>CM062815.1:527618376-528171783 GCA_031772625.1 Pinus tabuliformis | reverse complement strand
TACCATTTTGTAAATGAGAACTGTGAATGGTGAAAAATACATAAAGAAATTCACAAATATTTGCAAAATGGAGGTTGAATGCCAAAGGAAGGGGTTTTCAACAGTGGTCTACTGATCACAGACAACAAAACTCCTGAATAAGTGAAGAAAAAACCAAAATCTGGGGCAGAACTAGTCTTGTCTGATCATCACACTTGTAACACCGGAAACAAGGATGCATCCACCTACTACACACGGAGGTTTGATGCATCCAGATTGCCAAGAAGAGAAGGTCTGATGGTCCAGGGATGAGACTTTAACTTGGTTTTTGGTCACAGTTTGCAGCGTAGTTCAGGATTTAGCCGAGCAAATGATAGTCAATAACTACAAAGTAAGGGCTGATCTAATGAGGTTACTCAAGCTACCTCTAGGGCACTTAGGATGTTTGCAAGTCAATTGTTCAGTTCATAAAGAAACCCAGAGATTGACTAAAGCATCATTGATCTACTTTGCACTTGCATAGAAAATGCAGTTCGAAGGCTAGCTAGCTTAACTTTAGGCTCCGTCTGTAGTTTATGAATCAAACAAATAGAGATAAGAAATCAAGCTAATCACTCCCCAGTAGAGTCGCCATTTGGTTATTGAGAAATCTAGTGTCTATTCAGAACTACTAGTCCCACTAAGACGGTAGCTATCTTATAAACAAATAGATTAAAGTCACTTGTTTTTCCTTTACGAGAGAGAGATGAGAAAAAAGCAGAGAGTACCTACCTTAGTCTTTCGCTTGGCTCCTTGCTTGTTTCCTTTCTCCTTTGATAGAATCTGGCCACTGCTTCCTTACTTGTCCCACTTCAAAGAGCACATGTAGAGTCACAACAACATAATACCATCAAAGCATATAGATCTATCACTGTAAACAATATAGGATCAGATACATATTGACCATACAAATGCATATATCAACACAATATTCAGAGATACACAAGAATATGGAGGAAAACTCAAATACATTTATTAGTAAAAGTAGTAGAAGAGAGGATTACAACCAGTTGGTCTGACCCAACGCCATCCTACCAGCTTGAAATCCCTATTCACCTCATACAAAGCAAGATCAACCAACAATGTCTTCAAAGAAAAACCAACAACACTTCTTTGCAAATTACCAAATTCTAACCTTTGGATCTCTGGGATGAGGGATCCATTTATAGATATTTGCACGGGGGTGAGTCAGCTTTTGGGATTTTGATTAGTGTCATCTCTCTGATAGTTCTTGGTTCCACTTGGAGATTTCATGATCTCTTACTCATCCTTGGGCGAATTCAGGGAGGCAAGTGTCAAATGAGTAGCTTCTAGAAGATTCTCAGGGTCTCCACCTAGCAAACTGCTTGTGCCATTTGTCTGATCTTGCTCATCGCATCCCGCAGAAGGGATTTCCAGTATGCATCACACTTTTTGCATGTGGCAGGTGAGATGCATCGCACCCTTTGTACTGGGCAGTCTGTATGGTCCTACGTTGACCAGTTCTGAGTGGTTTGTCATGGAAAACTTCTAGGAGATGATGTAATCAGCTGGCCTTGCTCCTTTAGGGTACGAAGAAACACTTTTAGGGACTTAGAATCCCTTGGTTTATGGAAATATGTGATTGGGGTTTCAGTGCCCAAATATGTCTATAACACCTTTCCCTCCTTCTTCTTCCCGCTTCTACCTCTCTTCCCTCTCTCTCCTTCTTATCTCCTATTCTTCCTTCAAGTTATTCTCTAGTTCTTTTAACTTCCTTTTTGCTTCCTCCAACCTTTACTTTCTTTTCTTCCTTTAATGTGATCTCTTTATGCGTTGTTGCCTCTTTGCCTCCATTTCCAAAGCTACTTTCTCAATGAGAGGATATGTTTTGAACTTGTATCTTTTCTCATCCTCTGGGTTCTCAGCAATATCCCTCTTAACCTTGTCTTGCACTGATTTGTTTCTTATTGCTGCTATTGTTTTTGCTTCCTATGGTGCTATTACCTGTAGAACAACTTTCCACACTATGGCTATAGTGACCGGTTCATTGAGCTTGGAGTAGTTGTAACAATACCTCCAAGGGTCCTCCTCCTCCTAATTACATGTCCCATGAATCCATGGATAGTACACATTTGCACAGTGGTCCTTGCAAATATTGTGGGGATCATATAGATTGAAGTCTTTGGTGCTGATATCAAACTTCACTATCTCCTTAGCTTTGACATCCATATATTTCAAGCTCTTAATCTCACACAATCCAATCTACAAAGGAAGAGCAGGCCATGGTTCCTTCTTCCTCCTATGCAACCCTGCTAAAAACCATGTGGAGATGTGATGTGAGACCTACTTCATGACCAACATGTATATGGCATACCTTGGTAGAACATTCGAAGGCTTCTCTTCTTCAAGAATCTTGATGAATGTGTCACCGATTAAGGAATAACAATCTACAATGTTAAGTATTGCCTCCATTGCTTCTTGGGACTTGCAATGTGGATCCTACTGAAAGATCAACTTGTACACCAGGATAATGAAATGGTCAGCTAGCCTCTCCATAACTCCTCAGTAGCTTCACTCGAAAAGCAACATTCAATAAATATTGATGATATTCTCTTTGGGTGTCCATGTCCAACCCATGCCAAGAAGCAGATGTTGGGCACAGATTGCATCAAGTAAATATGCGAACATGTAGAATCTCGCTTTCTCATCCTTGGGAGGATTTCAGGAGTTAGTACATGGAATTTCAACTAAAGAGCCAATAGACTCGATGAGTTGAATGGACTTCCATCATTCAATAATTTGTCGAACACAGCCACCCAATTTTCTGGAAAGGTCTCTATGCTCTCTTGACCATACAATTCACATGCAAAGATGGTCAAGAACTGGTAGGCCTTTCTTAGTGACTTTGTATTGTAAACATGAGTAGGTGTCGCTTTAAATTTTGATGACTCATTTACCCAACGCTTTATAATATCTATGGTGTTTAAAAAGCTATGGGTGGCATAGAAAATTGTATCCATGTTGTTCACCAACTAAGGTGAGCAATACATCTGCTGATAGTTCTTCATCCTAAAGGTAGCATGTTGTGCCCCACTGACATTTCTCAATGTCATAGTCTATGGATTTGTGTGTGAGACAATCTAGTGGATGAAGTCTGCACAAGGGAAGGCAGGGTACCTCTATGCAGCCTTATGTAAGCTTGACAAGTGGATATTGACATACATGTGTCAATCCTATAGATCTTCCTTGAAGGCCCCTGCAAATATATCCTTGATTTCCTACCATGTTAACTTCATGCCCTTATCAATGAACAACTAAGTGTCTACATACACTAGAAAATTCAATGACACCTGATCAACTGCTTCCATAGTACTGTCCTTGATAGTACCCTTTGATGCAGATCTCTCAGAATCCATGTTACCTTTAACTGTTGGAGAGTTTCTCAACAACTGGTTTACCTAGAGATAGAGACAACACTCATGGCATGCAAATGTTAGCTTTAAACAAAAATCACTTCAAGAAAAGAACAAACAACAAACTGGGCAACTGTTGGGAAGAATTGTGAAATCATGGCTCTCAAAGGTGATTGACTGCTAGCAGGTTTTGTGCACTGTGCAACCCCAACTGTGAGTGGGGAGGTCTTGCTAATTGGAACTGTGTAATATGAAGGTTAGTGAGGCTTAGGGCAAGCAATATTGTGCATTATGCAATCTCAGTGGTCGAGGCTAAAGATTGGCTCCTAAAAATGTGTAGTGCATAGTTGGAGCTAGGCCTTGGTAGCCTCTGTGCAATTCATGGAGCCAAGGTAGACCTTTGAGCTGTAGAAATGTGTAGTGCATGCTAGGGAGGATCAAGATATGGGGCAACGAAGCCTAGATCTGTAAAATGGGAGCATGAAAATGAGAAGATATAAATGTGGAAGTGATGATGCATGAAAATAAAATGAGTGGAGGAATCAATCAAAATAAAGAACAATGAAGCATGTGGAGAGAGTCTCCACAATGGTGACCATTAGTGAAAAATTTGGGTAATGCATGTGACACTTGAGAAAGGGAATGTAACAATTAAAACAACACTTATACAATCTAAAACAAATAAAAACACCAGGAAAGGGAATGTAAAAATTAAAACAACACTTATACAATCTAAAAAAAATAAAAACACCAGCATTCATTCAATAGAACAAGTAAAACAATGCTCGCATAATCTAAACAAACAAAAGTGACAAAAAAATAGCAAAGACTAGAAAAACAAGACTTACTTGAAAAAGTTGTGAAAATTGTGTCGAAGGTTCCTAGATGTCCTTGAGAATGCCAGAGATCCAACATTGAATGTGAAAATGAGATCTGGTGTCATCCATTAAATATATTTGGTTGATTTAGTGTTTTTGATGCCAAGGTCAAAATCTAGGGAAAAGCGACACTTAGTGGCAGTTTCTAGAATAACTCAAGTTCCACCTCTGGACTGATAAAAATATATGCCTATTTTCTGGGGATGATTTTTAATTCTTTTCTTTTTTCTTTTTTATTGAAATATTCTATCTAATGCCTAGAGATATTTCATAGATTCAGGGAGAACTTGGCAACTCATTGGCTCATGCATTGGGTAGTTGCTGAGGGAAAATCTTCTGAGCAATTTCTGGGCTAAGTGGCCCTGGCTGTCTCTCATTCCTTGCACAATTTCCCTATTGAAGACTAGCTGCCAACTAGTTCTATGTAGTTTTGGATCTAAAGGCTCACTGCTAGCTTTGACTGCACAATTCCTGGGCTGAAGCTTTGTTTCCCTCAAGGATTGTGCAGTTCACTAAGGTAAGGCTGGAACAGGGTTGAAACCAAGTCAAGAGATCTACTTGTGGGTTAGATAGTAATTCAAGTAAGAAAAACAAGCCATAATGAAAAGAATAAAGTGTCATTAGATTACAAGTAGTTGGATTTGTGTGAGATGTGCTGTTGTGATTTAGAAGGGAGGCTCCAAAACAAAGCATAGACAAACTTTTGGAGTGTGGTTGTATGCGCTACAACACAGCTAAATAGAGATCTTCAAGGTGGAAGTTTGTAAATGGAAGAATGTTTGAGTACTACCCTAAAATCATTATCGATGGGTACTCAAAGGTTAGTAAAATAGTGTATGGGGCCATGTTGTTTAAATAACAACTATTGGATAGGTTGTCAATAGTTGTATATTATAAAATGGGTCTCATTAAATCAATTTGACTACTTATGTAATATTTTGTAATCATTTTTTTATAATAGTTCTATGGTTACGGATATTAAACCCTCAAGAGGATTTTTATTATATAATTATCAAAGCACGAGGCTTGCCTGTAAATTTGAATTTAATTATGTTTATATTATATATTTTTCAACTTATATTATCTAAATATTTTTCATTCATGTTCTCTTGTTTCTACTGAGTAAGTATATTAGATATGTAGTGCAGCTCTTTCCTAGGATAACATGCATCACATTTTTGTTTTCTTTTAAGGATAGAGACATTCTCACGATATTTGTGTTCTAATATCTATCATGTCATACTTCATATTGTAATATCATAAGAATAGACATGTTGAATATAAGTGGAGTCACTTCATCGACACCATGTATCCTCCATTGACACCTAATTAAATTATTATGAAATTAAATAAAATTTATCTACATATTTTTTTTTTAATCTTTGACACATCCTTGATTATATTGGAATCCCTCTAAGAGAACCTAAAATTATATTTACATAAGCATTTCAATCTTGCTATTTCTATAGTATGTTGAGATCAACACTTGAGGAGGCTATTCATGGTTATCACATTATTTTATTGTATGACTAAAGATACTATGTATGCTCCTTAGTTCGATTGACGAAGGATTGACTAAGAATTATCATTAGAAACATATAGGTATATAAAGTTGCCACAACATTTTACTCTTCTTCATTGTTAAGATTTTCCAAATACTACTTTTCTATTCCAAGTCGAAAAGCATGTACATTCATCGGGTATTAAGGAATACCCATAATTTCAGTAGATGTTAATAAATGCCTCCAAAAATCCTTTTTTTGGACCCTCTCTCCCTCCTATATATATATATAAATATATATATTTTATATATATATATATATATATATATAATCAAATTCACAAAATGTTTTCATAGGTGCTTTAGCCTTTTTAACAACATATTATCACAATCATTCGTAAAAGGTGGTATTAAATTTTGAAAATTAAATTTTGTATAATGTAGTTGTCTTTTTATTGGTGGATCATGTCATATATTGATGAATTTATAGTAAATTGTAGGTAAAAAATGGGGTATCTAGTAAAAATACTCCAGATATTAGATTACCCTAGATAGTAAAAACCCTATATTTACTAGATACCCCATTTTATAGCTACAATTTTCTATAAATTCATCAATAATTCACATAATCCCCCAATAAAAAAATCACATTACAGAAAGCTTAGTTTTCACAATTTAAAGCCAACCTTTATGAATGATTGTGATAATATGTTGTTCAACACGATGAAGTACCTAAGATTTTTTTTGTGAAGTTTATCATTAGTATATCACTCCATAACCCTTTGTGGGCTCATCCATGTTATTATAAGAAATATTTTGTCGTACATCCCATAAATAAGCAAATTATTCTATAAATATGAAATAAATATTTCAACCAATGACATGGTTAATTTCTTCCAATAAGAAATCTATCATGGATACCAAGATTGGTTGGCTAAGAAAAAATGGAGGATTTAATGAATAACCCTCTAGTATTCCTATAATTGTCCCCTATTTAGTAGCTAAATTCCACTCCACCTAATAGAATATTCACATTTATCCCTTAAGGACATATCAACATAATTATAAACTAAAAAATACTTTCCTAGGCTAAATATCATGATTACAGGAATGACAACAAGGAAAATGTTGTTGTGGGTAAAATATATTTTTTGACTTTGATTTTTTATTTTTTCTCTACTAGGATGTTTTTGCATCAAACCCTTAAGGAACGAAAGGTTCCTCCATTAGGTCTTTTGCATCTATGCTAAACTTTCAATTTTTTTCTACTATCATCAACCTAACATCTTCTATTGGCTAATCTTTCCAATTGACCAAGTACTCAAAATATTCTTTTCCTCTAGTCCTCTTGTCCATCCTCTTTTCTAGTACTACTTCAATCTCCTTCTACATTATTCTTGGTAATTGGTCCTACCGTTGGTAGGTCTAATATTCATCATATATAGGGGTATAAATTGTCACCTTAAATTGGTATAAATTTTCTACATAGAAAATTGGAAAAATCTCAATATCTGCTAAAATATCTAGTTCATAAATATTGGACGAAAACTTCCTTAGTATTTTACATGGGCCAATTTTCTAAAGTTTTAATTTGTTGTATTTCCCTCTAGGAAATCTTTCCCTTCAGATATGAGTTGATACTAAGTTACCAAATCTAAATTTCGTCTATTTCCTTCTTGTGTCTTGTTTTCTTGTAGTTGTTGTTTTACCCTCTCTTGCAACTTCTACATGATGAAAAATATTCACATTCAAGAGTCCTAATCTCATATTTTCCCAGGGTCCTCAACTAATAATCTACTCTTTGGTGCATTCCATATAGGATATGGAATGGAGTCATTCATGTACTTATGTTGGGAGAATCATTACAAGCAAATTTATCTTGAGAAAACATTTTTGTCCCATTGCTTGGGGTCTCTAAATTCCAAACTACTCAAGATGCTCCAGAAAACTCCACTTACCACCTCTCTTTGCGAATTTTTTTTTATGGATGGTAAGATTAATGATAATTTAAATTTGTTCTTAGTTTCTTCCATAATGTTTTCTTTAAATGACTTACACACCTTGTACCTCTATTTCAAAAAATGGTTCTAGGAAAACCATGAAATCACATAACGTGTCTAGAGAATAAGTTTGAAACTGTGGTTCCATTAGAGGTCTTTATGAAAGGTGTAAGGGATCCATTTTAGAAAACATATCCATAAGGAAAAAAATAGAATAATTACCTCTTTTGTTTGAGGTAATCCTAAAACAAAATCCCTGCAAATAGAATCCCAAGGTAAGGTTGGAATGGGAAGTGGTTGGTACATTGTTGTATTTTATCTTATTCCTTTGGAATACTAACAGACTTCACACTTTTCCACAAATTTCCTTACTTCAACTTGCATACCTAGCCAATAATAAAAAAATATAACAAGGAAAAAAAAAATAGTCACAAAGTCTCTTGAGAATCGTCTAGCTTGTTTCTCCTTTATCAAATTATCTCTCATGGAACATTTTGGTATGAAAAGTTGGTTGTACTTGAATATAAACTAATCCTAGATCATACGGCTTGACCACTATGTCTTATTCATGTTGGTTGGGGTTTCATAGGTTACATATGTCTCCTTCAAATTTGCATCATCCTTGGAAATTTCTCTTAGCTAATTAATGCCTATAAAATTAACCTAAAATTCGTGCACATCAAGTCAATTTCTCTTAGTGCTAGATCCCTTGTTTGATCAAGCACTCATATACCTAATCACGAAAGTAAAATTTTGTAGGAATTCAACCCATTTTACATAGACTTGACTAAATTTTGGTTGTTTGTTGATGAACTGTAAAGCATGGTTGTCAATGTAGAAAAAAAGTTACTCCAGTGTGATATAGTGTCTCCATTTATTCAAAGGCTAAATTATAGCATAAATTCTTTATTCTAAGAAAAGTACATCTATTTTCCTTCATTTTTCCTCTTCATAAAATAAGCAATTGGTCCCCCTTCATGACTCAAAGTTGCTCCAACCACAACTCCACTTCATCTGTCTCAACCTAGAAAAACTTATTAAAGGATGGGAGAGCCAAAATAGGCTAATATGTGACCTTTTGTTTTAGCAACTTAAAGCTTCTTTCTACTACTATAATCCACTTAAATGGATTATTATTTTTTTTGATAGTTTCTACAATAGTTACAAAATGTCGGCAATTTTTTCTAATGAAAATTCTACAAGAAAATGCATGGCCATGAAAACTCCTGACCTCATCTTTAAACTAGATTAAAAAATCATGAAGCCCAAAAATACCAATTCCCTTTTCATAAAGATACATTTCTACAAAGTAATTAGAAATTTATCTTTCTGCAAGGTATTCAAAACTAATAGAAGATGCCTAAGATGCTCCTCCTTTGTTTAGATGTATACTAAAATGTAATCTAAATAAATAGTGAGAAACATACCTATAAATTCCTTCAATACTTCATTTGTTATTCTCACAAATGTGCTAGGTTCATTAGTGATAACAAAAGGATTTACTAACCACTCATACCATCAATCATTAGTTTTAATTTTTTTTTTCTAGTAGTCCCATTTTCCTTCACTCATATTTGGTAGTAACCACTCATCAATTCAATCTTATAAAACTATCTAGCACTACTGAGAAAATTAATTAAATCATCAATGTGTGGAGGAGGAAACCTATACCTGATTATGATTTTGTTGATGACCTTCAAGTCAATACACAAACTCCATTGACCATATTTATTTGGGCTAAGGACTTTTGCAGAAACACACAATCTTAAACTTTATTTGATAATATGTTTGTCCTGCAACTATAATACTTGTTTCATTATTACTTCATTATATTGAGGTGTAATTTTGTAGACTACATTGTTTGGAAAAGTCACTCTGAGAATCAAATCTATATTATGATTGATGCATTGGACAGGGGGTAGTTTATTTGGTAATTCACCCACAACTATATCAACAAAATAATTCAAAATATCCTTGAATTCCTCAAGGGTTTAATCTAAACTAGTGTTGTTGAAAATTACCTTAGGTTTACCAATCAAGGAAAAATGAACTTCCTTCCGCCTAATCTATTGTAGCAACTCCTTATCACTCATAAAAAACAAACTAGGATCAATTTCTTCTTTAGCTCCTTCATCTTCTACAGATAATAGTGTATGCTTCTGACCATCCTTCTAAAATATGTAGCTAGTCCTTCTAGCATCATGGATAAATATGCTATCAGACTTCCATAGCCTTCCAAGAAAATATGGAAAACATCCATAAGAATTAAATCACACAATATCTCATCATAATATCATCAATTTTCAAACTATAACTTACATTATTAATTTAATAATATTTGATGACCTTTTTGCAACCCTGAAATTTTGTAAGATGATGTAGTTTTCTTTTTAAATCTAGTTTTTGTACCATTATAAAACCCTCTTCTGCATGTAAATATTTTTATGGATATATGTTTTAAAAACTAGTGTTGGAACTGGCTAGGGGACACCAGAAAGAAAACTGAATGTAGATAGGATTTTTATAATAAACGGTTAAGATTTAAAGCTAGAAAATGTGGGAAAGGGAAGCTTGTTAATATAGAAAAAATAGATATTCATATTATTATCCACTCAGTTGAAGATAAATACTTAGGGAATAAATGTGTGTGAGAGAAAACAATACTTTTGATTTGTTGGAGACAAAAAAATCCTTTCTTTTTTAAAGAAAAGAGGAAATAGCCTAGGTTAAGGGAATAGGCAGACCCCTGAAAGGTAGGACACTTCTAAAGAAACATCTATTGATAATCATGTATATGAGACATGAATTGTAATCAACAAGACGTAGTTTAAGATAGAAAGCAAGATTCTCAGCTTGGAGAGAACCAAAGAGCATTTGGTTCATGATTGGGAGGAAAGGAATTTCCCACGTTTGATTTTATAGCAATTACATCGGTTAGATGTTGCTTTCATTATTCTTTTTTTGTAATTCTCTCCTTATACCCAAGTTGCTAATGAAAATTTTTGGATGAGTTTCTTCTGCATGATATTGTTTATGGATTCAATGTTAATTTTAAAATTAAATGAAATAATGTGATGGAAATTTTGTTACATGTTATTCCTTACGACTTGTTAGAGTCGGTCTGGTCAGCCCTCCGTCAGAGATCAAAACTCTTTATGCATTTCATTTTTAGGTGTACTACTCCATTCATTCATCTGCATTCTGCTAGGGGCATGCCATGATCTTACGGAGAAAGTCATGCTAGTCATTTCCCCTCATGTCTGGCTCCTGCTGGCTTATGTCTTTATGTCAAATAATCAAAAAGTCCATAATAGTCAAGGTCTGGTCCTTTAATGGACAAAAGTCATTTTTGGTCGTTAGGTCTAGGGATTGATCAATTTGGTCTTTAAATATGTCCAGTAAAGCCATGCAAGCCAGAGTGATGTTCTTGCAAAGTAATGATCCGCAGAGTTCCATCATCATATTGATAGACTTCAACTATTCTTCAAAACTCTGTTTTGAAGAAAAGTCAAATAGTGTCATTTGTGAAAAAAATTTCAAAAAGAATAGATAGTTGATTTCTTCAGGTGCAGTCATGGTTCCCATGACCAGATGCTCTGTCATGCAATCCCTACGAAAAGTGTCAAAAATTTCATCGTTTGAGCCAAAATGTCAGAGGAAAAGTGAAAATCAGGGTTATATTAAAATCAGTGAAAAAGTGTTGAACAGGACATTAGAAAAGTAGGTTTTTTAAAAACTAAATTTAAAACATGACCTCCAAGGCTATATATACAAGTTTTCATAAAAATAAAAGGCATTGTGCTAATCCAAGCCTTGGAGAAACGTTGCAAAGGGTGTGAGTGTGCATCATGAGTGTTTGACGGAGTTGGAGGCAATTTGAAGGCGCGCGGCGCACATAGACAGGGGCGCGACGCACACAGAGTCTGCCCGTAGTTCAAATTTTCCACATGCACGACGTACTGGGTTTTTCACGCGGTGCACACAGACCAAGGGCCGAAAACAGTGCCAAATCACTTCAAATTTCTATGAAGCCCATCAAATTGAAAGGTAGGCTCTATGACATCACTTGTTCATCAAATTTTATAAATGATATGGGGGCTTATAGCGATGTTTGAATGCAACCAAATTCATAAAATCAACCACAAGAAATCACCAAAAACCATGATGGCTAGGGTTGCTAAGGTGTGGTGTTAGTGCCAAGGTTCCATTTCACCCCTCGTTTTCCCCTCACCTACCTTTTTTTCCTACCTCCCTTTTTCTCATTTTCCCTACTATCACTACCCTAACACTACCAAATTCCTTATTCCCTTACCCCTCCTCCTATCACTCAAATACAAACCCTAAAACCCTACCTTGCCAAAAAACCAGACCCTACCCTATCAAAATTCTCCTATAACCCCTACGCCCATTATATTATCCCCCTCCTAATACTCCCTTGTTTCATTGTCCCCTTGGTGGAAGATTATCAAAACAACATAGCTTTCATCATCATCAAAGGGGCAACCTAAATTCAGTTCATAAAACAACAGTCATGGCATCCGAGGTTTCATTGGAGTTTGAGGAGGAAACCCACGGTGATACAGCTTCAGGAGAATAGGCCCCCAGGAGACATCACCGGAGTGGCAAACATGTTAGAGATGATCCAAACACCCTCACCGAGTTGCAGGCATGCCCTCTTGCTATGTCATGTTTCCAGCATTTAGCATGTCTTGAATTTTGTCAAAGGGTGGCAAATGTCAGAGTTCATCATGAGTTGGCCCGTCTTTTTGCACTTCACCTACATGGGGGTCAGTCTATCTTGGCTGATGTCACTTTCACATTGACACCCGAAGCCATATCAATGGCAACAGGCATACCAAATGTTGGAGAACAGTGGCATAAGAAGAAGAAGGTGGAGAGGCATCATTATGAGCCTTACATTAAGGCTAGTTGTTTGAGTAAGCTCACAAGAGTCTTCCCGTTGAGATTTTTGTGAGATGAGTATGCTTCACTCATGAAATTGATCATGAAATACTTCAGTTGTGAGGGGAGGTTTTCTCGCCTCTATGCCTATCACATCAGGTTTCTCATGCATTTTACCAGGGTGTGAATGATGAAACCCCCATTTTTCATTTGCGGGAACATAGAGAGGATGAAAAATTTCATGTAGCACAAAACCCCTCGACAGCAGCTCAACAGTGTTTATCACTTTGCTCTTATCCGGATTTTGGTGGACCATCAGTTGGGATTGCAGGGTATTGCTTGGGAGGACTTCATCTCCCGTGAGTTCTTCAGCACTCCACAGGTAGTATCAGAGGCAGAGCATGAGATAGGTGGTCCATCACATCAGTATGAGCGCCATGAGACTGCTACTATGCTAGTAGTCATCACCTATAAGAGAGGCAGTAGATCCTTATTTGCTGCAGTAAAGCAAGTGTTATCTCCACCTGGGGTGGAAGGGGCCTCGCTTCCGACATCAGCATCACATGAGCAGGGCAAAGGTAAGGAGCCAGTGCAGGAGGAAGGGCCATTAGGTGAACAACAGACCGAATTCATTCTCCTCCATGATGATGAGACAGATACAGAGCCAACAAATGAAGAACTTACAGAGATCATCCAGGAGCAGCAATCAGTGATTGAGGCTTTATCCCTTGACTTGGAGAGGGCCAAGCGAAACATGAAGTACCTGGAGCAGACAAACAAGTAGCTTGAGGATCAACAGGTGATTATGGAGCTGCAAAACATTCGTGAGCATTGCCAAGCTGCTCAAAGGAGAAGAGTTGAGCTCAAATCATTGGAGCGAGAAATCAATGAGGATTGGGAGGTCCATCTCGAGAGCGTGAACATAAACTTGGAGAGGTTGCTGGACAAGGCTAATCAGGACTTTGCCTTGCTAAGACACATGGCTTATCATTATAGGACACGAAACATGAGTGTAAGGGCCCGGATAAGGAGCTTGAAGGCGAAATTGAGGAAAGCAACAAGAAAGGCAAAAGAGGAAAAAGAGCAAGATCAACTTTGAATCTTGCTTGAGGCTTCCTTGGCCCATTATAATGCCCCATAAAGAGCCTCCACCCCAAATTTCTTGAAATTTGGGGAATTTTTGGTCACATGACAAATTTTTGGGCAAAACACAGCGTTTTTCTCCCTGTGGCGCGACACTAAAATTCTAGAGCTCTAAATGAGGAATGGTTTGCATTTTTGGATTTAGGATGGAAAATCACAACTACTGGTTCCCGGACAAGAAATTTTGGCAAGATATCAGTCTCAAAAAGGTCAAAAAACACCCAAAAATGGCTTCTTTGCCCCTTTTTTGACACACAAGAAGCAGTCTTGGGAGAATGGAGATTTGGAGGGGAAAATGAGCACCAAATTCAAAAGTTATAGTGGGGTTATAAAGTAGACAGGACAGGCTTTCCAGCAAGCCCACTTGGGCACATTTTGGACACACGCAAGTGTGCCAAAACAGGCCCCAAAGTAGCGCGGCACACAGAGAAAATGGCGCAGTGCACAAAGGAAAAATTGCCAAATTTGCTTCCGTTTCACGAAATTTCGGTTCGCGACTTCTCCAAGTGGGCCCGCTCATCTACACTTCGGTTTTTTGGTGCCAAAGGTGGCATTTAAAGTTTTTTTTCTCCAGATTAGCTTCTATCTAAGTGGCGAAGGATGGAAAACGATCACCCAAGCCAAATGTCATGTTTGTACACCTGTAGCTGATGGTTGGCTCTTCATCTCCATTTTGTAATGATTCGAGTAACTCCCCAACCCTTGGGCATTCTATCTCTTCCCTACACATTCTATATATTGTATGCAAGCTATTTGCAAAGGGTTGGTTGGCTTGTAACTTCTGGGAGACTATGGGAAAAAACTCTATTTCTTCACTGTATATTTTTGACAGAGAATTAATGAAAGGCAGCGGCTCTGTTTCATGAGATTCTTGTGGTTTTGAGTGTAGTAAATGTGTCTCTTATGTTTTCATATGTATTTCGTTATGTTTCATAATTCAATTCATGTTCATTTCCAGTGAAATTTTCTAAGTGAGATTAGGTAGAATTCAATTTTATTGCTCTGCCTGTGGTAAAATTTCATGTTCAGTGTTGTTCTTCTGTTGAAAAGGATTCATGTAACTATGCCCTTTTCACTCTCTTCAGAAATCTATTCATTCCACGTTACCTCAAACTAAATTGCTACATTTTCCGCCTACCTTGCCTCACGGAATAATTTGTGCCTTTGTATTAAATTGTCTATTCCTTGCCGACCTTTGGTCCCATACCATCCCAGAAGCTCGGTCATTCATGAAAATGGTTTCTTGTATCCCTATTCACTTACTAGCCTAAGATCAATATTTCACTGCATCTCAGACCGTTTTTGCTTATATATTCACTGAGCGTGACTCGGAGAGAGCCCTCTCCTGTTTTGGTAGGGCTAGCTACCAGACTGAGCGTGGTTTGTGTTTACCCTAATTTTTTCCTTCCTTCAGCCTAAGGCAGATTTAGGTGCTAACATAGTGGCAACTCCACTGGCAACGAAACTAAAATCAAATCCCCTTGTTTCTTAATAATTCTAAGCTTTCGGATGACGGGCTTAGGATTGGATAGGCTGAGTAAGTTGGTTGTGTCCTGTGATTTTTGTCAATAGCACGCTGGCTTCGAGACGATATACCAGAGCCAATCCATACCTGGAACCTCCTCATGTTTACGAAAACCCAAATTTGATTCGAAGACTCCTTCATCAAGAAAGCACCATAACTCCCGTGTTCAAATCCCATTCATGTCCAGAAATTTTTGAGTATCTTGAAGAGCTTGAGTTTGACGAACGGTTTGAGATATCATTGTTTGAGTCTAAATCTGAAGGGGTTGTTGATCATACTATCCCCAATCCGCAATTTCTTGTAGACCTCGAAAGAGAAAGAGCTAATCGGTTAATTGATAATTATATTGTGGCAGAGCCCCAAACTCCAATTGCTAGCCCCTTACAAACTGTGCACACTCCTCAAACAACCCCAAGGCCAAATCCACCAAGAGTGATGGCTACCCGTTTTGCACCCCTTGTTCTGCCCCAAGTTCTAGATGATATTCCAGCGGATTATCAAAGTAAAGTCCCATTCTTTGATGGCACTCCTAACAACATTACTGCTCAGCAACACGTGGACAAAATGGCAGACTTCTATGAACTCCATGAGATCGATGTGGAGAACGTGGCAATGAGACTCTTTGTACAGACATTTGCAGGTGATGTGAGGAAATGGTTCAGAGGTTTTCCAGCAGCAAGTATCACTACCTTGGTTGAACTACAAAGACAATTTTTAAATCAATGGGAAGTGAAAAAGAATTCCCTTCAAATTCTGGCTGAATATGAGCAAATCAAACGAAATGCTAGTGAGTCGGTCCAAGATTATTGTGTTAGATTCAATACAGTTTACAACAAGATTCCAGATCATCTAAAGCCACCTGTGGGGCTATCTATGATGAAATTTCCGGATGGTTTTGACGCTAATATGGCCTACCAATTAAGAGAGAGAGAACCGGCCACAATGGAAGACATGCAGAAAATCGCGGTCAGCGTTGAAGCAAATTTGTTGTCCAAAAGAGCTAGAGCGAAAGCAGAAAAGAAAGTCACTATGAAAGAAGAGTCTTCTTCAATGAATCAACTACTCAAAAAGGTAGAGCAGATGCTTGAAAGGGTGAAGCTTGAAAAGCCTGAGCCACAAGTTAGAAATCCTAACTTCCGTGGCCAGCAGCAGCCACAATATAGACTAAGACAGAGAGATTAGCGAGCGCAAGAGAAGACAGCACAACAACCGGTACAAACACCTTTGCAGCAGAATTTGTGCATGGAACAGAGTTAGATGAAGACAGGAATGTAATAGGTGAAGAAAACCACCTCTTTTCTCCAGATGAGCTGCCTACTTACATTACCAAAGAAGAAGAGTGTGCGGTGAGTTCAGCTGCACACAAAGACATGTATTTCATCCTAGCTAGTGACACTGTTTTAGAAGAAGAATCAGAGGAGTATCAAAGGGGGTATAATAATGCTATATCCACACAATAGCAGCGATATTCACTTAGAAACAGAGATGTGCCGGCCAAACCAATGTAGAAAAGGAAGGAGGTTTAAACAGCAAAGAATGATTCATCAGCTACACAAAGAAAGGGAAAAGAGGCGGTTGGTCCGGAGAGCAGTAAATCAACATCAGCAGAACAATCACATCAGCAAGCCGCATCAAAGGAAAAAGAAAAGAAAGAGATCCCAGTCAAAGAGGTAGAAAAGAATCCCACCTTTAGCTTAGAGAATGAGATTTCTAAGTTAAATGTATCCATCCCCTTGACTGAAATAATGAAGAACAACTGTTATAGAGGACAAATATCTAAAATGTTGAATTTGGACCCAATCTCCGACATGGTAAATGTAGAAGATGATCAGCCTGAAATGATTTTTGGGCCAGCATCGAATGGTGAGTCTCCTGACATCGATGTGCCACCCTTCTATATCAGTTTACGATTGCATGATTTTGTGTTACATAATGCCATGTTCAATTCTGGAGCTTCTCACAATCTCATGCCCAAGGCTATCATGGATAAGCTCGGTCTGGACATCACCCGACAGTACCACGATCTCTATTCATTTGATTCCAGCAGTGTGAGGTGTATAGGACTCATCAAAGACTTGGTTGTGAGTTTGGATCAGCTTTCCATGAAAAATGTTTTGGTGGATGTGGTGGTAGCAGATATTCCTCCAAGGTTTGGCATGCTTCTTTCCAGGTCTTGGGTAGCGAAATTGAAAGGGACACTACAATTAGATTTCTCCTATGCAACAATTCCAGTGTTCGGACAAATGAGGAAATTATATCGGGAACAAAAAATGAAATATATGATCACCAGCAAGGAGAAACCAATAAATCATCCAATTAACTATGTACATACAGATTTAGAGTCTTTTGTTTTGTTTTCATATAGTTTAAATGATATAGATAGTTAGATAGTAGAGGAAGATGATATTCCGGAAATAATAGAAACTTTCAGAGAAATTTTGAAGAAAGAAGGACAAGAAAAGCATAAAAATGTTGGGCAATCAGCTGAGAGCAATGGACAGCAAGTAGGAAACCCACGGCAAACAGATTTCTAGCACTTACAAGAGGAGGAAGAAGGCTTGTGGACCATGGATTTTGATGGAGCAGTAGGAAATGATGGTGCTGGAATTGGAATTTGGGTACGCAGTCCTTTCTCCACCCCCAAAAAAGTGCCTAGCAGCGTGAGGGTTTGCTCTTACAAGCTGGACTTTGAGTGTTCAAACAATGAAGCTGAATATGAAGCTCTGATTGCTGGCCTGAAGATTTTAAGAAAGCTGAATGCGAAAAGGATTTCCGTATATGGCGACTCCGAATTGGTAATAAAGTAGGTCAGAGGCGAGTATCAAGCAGAGCATCATAGGATGCGGGCTTATCATAATGCAATTTTAGACATCTTAAAATTATTTTCAGAATACACCTTGACATGTGTGCCTTGTACACAAAATAGTATTGCTGATGCTCTTGCCAAGGCAGCAAGTAGTTTGAAGATCCACATGAACTCCAAAAATAAATTTGAAATCCATGTCAAGCATCGTCCAACCATTCCAGACAATCAACGATATTGGCAAGTGTTTCAAGATGATGAGAAGATTAAGGATTTTCTGCAAAACAAAGGCAAGTTCAAAGAAACCTCAATTGAGGTAGAAAATGACGATGGTAAAGGGAATGGTACAAATGAAGTGAAAATCAATGAAATGGACATGTTGTAGCTGAAGAATAACATTATTCCTAAAGGCTTGATACCTCTACAAGAACTTTTCAATCAGGATGATGTAGCCTGCAAGCCAACATTACAACCAACAGAGAAGGGTGTAGAAGAGGTCAACATTGGAACAACTGCCAATCCTAAGTTGGTAAAATTGTCTAAAGCATTGCCGCCAAAGATCAAGGACAAATACATCAGTTTGATGGCTTCATTTGTAGACGTGTTTGCTTGGGACTATTCTGATTTAAAGACCTATGATACCAATATTATTCAGCACACGATACCCATCAAGCCCAATCAAAAACTATTTAGACAGAAGCTGAGAAGGATAAATCCTGCCATCTATTGAAAAAGAGGTAAATAGGTTGTACAAGTCAGGTATCATTGTGCCCATCAGATTTTCAGATTGGATCTCTAACTTGGTGCCCGTACGAAAGAAGACAGGTGAGATCCGCTTGTGTATTGATTTCAGAAATCTAAATAAAGTCTCATTGAAGGATAATTATCCACTGCCCAAAATGGACCATATACTTCAGCGAGTAGTGGGGGAATCTCGTATGTCACTACTTGATGGTTATTCCGGATATAACCAAATTTCTGTCCATGAGGATGACCGAGACAAGACAGCATTCACCACTCCATGGGGAGCCTTTCACTATGCCAAAATGCGTTTCGGTTTAAAGAATGTAGGTGCCACATTTCAGCATGCAATGGACTTGGATTTTGCAAATGAAAAGTATGTGTTTTTGGTGGTGTACCTGGATGATTTGACGGTGTTTTCAAAATCTGATGAAGAGCACATGCATGATCTAAAAATTGTCTTTGAAAAGTGCAGAAAATATGGTTTATCGTTGAATTCGAAGAAGAGCTTATTCGCCATGGAGGAAGGAAAATTACTCGGGCATATCATTTCAAAGGATGGCATTCGTATTGACCCAACACGTGTGCAAGAAATTCAGCAAATCGATCTGCCCCAGAATAAAAAAGAGATACAATCGTTCAATGGTAAGATGAATTTTCTGCGTTGCTTTGTGCCTAATCTCGCTGAACACTTAAGAGATATGACCAACATGCTCAAGAAGGACAACCAAGTGAAATGGGCAGAGGAGGGTGTAAAATCTTTCAATTTGGTCAAATTGGCCCTTTCTTCAGCTCCTGTTCTAGTCAGCCCAGACTACACTCAGGATTTCATACTGTTTTCATTCGCTTCAGAGCACACTATGGCAGTAGTATTATTGCAGAAAAGAGATGATCATGAAAGACCCATTGCATTCTTCAATAGGGCTATCAGAGATGCAGCTTTAAAGTACAAGACCATTGAGAAGCAAGCCCTGGAATTGGTGAAGGCATTGAAGGATTTCCGGTATATATTCTACATTCTCATATTCTAGCCTATGTTCCTAATGCTACTTTAAAAGATTTTTTAGTGGAGACTGATCTGGAAGGAAGAAGAGGCAAATGGATTGCAACCTTGCTAGAATATGGTGTGGAAATAAAGCCCACAAAGCTGGTCAAAGGACAGGGGTTGGCAAAGTTAATGGTCGAATCAAACTTACATGCCTTGGACATAAATCTGATCACTACTATGTCTGATGAGAACGAGGAAATATTGTCAATTCAGGTATCAAAAATGTTTGTTCTGTCCCCATGGTATTCAGATATAATATATGTGCTAAAAAATCTGTCAACACCACCCAGCATGACTAGAAATAAAGTGAGAACACTCAAGTTGAAGACTGCCAAGTTTTGCATTCTAAATTCTGCACTGTATTGGAAAGATCCTGGTGGCGTTATGTTGAATTGTTTGGTGGAAGGGGATGCAAAGAAAGTCATGGAGGATTTCCATGGAGGAGAGTGCGCTGGCCACCTTTTTTGGAAGTCAACAACAAATAAATTTTTGAGAGCAGGGTACTATTGGCCCACATTGTTTGTTGATGTGTACAAGATGGTCAAGTGCTGTCATAAATGTCAGATTTTCTAAGGAAAACAGAAATTACAGCGTTTACCACTTAACCCTATTGAGGTCAACACTCCTTTCCAGCAGTGGGGGTTGGATTTCATTGGTGAAATTCATCCCGCTTCTTCCGGACAGCATAAATGGATCCTTACGGCGACATATTATTTCACAAAATGGATTGAGGCAACTCCCACCACACAAGCTACAGATACAGTAATCATTTCATTTCTCGAAAATAACATCTTGTCTCGCTTTGGTTGTCCGAATAAGTTAATCACTGATAATGCAACAGCTTTCAAATCAAAGAGGATGGTAGAGTTTTGTCATAAATATCACATCATTTTTGGTCACTCAACTGCCTATCATCTGCAAGGCAATGGATTGGCGGAGTCTTCGAATAAATCATTGGTCAACATCATCAAGAAGCTGCTGGAAATAAATAAAAGGAGCTGGAATAAGAGGTTGGTCCATGCGCTTTGGGCAGATCGGATCAGTCAGAAAAAATCCATTGGTATGTCACTGTTTGAGCTTGTTTATGTAGTTGACACAGTATTTCCCACCTCTCTTGTTGTCCCGGTAGTCAGATTTCTTCAAGAGGCAGGAAGTGAAGAAGATCCCATGCAGAGAAGGTTGAATTAAATGGTCCACTTGCAGCAGACAAGAGAAGAAGTGTTCAAGAACACATCGAAATTGCAGGAGAAAATAAAGAAAATCTATGATAGACAAGCAAAGGCCGATAGATTTCAGTTGGATGATGTGGTGCTAAAGTGGGATGCAAGGAATGAAGAGAAAGGTAAGCATGAAAAGTTTGAGAATCTTTGGAAAGGTCCTTTCAAGATTGCAACATATAGGGGTCAGAATGCCTTTCTTCTGAAGGAAATGAATGGGGAAGATTGTCCTGGAGGGCCGATCAATGGTCGGCTACTCAAGCGGTACCACTTCTGAGTTATTAACGCTGCTTCCACTATCATTGTAAATACCATTTTTATTTCATTTTTGGTTTCAGTCTGTCAAGTTAGTTTTTGAGTCATTTCAATGTCAAGTTTAACTCAATTTCTTGGTCATTTCAGTTTCAGAAATAAGCCAGAGTCCCGTATTGTAGTCAAAATGATAACTCCATAGCCCAATGGACAAAAGGCACTGTCTAGCTCCTCCAGAGATCTACTGTTCTTGGCACCTCCAAGGAGCTACCGTCCCCCATCGGAGCCAATGTTAGAGTCGGTCTAGACAACCCTCCATTAGAGATCAAAACTCTTTATGCATTTCATTTTTAGGTGTCCCACTCCATTCATTCAGCTGCATTCCACTAGGGGCATGCCATGATTTGACGGAGAAAGTCATGTTAGTCATTTCCCCTCATGTCTGGCTCCTGCTGGCTTATGTCTTTATGTAAAATAATCAAAAAGTCCATAACACTCAAGGGCTGGTCCTTTAATGGAAAAAAGTCATTTCTAGTCATTAGGTCTAGGGATTGATCAATTTGGTTTTAAATATGTCCAGTAAAGCCATGCATGCCAGAGTGACGTTCTTGCAAAGTAATGATCAGTAGAGTTCCATCATCATATTGATAGACTTCGACTATTCTTCAAAACTCTGTTTTGAAGAAAAGTCAAATAGTGTCACTTGTGACAAAATTTTCAAAAAGAATAGATAGTTGATTCCTTCAGGTGCATTCATGGTTCCTGTGACCAAATTCTCTATCGTGCAATCCCTACAAAAAGTGTCTAAAATTTCATCGTTGGAGCCAAAATTTCAGAGGAAAAGTGAAAATCAGGGTTATATTAAAATCAGTGAAAAAGTGTTGAAGAGGACATTAGAAAAGTGGGTTTTTTGAAAATTAAATTTAAAACATGACCTCCAAGGCTATATATACAAGTTTTCATCAAAATAAAAGGCATTGTGCTAATCCAAGCCTTGGAGAAACGTTGCAAAGCATGTGAGTGTGCATCGTGAGTGTTTGAGGGAGTTGGAAGCAGTTTGAAGGCACGCGTCACACACAGACAGGGGCGCGGCACACACAGAGCCTACCCATAGTTCAAATTTTCCATAGGCATGGCACATACCCAGCATGCGGCACACTGGGTTTTGCGCGCGGCACACACAGACCAAGGGCCGAAAACAGTGCCAAATCACTTCAAATTTTTGTGAAGCCCATAAAATTGAAAGGTAGGCTCTATGACATCACTTGTTCATCAAATTTTATAAATGATATGGGGGTTTATAGCGATGTTTGAATGCAACCAAATTCATAAAATCAACCACAAGAAATCACCAAAAACCATGATGGCTAGGTTTGCTAAGGTGTGGTGTTAGTGCCAAGGTTCCATTTCACCCCTCGTTTTCCCCTCACCTACCTTTTTTTCCTACCTCCCTTTTTCTCATTTTCCCTACTATCACTACCCTAACACTACCAAATTCCTTATTCCCTTACCCCTCCTCCTATCACTCAATACAAACCCTAAAACCCTACCTTGCCAAAAAACCAAACCCTACCCTATCAAAATTCTCCTATAACCCCTATGCCCATTATATTATCCCCCTCCTAATACTCCCTTGTTTCATTGTCCCCTTGGTGGCAGATTATCAAAACAACATAGCTTTCATCATCATCAAAGGCGCAGCCAAAATTCAGTTCATAAAACAGCAGTCATGGCATCTGAGGTTTCATCGGAATATGAGGAGGAAACCCACAGTGATACAACTTCAGGAGAACAGGCCCCCAGGAGACATCACCGGAGTGGCAAACATGTTAGGGATGAGCCAAACACCCTCACCGAGTTGTAGGCATGCCCTCTTGCTATGTCATGTTTCCAGCATTTAGCATGTCTTGAATTTTGTCAAAGGGTGGCAAATGTGAGACTTTATCATGAGTTGGCCCGTCTTTTTGCACTTCACCTACATGGAGGTCAGGCTATCTTGGCTGGGGTGACTTTCACATTGACACCTAAAGCCATATCAGTCACAACAAGCATACCATATGTTGGAGAATAGTGGCATAAGAAGAAGGAGGTGGAGAGGCATCATTATGAGCCTTACATTAAGGCCAGTTGTTTGAGTCAACTTAAAAGAGTCTTCTAGTTCAGATTTTTGAGAGATGAATATGCTCTACTCATGAAATTGATCATGAAATACTTCAGTTGTGAGGGGAGGTTTTCTCTCCTTTATGCCTATCACATCAGGTTGCTCATGCATTTTACCAGGGTGTGAATGATGAACCTCCCATTTTTCATCTGCGGGAACATAGAGAGGATGAAAAATTTCATGCAGCATAAGACCCCTCGACAGCAGCTCAACAGTGTTTATCAATTTGCTCTTATCCGGATTTTGGTGGACCATCAGTTGGGATTGCAGGGTATTGCTTGGGAGGACTTCATCTCCCGTGACTTCTTCAGTGCTCCACAAGTGGTTTCAGAGGCAGAGAATGAGATAGGTGGTACATCACATCAGTATGAGCGCCATGAGACTACTACTATGCTAGTAGTCATCACCTATCAGAGAAGCAGTAGATCCTTATTTGCTGCAGCAAAGTGAGTGTTATCTCCACCCGGGGTGGAAGGGGCCTCACTTCCGACATCAGAATCACATGAGTAGGGCAGAGGTAAGGAGCCAGTGTAGGAGGAAGGGCCATCAAGTGAATGAGAGACCGAATTCGTTCTCCTCCATGATGATGAGACAGATACACAACCAACAAATGCAGAACTTACAGAGATCATCCAGGAGTAGCAATCAATGATTGAGGTTTTATCCCTTGACTTGGAGAGGGCCAAGTGGAACATGAAGTACCTGGAGCAGAGAAACAAGCAGCTTGAGGATCAGCGGGCGATTATGGAGCTACAAAACATTTGTGAGCATCGCCAAGTTGCTCAAAGGAGAAGAGTTGAGCTCACATCATTGGAGCAAGAAATCAATGAGGATCGGGAGGCCCATCTTGAGAGTGTGAACATGCACTTGGAGAGGCTGCTAGACAAGGCCGATCAGGACCTTGCCTTGCTGGGACACATGGCTTATCGTTACAGGACATGAAACATGAGTGCAAGGGCCCCAATAAGGAGCTTGAAGGCGAAATTGAGGAAAGCAACAAGAAAGGCAAAAGAGGCAAAAGAGAAATATCGGATTTGAATCTTGGCTGAGGCTTCCTTGGCCCATCATAACACCCCATAAAGAGCCTCCACACCAAATTTCAAGAAATTTGGGGAACTTTTGGTCACACGACAAATTTTTGGGTAAAACACAGGGTTTTTCTCCCTGTTCTAAAATTCTAGAGCTCCAAATGAGGAGTGGTTTGCATTTTTGGATTCATCATGGAAAATCACGACTACTGGTGCCCGGACAAGAAATTTTGGCAAGATATGATTCTCCAAAAGGTCAAAAAACACCCAAAAATGGCCTCTCTGCCCCTTTTTTGACACACAGGAAGCAGTCTTGGGAGAATGGAGATTTGGAGGGGAAAATGACCACCCAATTCAAAAATTCTAGTGGGGTTAGAAAGTAGACACGACAGGATTTCCAACAAGCCCACTTGGGCACATTTTGGACACCTGCAAGTGCCCCAAAACAGGCCCAAAAGTAGTGGGGCGCATAGAGGAAAAATTGCCAAATTTGCTTTCGTTTCACGAAATTTCGGTTCGCGACTTCTCAAAGTGGGCCCTCTCATCTACACTTTGTTTTTTGGCACCAAAGGCGGCATTTAAAGTGTTTTTTCTCCAGATTGGCTTCTATCTAAGTGGCGAAGGAAGGCAAACGGTCACCCAAGCCAAATGTCATGTTTGTGGCGTTGCACCTGTAGCTGATGGTTGGCTCTTCATCTCCATTTTGTAATGATTCGAGTAACTCCCCAACCCTTGGGCATTATATCTCTTCCCTACACATTCTATATATTGTATGCAAGCTATTTGTAAAGGGTTGGTTGGCTTGTAACTTCTGCGAGACTGTGGGAGAGAAACTCTGTTTCTTCACTGTATATTTTTGACAGAGAATTAATGAAAGGAAACGGCTCTGTTTCATGAGATTCTTATCGTTGTGAGTGTAGTAAATGTGTCTCTTATGTTTTCATATGTATTTCGTTATGTTTCATAATTCAATTCATGTTCATTTCCAGTGAAATTTTCTAAGTGAGATTAGGTAGGGTTCAATTTTATTGCTCTGCCTGTGGAAAAATTTCATGTTTGAGTGTCGTTCTTCTGTTGAAAAGGATTCATGTAACTATGCCCTTTTCACTCTCTTCAGCAATCTATTCATTTCGCGTTACCTCAAACTAAATTGCTACATTTTCCGCCTACCTTGCCTCACGGAATAATCTGTGCCTTTGTATTAAATTCTCTGTTCCTTGCCGACCTTTGGTCCCATACCATCCCAGAAGCTCATTCATTCATGAAAATGGTTTCTTGTATCCCTATTCACTTACCAGCCTAAGATCAATATTTCACTGTAAGTCATATTAGACCATTTTTGCTTATATATTCACTGAGCGTGACTCGGAGAGAGCCCTCTCCTATTCTGGTAGGGCTAGCTACCAGACTGAGCATGTTTGTGCTTACCCTAATGTTTGCCTTCCTTAGCCTAAGGCGGATTTAGGTGCTAACACGACTGAAACAATTCAAAGCGCAACCAAATTTAGGAAAATGGAAGTGATTCATTTGCGTAAACTTGTATTGTAAATTATATTCGATTGTAGCGTAATATTTTGGATTGATACTTTGGAGATGGTTGCAGTTAAATGTTTTTCTAGTATTTTAAGTGTGAGTTGAGTTTCATGTAAGTGTCAAAGTCAGATTACATGATGAAGGAAAAATATAAATTATTCGTTTCTAGGTAAATTAGGAGTAATAGGAAAATGCCTTGAATTTGATTTCAAAATATTTTGTGGCTTGTAGAATTAAATTTCTAGGTTGGATGCACTAAGGTAAATATTATCTTAGGTTAAATAGTCATACAATATTTAACACATAAAGGGGTATTATAGAACCTCAAGTCTTTCGCTTGCTCATCCCTTTCCATTTGGGCAGGTATGGTTGTCCTATGATAAAATTATATCTGGGAAAAATACTTAAGGAATGCAGTGCTAGCAACGTCGAGGCTTCGAGAGAAATAAATCATTGCTCAATAGTGACAATAATGAAGGAAAGAATAGAGTAAGAACTTATGACAAACCCAATAATTATTTTGCAGAAAGGAAGGGATGAGGTAAGAACCTTGTGCAAATCAGTAACGTTTGTGTGAGGATAATAGAGTTACTATACATGAAAAATATTATCCTTAGTCCAAGTTGATTTTCGTGAAACCAAAGCTTTCTCCTTGGTATGTGGTGAAACTAAAATGCACACTAACAAATATAGTTGTTTTCTAAATTCCCTAGAAACCACATATAACTAGATTCTATAGGAATCACCTACAATCAGACCAACCAAATAGGAGCTAGAATCACCCTAGTGATAAGCTATAAAACTAGCATTATTGCAAAGAAATAAATAGTTATGCCATAATTAATAGATAAGAAGAACAAACATTCTATTATAGAGAAAATAAAAGAAACTAGAAATATGATACACAAACATGAGTCCATTAATAATAATGTGCATATAATATCATTGTGCATATGTTAAACAATTTTATTTATCGAGGCCACATAATTACTCTAAATATAAAATTTTCCTCATTACAACAAATCTACTATCATAATAATCATAATATACATAATTCATTATCAGAAGAGAGAAACATTGAAAATTTACTGAAGCTTCCATCTCAATATGAACAAGATCTAAGAGAAACTGGTAAAACATAGTAAGAAATCAATTCATAAAATGAAATTGTTAGAAATTTTACTGAAGGGAAAAGGCACCAAGCCTTTTAAAATAAAAATTTACAGATTTGAGCCTATTGTCTGACATAGGAATCTAGTAAAAAAACCATAATTGTGTAAGGTTACATAAAACTTCCAAATCAATAGTCTAGCCAAAATAGAGTGCGATTGAGGCTATATTAAAGCTACTCTTATGACTAGTGTGAGGACACTTCCTTTTATAAACCATTCGAATTTTGGAAACATGACCATGAGTTATCTATGCACATTATAGAAACCAATGTAAACACAAAAAAAGTCTTCAAGAGACCTCAGAAAGTGATAACACATTGAGGTGGCTAAGGCAATAAGAGCTAAATTAGATAAGAAATGATTACCTTGTGGGAAAACCATGTGAAGGGTACCCACCTGGAAGTAAATCAACAGGCACGTGAGCACTCATGTTGCATTAATTTCCAAGAAAATTGGAATGATAGAAGAGCCCAAACTATTACCTGGCAGAACCAAAAAGTGGAAATAAAGAGAAATTAGAGATGGCCTGAGCAAGAGTAAACACCCATAATCAGCAAAAAACTAAATAGAAGGTTTTAAACATTGTTACCTGTGATACTCATGATGGGAAGTGAGAAATTCCTCCATATGCCAGGATCCAACAATTGAAATAACCCAAAAGTTAAATGTGAAGCCTAAGAATCAAACAATGGGATTGGAAATAAGACTGTACTAAGGATGTTGGAGGAAACAATTATTACCTGTGAACGTGGCCTGCTATTAAATCCTATGTCATTTAAATTTTCTGGGTATAACAACGTCGGGGGGGACCCTAAAACCCTGCAAAGAAATCAACAACATTTTAATAAACTAGATAAACATATTCTTGAATATGAAAAGGAGTTGGGGGTCTTGCAAAAATGTTATACATGTGAGGTGAGGGAAGCATCCTCATAGGAAAAGGTCCATACACATTTTGTCCTCCGCAAGGCCTTGTGTGACAATAACATAGAGAGGACTGTGTTAAACCCCTGAAACTCTCAAATCGACATCAATTCAAACCAAACGTATATATATATATATATATATATATATATCTATATATATATATATATATATATATATATATATGTATAGGTAATATATATATATTATATATATATATATAAGATCTATATATATATATATATATATATATATATATATATATACATATACATATATATCTATATATATATATATAAATATATATATATATATATATATATAAATATATATATATATATACATCATGACAACAACAACCCATATACATGAGAGGGCGATGTGCCAAGAGAAATCTCACTGAATGAGCCAAGAAATGCATGGATTTCCACCTTCGTAGCCAAGTAAAGGCCAGGTAGCCATGGCACACCCTTCGTCGCAACAACAAAGAGTAAAAACCAGTTCAGTGCAAGGTACAAACTCAAAAGGGATTAGGGTAAAACCTTATTGTAAGAGGACCATTGATCTGCGAACGAGCCACAAACATCGTTGATCTTAGCTCGCTTAGAGAAGGGGAAATGTGTCATAGGAGGAGTGTGACGATCACATGAAGGCCATGATCTAGAAGGGTATGAGTGGTAGAGGTGATAGGTAAGTACAAGTGATATTATAGGAGGAGTTAGTACATTTGAGTATGATACCATGTGGGCATATATACTTTCGCGCCATTAATACAAGGAAAATGGTAAGAGAAACTACACTTAGTGCCATAAGAGTAATATAATAAGGGTATGGTTAGTGTATGTAACAAAAGTATTTTTTACATGACATTCATAAGTAATCCTATACTGTAAATCGAATGATAGCCATGGAAAAAAATATATCATAGCAATATGTTTTCATCCTTAATCATTAGAATATACTTTAATAAAAGGTTATTACCCATCTTCTATGGTGCCAAAAGGTAAAGGAAAAATAAAAATTTAGTTACAGAACTATTGCTTGGAGGATTTTCCAGTTTATGTATGGGTATCTAGAGAAGGAGATGGGAAAAATGGTATTAGAACATAGATACTACACCAGGCCTTGAGCACATCATCTCTTAGGAAACATATTTACATAATATACATATATAATACATATATATATATATAAATATATATAAATATAATATATAATATATATTATAAATATATATATATACATACATACATACATACATACATTACATACATACATACATACATACATACATACACATATATATATATATATATATAAATATATATATATAATATATATATATATGGATGTATGTATGTATGTATATGTATATATATATACACACACACACACACACAAAGTAGAAAAAGTAGACCATATAAGTTGTTAATGACTCTTGTGTGGTTTATAAGGTACCAGTGGTAGAACTCTACAAGATGAAAAGAGGTACTTGTCTAACGAATATGGGGGCCAAGGAGTTGTATATTGAATTAAGGGAGGAAGTACTTCACTTCCTTCCCAGCTAGTGGATCTCGTGAAGAGTCTGCAATAGGAAATATTATGGTTATGGAGAAGTAGTGGGGAATTATTGAGAGGCAATGCATGACAGGAGAAGATGATCAGAGAATGGAGGGAGAAATCAAGTCACAAAAGTGTTGAACTAGAATTAAAAAAAAGGAAAAAAGGGGAAACCAAATCAGAGAAATTAGAAAGTGCACGGGAGTCGGGTTGGACATCCCCAAGGGATATAAGGGAGAGAAGAAAGTGGAATTTCATGGTGAATTTAGCAGGATTAAGCCCCCTATATTTGATGGGGAAAAGGAAGAAGATGCAGAGGCTCAATTACTAAACATGTTAAACTATTATCAGGTCTATCAATATGAAATTAATTTGAACACTAGGTTGGCTATTTATTAGCTGCAAGGTAAAGCTACCTTGTGGTGGAAAGAGGTCAAAAGTGTAAATCAATTAGAAGAGAAGACCACATCCTAGGAAGAATTTCAAAAGTACTTTAAGGCCTTGTTATCTAAGTGAATGGTATTATGACGGTCGTGCCAAAGAATTCCATGAGCTGAAGCTGGGACAATTGTCCATGGATGAATTTGTGGAAAAGTTCACTAATTTGTTATGCTATGTACCGTATATTAAGGAGGAAAAGGGAAAAATAAAATAGTTTTTTAACTATTTACCAATTTCATATAAGGAGAGAATTGAGTTTGATCAGCCAAAAACCATGGATCAAATAGTAAGGAAAGCCAGGATGTCTTACCAGCTGTTTAAGAACAGGAATGAGGGTGGAAAGGCTTGGCAGAACAAGGATAAAAATAAGCCAGCAGGGAGTTTGAAAAGGAAGAAGCCTTCTTACCTAAACATTTTTGGTAAAGATCACCAAAGGAAGAGGGTTGGCCAAGAGAATGTAACCCTCCCAACACAATATTATACATGATCAAAGCTGTTGTAGCTCTGATACCACTTGTTGTAGCTCTGATACCACTTGTTGTACCTCTGATACCACTTGTTGTAGCTCCGATACCACTTGTTATAGCTCTGATACCACTTGTTATAGATCTACCCCGAGAATAATATAGATCAGATACGAAAATATAAGATAATGCAAATAAACCCAAAATAATATGAAATGATTCTTTATTGATCAAACCCTTAAGGTAGGGCAACACCATACATTCACTCCTTAAGGAAGGAGAACACTCCACAAGCCATATGCTTGTTCATACAATAATCCTTCACTATATCTCCATGTGGAGTCTCTAGCCTCTATATAGGCCTCATACATACAATACCATGGGTCATTACCATGGTTCCCTCATACCATCAACTAATACCATGAGCCCATTACATTATTATTAACTACTTGTGGTCCCATACATGATATGGGTTAACCACCTTATTTATCACTATGGCCCATCCCATTATTACATTATTACCTTGGGTACCTCCCTTGGTACCCCATATTATCCCCCCTAGGTATATAATATTCCACCCCCCTAAGCATGTTTCGCCCCCAAAACATGGGAAGAACATAAATAATAAGATTTACTCAAAAGAGTAGTCCACTAATACCATGCATGTGCATCTAGCCATCCAAGAGAAAGGTGAACCCTCGATCTCGCTGGTGCCTCGCTCTCTTGAGATGGAAGTTGACCATGGCAGCTCTTCTGTGTTGATGTGTAGTGGGTGGATCTTCTCTTCTCGCTATACATCATGTGACTACTTGGTTTCCATCTTGATGGTTGTCTTGCGGGATGATGTGGGTGATAATATGTTGAAGTTTTAACCCACAATGTCTTTTTCTTTAATTCACCCTACTGTGGTGCCTGTTGTGGTGTCTTCTTTTCCAATATGACTTCAACCATTGAACCCTCATCAGATGTGTCAGCACCTGTTACCTTTTCGGCTTCAGCCTCTATTTGTGTTTGATTGTCGACCATCATATGCTCATCATCTGATATGTCAGTCCCTGGAACATCTTCTGCGTCAACCTCTGTGGACTCTACCTATTTATTAATGGAAATATCCTATAATGTAATTTTCTTCTTTTTATACCAGAGCTTCAGGAATTTCTTTTGCACATTAATATTGAACATACCCACATATTCCATCCAAGGGTATCCCAAAACAAAATCCATATCATCCATCTCTGAAGTATAAAAATCACCATGCAACACATACTTATCCATAGAAAGATTCAATTCTTTATAAATTTGAACAACCTCATCATCTACCTCTGTATTTTCAATTTGTTTTGCTGGAACTTGCAATTTTTTTACCAAATTAACATTGATAAAATTATGCTTGCAACTAGGATTTATAGAAAAAATGATCTTCTCCTTCTGAATCAATCCATGAACCTGCAATAAGGATATACCAGTATAACATAACCCCTAACGTGTCCCATTCCTTTTTCTAGCACAAGACCATTTGTACATAAAGAGTTTTTCAAATTCTTTATCCGACAAGTCGTCCAACTGTTTGATGCCAAGTGAGTTCCACCATTTGTCAGCCTCTTCTATCAAATTAAGCCGTACTATAGCTTTCAAACATATCACATATTTGGACTTTATTCTTTGTATGAATTCTTCAATAGTAGGACCATTATCTTTTCCTATAAAACATAGAGTCGCCATGAAGAGGGTTTCGAAAAAATTCACTTACTTGGAGAAAATTTGAAATTGTCACAGTTCTGTTAATATTGCTAAAAATCCCTATTATGACCTGTTTTTGGAAATGGAACAACCATTATGCATCTGCCCATGTGATAGAAATCCTGATCCAGGCACTAGAATTGCAGATCTGCGCTGCAACTCTCTCGCCGTCCCCAAAATTTCTGCAAAAAAGAGCTGATTTTAAATCAGCGACATCTCCCTCATCCGGACTCCGATTCGATTGATTTTTTTTTTGATATTGGGTAATTTTTCTCAAACAATATAGATCTACAATTAGATTTTGCAGAGCTTCCACCAGGACATCCAGATCTACGCCGCAAACTCGCTGCCCTGAAAAATTGTCTACAACCCCACTGATTTTAAATCAGCGATATCTCCTTCATCCGAACTCCGATTCGACCGATATTTTTTTTTGAAATCGGGTATTTTTTCACATAGAATCCAGATCTACAATTAGAATTTACAGATCTGCACCAAAACTTAGAGATCTAATCTGCAAACTTGCCGCCCCCGAAACCTTGCAAAAAAAAAAAAACATTTCTCCACGGTTTTCCCAAGAAAGTGCTCTAATACCACTAGGATACCACTTGTTGTAGCTCCGATACCACTTGTTGTAGCTCTGATACCACTTGTTGTAGCTCCGATACCACTTGTTATAGCTCTGATACCACTTGTTATAGATCTACCCCAACAATAATATAGATCAAATACGAAAATATAAGATAATGCAAATAAACCCAGAAATAATATGAAATGATTCTTTATTGATCAAACCTTTAAGGTAGGGCAACACCTTACATTCACTCCTTAAGGAAGGAGAACACTCCACAAGCCATATGCCTGTTCATACAATATTACTTCACTATATCTCCATGTGGATTCTCTAGCCTCTATATAGGCCTCATACATACAATACCATGGGTCATTACCATGGTTCCCTCATACCATCAACTAATACCATGGGCCCATTACATTATTATTAACTACTTGTGGTCCCTTACATGATATGGGTTAACCACCTTATTTATTACTATGGCCCATCCCATTATTACATTATTACCTTGGGTACCTCCCTTGGTACCCCATATTATCCCCCCTAGGTATATAACAGAAGCCTATGGAGTTAAATAGTAGAAGGAATGGTGGCGCCAAAGAGTAGGAACCATTAAAATGTTGGGGTTGTGGGGAGCTGCACTTGCTCAAAGACTATCCACATAACCCCAGATCGGTCCAGAATATTCAGACAATTTAGGAGGCAACAATCGTTAATGACATGGCTAGGAACGTTCCTAGAATCAAGGATTGACTCTAAGATAGGAAATTTGTGCACCAATTCACCATGATTTAAATCGAATGTACTATCCTCAACCATATTGTCTCCTTTTTAATAGACCCTGGATCTAGTCTAAGTAATATTAGCCCAAAAATTGTAGAAAATGTAATCTAAAAACTGAAATATTGAGGAATGCCTAGCTGGTTCAGTTAGCAATCGGTACTAAGAGAAGAGTCACCAGTCAAATGAAACAATTTTGAATTAATTTAGATGGTTATGTCACAGTAATAGATCTAATATTATTGATTTGGGATAATATGATATACTAATCAGCATGGATGGGTTAGAAAAGCACGGTGTTGTCATAAATTGCCTAGAGAAATAGTTCAATGTGTAGATCCAGAGGTGCAGAGTTGGTGAGTTAGAGGAAAAAAAAACCCTGTGTCAATCATGAGATCACAAAATTACAATTAAAAGGGAGTGTTAGGAAAGGATGCAAACCATATTTGGTATAAGTAGAAACTAACAAATAATTCACTAAAAAAGAAACATTGAGTAGTTTACATGTGATTAGGGAATTTCAAGATGTCTCTCCAGAAGAAATCCCCAAATTACCCCCACATAGAGATATAGATTTCATCATTGACTTGGTACTTGGTGCATCTCTAGTGTCTAAAGTACCATACAAAATGAGTACCCCAAAATTACTAGAATTAAAATTGTAGTTACAAGAATTACTTGATAAAGGGTATATACAACCTAGTGTCTCACCATGGGGGGCACTAATACGTTTTGTTAAGAAAAAGGATAGTACCTTGAGAAGGCGTATTGATTATCGTCAACTAAATAACCTAACTAACAACAATGAATATCCACTGCCATGAATAGTTGATTTTTTTGATCAGGTGAGAGAGGCAAGCACCATCTCAAAGATTGACTTAAGAACTAGTTATCACCAATTACGAATCAAGAATGAAGACATATACAAGATAGCTTTCAGAACTAGATCCAGTCATTATGAGTTTGTTGTATTTCCTTTTGGCCCCACAAATGCACTAATAACATTTATTGGCTTGGTGAATAACATACTTCATCCCTATCTGGATAAATTCTCACCAATGTTTATAAATGACATACTAATTTATTCTAAAAGTGAGGAAGAACATAATGAGAACTTGAGAATAGCACTTCAAATCTTAAGGGAGCATCAATTGTATGCCATAATCATCAAGTGTGAATTTTACAAAGATATAATTTAGTATTTGGGGCATATTATTCCAAATAAGGATTGGCTGTGGATCTAGAGAAAATCAAAGCTATTATTAATTGGCTGGTACCCAAAGATGTATCAACAATGAGTTCCTTTATGTTGATTGCAGGTAACTACTATGAATTTATCGAATCCTTTTCTAAGCTAGCATATCCCATCAATTCCTTGTAGAAAAAGGGTGTGAAGTTTGAATGGATGGAGAATTTCGAAGAAAGCTCCGATCAGCTGAAGCTACTATTAACTACAACCCCTATACTTACAGTTGTAGAACCAAATAAACCATTCACGGTATGTAGAGATGCATGTTTGGAGGGTTTAGGGGGAGTGTTGATCCAAGATAATGTATTAATAGCTTATGGATCTAGAAAACTAAAACTACGTGAGCAAAATTATTTTGTGTATGACTGGAATTAGGAACAGTAATTCATGCACTTAAAACATCGATACATTATCTTTTGGGAAGGAAATTTATCTTGGTGACTGATCACATCAGTCTAAATAGTTTTCTAGGCAATCAGATCTAAATTTGAGACAAGGAAGGTGTCTAGCATTCCTCAGTAACTTTGATTTTGGAATCAAGCATATTCAAGGGAAGGAGAACAAGTTGGTAGATGCCTTGAGTACACATGCACACCTAGTGTTGGGAGTGATTGTTAGTAAAGTAAATATAGAATTTGTAGAACAAGTTAAATATGCTATACCTAAAGATCCTTAGCATCATGAACTTCAATAGAAGCTACATCAAAAAGAAGTCTTTGGATATGGAAAAACTAATGAAAAATTACTTACATATCAAAATAGGATATATGTACCAAATGAGAGTACCTTGAAATACACAATATTAGATGACTAATAGAAAACACACTATGCAGGGCATCCCATATACCATAAAATGCTTGCCGCGCTAAGAAAAAATTTATTTTAGTTGGGCATGAAAAAGGATGTGGCAGAATATTTAAATAAATGTATGGAATGCTAGTAGGCTAAAGTGGAACATCAACATCTTGTGAGATTATTGAACCCTTTACCCATACCAGAGTGGAAGTGGAAAACTGTTTCTATATATTATATTATCGAGTTACCATGAACAAAATGTCAGCATGACTCTATTATGGTAGTAGTAGATGTGTTGAAGAAAGTGGCTCATTTCATACTAGTACAGTCCACTTTTGGGACCGCTCAAATAGCTAGTGTTTTTATGAGGGACATCTTTCATCTCCACAGAGTACCGAAACCCATTATATCAAACAGATACACAAAGTTTACCTCCAAGTTCTGGAAGGTGATATTTGGGGGCTTGGGTACATAAATACAATTCACTACCGCATATCACCTACAAACTGATGGCTAACTAGAAAGAACAAATCAGATCCTTGAAGATATCTTGAGAATGTATGTCATGCACCAGCCTAAGAAATGGGAATATTTTCTACACTTAGGAGAGTTTTCCTATAAAAATAGTTTCCAAGCTAACATGAAATTGAGTCCTTTTGAAGCCTTGTATGGAATAAAATTCCATACACCTCTAAATTGGAACCAACCAGAGGATAAGATACTCTTAGGACCGGATGCGTTCAGGAAATGGAGCACATGGTGAGGAAAAAATGTAAAAATATCAAAGCAGCTCAAGACTGACAGAAGAGTTATGCAGAAAAGAAAAGGGTGCATAAGGAATTCAAAATTAGGGATCATGTACTTTTGCGGGTAAAACCTTGAAAGAGAAAATTTCGAACTAGAACTTGTGCTAAACTGGCCCCACGTTACTGTGGACATTTTCAAATATTGGATAGATTTGGAGCTGTATCTTATTAGCCAGTTCTTCCCACTCTGTTAAAATTCATAACGTGTTTCATCTATCATTAATAAGAAAATATGTCCATGATAATTCTCACGTGGTTGACTTGAGTGTGATATAGGTGGAACCCAAAGGAGACTTCCTGTGAGAGCCACTCAATATTTTGGATCGGAGAGAGACCATGGTACGAATCAAGCCATTGCTCAGGTTAAATTACAATGAAATTAATTTAGTCTAGAGGAGTCTACGTGGGAGAAGGAGGATTTTATGAAGGAAGCATACTAAGGGTTTTTCAGTAAAAGTCGTTGGACAAGTAATGATAAACTAAACACTGAGGACATTCTTATTTTGAGTAGGGGAAAATGTAATACCGTCTTCTGCATGTAAATATTTTTATGGATATATATTTTAAAACTAGTGTTGTAACTAATTGGGGTCCACCAGAAAGAAAACTAAATGTAAATAAGATTTTTATAAAAAACAACTAAGATTTAAAGCTGAAAATGCGGGAAAGGGAAGCTTGTTGATTTGGAAAAATTAGATATTCAGATTATTATCCACTCAGTTGAAGATAAATACTAAGGGAATAAATATATGGGAGAGGAAATAAGATTTTTGGTTTGTTGGAGAAGAAAAAAAACATTTTTCTTACCTTTCTAAATAAAAGAGGGAACAACCTAGGATAAGGGGATAAGAAGACACGTGAAAGGTAAGAAGTTACCAAATAAACATCTACTGACAATCATGTATATGAGACATGAATTGGAATCCACGAGAGGTTGCTAAAGAGAGAAAAACATCTTCTTATCTCAGGGGGAACCAGAGAGCACTTGTTTCATGGTTAGGAGGAAAATCATTTCCCACGTCACATTTTCCAGTGATTACATCGGTTATATTTTGTTGTCATTATTGTTTCTCTATAATTCTCTCATTGTATTTAGGTTACTAACGAAATGTTTTGGACTTTTTTCTTTCGCGCCATATTATTTATGGAGTGAATGTTAATTTTAAAAGTAAATGAATTAAGGGGATGGAAATTTTGTTACATTTTATTCCTTGTGGCTGAAACAATTAAAAGAGCAAACCGAATTTAGGAAAATGGAATTAACTGATTTTCATAAACTTTTGCTATAAATTATATTCAATAGAACTGTAATATTTTGAATTGGTACTTTTTAGATGTTTATAGTTAAATGTTTTTCTTGCATTTTAACTATAAGTTGAATTGCATGCAAGTGTCAAAGTTAGATTTCATGATGAAGGAAAAATATAAATTATTCATTTCTGGTTAAAATAGGAGTAATAGGGAAAAGTCTTGAATTCAATTTCAGAATATTTTATGTCCTGTAGAAGTAAACTTCCAGGTTAAATGCACTAAGGTGAAGATTATCATAGATTCTGTAGTCATACAATATTTAATAGATAAAGGGGTATTCTAGATCCACAATTCTTTCACTTGGTTGTCCCTTTCTATCTAGGTAGGTATGGTTGTGCTATGATAAAATTATATGTGGTCAGAATGCTTAAGGAATGCAGTTCTAATAACATTGAGGCTTGGAGAGAACTAAACTGCTGCTTGACAACGACAAGAATGAAGGACATAAAGAGTGAGACCCTTAGGAAAAGACCTAATAATTATTATGCAGAAAAGAAGGGATAATGTAGGAACATCAAGCTAACCTCTAACATGTGTGTGATGAGAATAGAGTTACTATACATAAAAGAAAGATTATCTTTAATCCAAGTTGATTTTCCTAAAACTAGAACTTGCTATGTGGTATGTGATGAAACTAAAATTCATGCTAAAAAGTATATATTTTTTCTAATTCCCTAGAAATCACATATAACCATATTCTATAGGAATCACATACAATTAGATCAACACAACAGGATCTAGAATGACCCTGGCGACAAGCTACGAAACTAGCAACATCGTAAATAGCAAATAGTTATGTCATCATTAATAGATAAGAAAAACAAACATTCTCTTCTAGCAAAAAGAACAGAAACTAGAAAGATGATATAGGAACATGAGGCCATTAATAAGAAAAATGTACATATAATCACTATTCATATGTTAAACAATTTTATTTATCCAGATCATGCAAATCACTCTAAATATGAATTTTTCATGGACACAACAAATCTACTGTTGTAATAATCATACTATACATAATTCATTATTGGAAGAGAAAAAAATTGAAAATTTAGTGAAGCTTCCATCTCAAGATGAACAAGGTCTAAGAGAAACTGGTAAAACCTAGTAAGAAATCAATTCACAATATTAAACTGTTACAAATCATACCAAAGTGAAATGGAAGCAATCCTTTTAAACAAATAGTATCATGCCTAATGTCTAACACAAGAACCTAGTAACAAAACCTAGAATAGTATAAGGTTACATAAAACTTCCAAATCAGTAGTCTAGCCAACACAATGTGTGACTGAGGCTATATTAAAATTACTCTTATGACTAGAGTGAGGACACTTCCTTTTATAATGCCTTCGAATGATGGCAACACAACCAGAGTTATCTATGCACGATATAGAAACTGTTGTAAACACAAAAAGAAGTCTTCAAGAGACCCAAGACATTGATAGCACACCGAGGCGGCTAAGGTAACAAGATAGTAATTATATAAACAATGACTACCTTGTGAGAAAACTGCGTGAAGGGTGCGCACTTGGAAATAAATCAATAGGCATGTCATGACCTATGTTATAATAATATCCAAGAAGCCACATTGAAAGAAGATCCTGAACTATTACTTGCCATCACAGGAAAGTAGAAATAAAGGGTAATTAGAGATTTCCTAAGCAAGAGTAAACCCCCATAATCAACAAAAAACTAAATAAGGGTTTTTAAGCACTTTCACCTATGATATTCATGATGGGAAGTGAGTGATTCCTCTGCATGCTTGGGATCCAGCCATTGAAACAACCAAAAATTCAAATGTAAAGCCCAAGCAGCGAACATTGGGATTGGAATAAGAATATACCAAGGAGGCTGGAGGAAACGATTATTACCTATGAACATAGGTTGCTATTAAATCCCAGATCGCTGAAATTTTTTGGGTATAGCACCGTCAAGAAGGGGAAAAACCTAAAACTTTGTAGAGAGACCAACAACATTTCAATAAACTAGCCAAACATATTATTGAAAACAAATAGGAGCTGGGGGTCTTGCAAAAACATTATACATGTGAGGTGAGGGAAGTATCCTGGTAGGAAAAGTGCCATACACATTTTCTCCTATGTGAGGCCTTTCGTCACAATGAAACAATGAGGATTTTGTTAAACACCTGCAAATCTCAAATCCTCGGAGGGAGGCATTCTGAGAGAGCACTCACTAAATGAGCCAGGAAATGCAATCATTACCACCTTTGTATCTAAGCAAGGCCAAGTAGCCATGTCACGTCCTTCACCACAACAACGGAGAGTAAAAAATAACTTAGTGAGAGGTATAAAGCAAAAATGGATTAGGGTAAAGAATTATTGAAAGAGAATCATTAATTTGTGAACAGGCCACAGACGCCATTGATCTTAGCTCGCATCGAGAAGGGGAAACGATTTAGAGGAGGAGTGTGATTGTCACGTAAATGCCATGAGATGAAAGGGTATGAGTGTTAGAGGTGATAGTTAGGTACATGTGAGATTATAGGAGGGGTTAATACATTATAGTATGATATAATGCAGGTGTATATACTTTCATGCCATTAATACAAGGCCAATGGTGGAATAAACTACACTTATCTCCATAAGAGTAATATAATAAGGATATGGTTATAATATCTAACAAAAGTCATTTTTACATGGAATTCATAAATAATCATATGCTACAAATCAAATGGTAGTCATGGAATTAACATTTCAATATGTTTTCACCCTTAATCATTAGAATATACTTTAATAAAAGGTTATTCCCCATATTTTATGGTGCCAAAAGGTAAATAATTTTTATTGTTTTACTTATAGAACTATTTCTTTCAAGATTTTCATGTTTCTGTATGGGTATTTAGAGAAGGAGGTGTGAAAACCATGTCTATATAAATAAGAATATGTCTACTACCATGATCAATTACAACATTACAACACTTATGTCTTGACTTGTACATGCACCTGAAAAAAATCCTCCTCTAAGCTAGTTCTTTTGTTTCCTTTCTTGAGTTAATCAGAACTCTTTTCAATAACAAGGATAATCCTACTTTAGAAACCTCTTCAATTTCCACTATACTTCTATTATCCTCTTTAGTTTCTACAACATGTGTGCTCCTATGACATACTAGAGTATTCTTTAGGAATTCCAATGAAATATCGCCCAATATTCCACATATGTAGCATCTAGGCTAGAAGTCTTTACCTCTTCCTATGGAAAGATACTTCTTCCTCTAAAGTTACCACCTCTTGGTGGCCATTTACCTGGAATCCTACTTTCTTCTTTCATAGAATGAAATATTTATCTCCTACGTCAATTTCCTTTCCCTGTCGCATAACCTTTTCCTCTACGCCTTTGATTTTTTTTTTTCTATGAAAATATTTTCTCCAAGATTCAAAGAAACCTTGTAATAATCCCCAACCTTGTTTAGAGTTCGAATACCAATATCATCTTGAATCTCATACCTCAATCCATTAAGGTATTTTGAAACCCTTTCAACATCCTCTTCAATGTGTCTTGTAATCGTTGGGTAGCAACCCATTTTAATAGTTTTTCCACCATTCTATCCTAAATTTTGATCCTAGGCTTTCGTCTCTATTTCCTATCAACTTGCACTTCATCCCACCCTAGGGTCGTGTTTCCTTTCATCCTTGTAAAAAAAGACTTTACTTTGTTTTCTCATCTATGTCTTCATAATTAAAATACATGTCCATAAGATTTATCAATCCATTAACTCATCAATGTTCAAATTACCTACATATGCAAGTACTTCCATCCTCGACATGGCACATGATTTAGTTATCAATCTTGCAATTATTTCCTTTGTTGACTCTCCTCATCCTTATTATTTCCTAGACGAGTCTTCCTTGACTTCATTAACATCTCTAGTGTTAGCTCCTCACCTCTCAATAGTCTCCATTGTTGCCAGATTCTCTTGAATACACCTCATCTCCTCCTCTAAGGTTGAATTCACTACATGCATCCTCATACTTTCATATTTCCCTCAACCTTCTCCTCAAGCTTATCCACTATGCTTTTTTTCCATTTCTGATAGAAAATTTGCTCTAATACTACTTTGATGGAGGCATCATCTTGCTATTTTCCTTTTCTACAAATTTTATCCTTGTATCACATTATGTTCTTCGCTTTGATGCTAGTTCACAGCCTTCGATACTACAATCCACATGATTTTCACTTATTGGGACGTGGATATTGGGTTAAAATGTTTCTACAACGAATCTCTACACATTCCTAGGACCTAGATGCCAAGACAAATCCAAAAACTATATGGAATGTTTTCCATCATAAGATATTGAAAGACCCCATAAAACATATCAAATTGAGGCTCCTGAATGATATTTGACCTATGCTAATATAATCTTCCTGCAATGCCAATACTAATAAATACTTCATTTGATGGGAATATTTCCATTTCTCAGAGTTGTTAAGATATGGGATTGTTTGTTGCTTATTACCTAGTGGTCACCGTGAGCCTCAATGCTTCACTTGTGGGCAGTAGTAGTAATTACATCTGTTAGAGGTAGCTTCATATATTAAGGGAATATATTGATGGTACATCCCACTTCTTTCTTCCTATATTTATCGAGTCTTCCATTGATAATCAATTGACCTCCTTTCATTGGCATGATTATAGGTGTAGTAAATTAATGCCCCAACTTTATCCTCGGGCCCTTAGGTATATTATATCTGAACAAGTGGTGGTATGAATCTTTGGTTATGGGACCCTTGTTAAATGGAAACACCTATCAATGTTGTTTCTATGGTGTGGGCTCAATGTGGCATCAATATATAGCCTGTAACATCCCTCGGTAACCTTGCAGGAAAATGCATGGAGTTAGAAAAAATCTTCAGCATTTACCAATGTGTAATTTTTATATTACTTTCGATATTTCTTCAATGACATTAGATAAAAAATTATCATTACATAGAGTAATATTTAGTAAAATAATATTGAGTTAGACAATCATTAACTGCCATTGTTGTAACATGTTAATTTAAACTTCCTAATGTAACCTTGCATAAACCCCATAATTATTTTAACATAGTTAGTTAACCACATACTTGATACTCTAAAAATCACATCAAGCAAGGAATCAAAATCATAAAAATGACACAACAAACAACTGCATCATTAGACAACGATATTGCTAGAAAACCCATAGAGTGAAAACCAACAACTTAATTTTATTATTGAAAATGATGACAATGGTGCTCACCCCTCAATCAATGGATTGTAAGGGAGTCCTTCCCATTTTCATAAAATATTATAAATATTTATCATTTGAAATGTAACATAACTATTTATACGCTATTATAATCATCATGATTTAATTTACCCATAAATCCATGTACATTAAATCTTTGCAACCTGGTCCTTCCCATAAGTGGATTATCTTGCAATTGAGATTTTTTCAACCTCCATCGACCACTAGTTTATTGCCTACCATAATGTTAAGTACAATCGATCTTTCAGATATGTCATAATATTTTCCACAAATTCTACTGTCTACAAACATTGATATCATGACTAGATCAAAAAATAATCAAGACAATAATAATTCTTTACCAGCGACGCTTCAACATCTATTTGTGTGCTTACATAAAACATAAACATAATATTATGTCATAATTTCTTTAACATTATTGCACATGCATTAATAAATAACATATAACTATGAAGCACCACGTTACTTTTTATTCCCCTCACCCATAACTCCATATTCTTTTCCAAAGCACTACAACTGGCCTTATTCCTTTAAAGGAAACTAGAAAATTAGATATAGTTTCTATTCTTGCATGCAAATAAAAATATTTTCTCAAAAGGGGGCTAACATCCTCTTAGATGCAAATATAAAATCTTTCCAAAAGAATGCTAACATAATATTATATGTACATGCCTAATATTTGAGTGGATAGCTAACATAATCTTGCATGTAAACTCATAATCTTTCCAAATGATAGCTAACATAGTCGATATGTTATTTTGGATGCAAATATATATTTCTCGAGCTCAATAGTTATGATCTTCAGGCATAAAATTACATAAAATTTATCAATAGAACTATCCCCCTTGGCTATTAATTTCAGTGCATGTAAATATGTAAGAGGAAACTAACACAATGGAAATTGTTCTCATGCATGAAAATGCATGTTCTTTCTTACAACATCTTTTCCAAATGGGACTTATTCATAATAGCTATTTTAAATCAAAGTACATGCTCAATTACAAGTAAAGCTAATAGGATACTTATTATTTCTTATGTGCAGATATATGTACATATCCAAAAGAAATATAACATTTTTATTCCATGCATTTGCATATTTGTTTCCAAAAGTCTAACACAATAATTATACTCTCCTCTACATGCTAATATATCTATCTTTCTTTCCAAGAAATATATCATAATGACTTATTCTTTTCATGCAAGAACAATATAAATATTTGAGCAAAAAATAACACATTCTTTTCCAAGAATACAAACACATTATCTATTGTCATATGCATATAAACAACTATTCTTATCGTGTTGACAAATAAAATGGAAACACTCTATTTTACACTGTTTTTCGTGTTTTTGTCATCAACTTTGGGCGTGGTTTACGAACATATGGAAACAAATTTTTGAAAATAAGAACAATGTTTGCATTGGGAACAAGTTAATATAAAATAAAATCTATCAATTTTTACATAGGTATCAAGGTTTGGAAGATTCGAATGAATCTTTGTAGCCCATTTTTCCATATTTAAATACTAAATAATTTCATGTTTTAGTCATAAAATTTGGGCATTCTTTTTGAACATATGGAAACAAAATTTTAAAAACCAAAAGATGTAGTTTTTGGGAAAGGGTTCAATTGAAAAAATGTCTCTTAGTTTATACACAGGTGTCATGGTTTGGAAGATTTGAATGAAGCTTTGTAGCCCATTTTTCCATATTTAAATATTAAATACTTTCTTCTAGTCATCAAGTTTGGGTGTGGTTTTCGAACATCTAAAAACGAATTTTTGAAAACCAAAAGAGGTTTTTATTACGAATAGGTTCATTTCAGTGAAAATCACTTGTTTTTTGTACAAATGTCATGGTTTTGAATATTTTAATGAAACTTTGCAGTCCATTATTCTAGATTTAAATATTAAATAATTTCCTGTTTTAACGATCAAATTTGGGCACGGTTTTCGAGAAGTTAAAAATGAATTTTCCAAATATGTGTTATGTAACTAGCTCACAAAATAGAAGAAAATATAGAGCAATGACTTAAAATCAACCTATTTCAGGAGGAAACTCCCTTTACATTACACAAATGAAAAATTCTAGGATGATACAAATGACAAGACCTCCTTTCAATATAGAGGAGTCTAAAGGGTCACAATACAGTCAAAGCTGACATAAAAATAATAATGTAAGGGCACAACAATAACAATAGTGGGCTTCTAGAGTGGTTCCGAGAATGAATGGAAGATGAACAGGAAGAGGAAAATGCGCAGGGTTTTTGAGAGCTACAAAGTATGACCCTAATGGAGGATCGCAGAGGAGGGAGCTCCACTCCCTACTACAAAGATGCAGTGGCCAGCAGAGGCAAATCACATCTGGGTAATGTCAAAGGCACAGAGGAGGAAGAAAGTAGAAATAATGAAAAGGAGAAAAAGGGAGAAAAGTCCAAGGAAAATGGCAGCACAAAGGACAAAGAGGAAGAAGACAAAAACCAAGAAACAAGGGATAAAAAAAAGGGACCATGTAGACCCAAAATGTAAATTACTCCAAGAGTAGTATTAAATAATCATGCTCTGCAGGAGCACAGGGAACATATGGAGACTTATGCCATAATATACAAATTCATGGGATTATGGCCCACTGAAAAGGCTCTACAGACATGGATCAAGTACCACTGGAAACCCAAAGGCAGTATTGATCTGCATCTTGGGTTGAAAGAATTCTTCACCATGGTGTTTACAAACATTGAAGACAAGGATAAAATATTCGAAGGAGGACCCTATTTTTTTGTAGTAGCTGGTCTCTACATGCGGCTTTGGGTAATGAACTTTGTTCCTGAGCAGGAGAATTTCACTTCAGTTCCTATCTGGGTAAGGCTCTATTCCCTACCTCTAGATTATTGGCAAAATGAATCACTTGCGGCCATAGGCAACAAACTAGGTCATTTTTTCAAAGTCTCGGAAGCCACCATAAGGGATCAATATACTTCCTATGCAATGATTTGTGTGGAGATGGACCTTTTAGGGGCTCTTCCGAACGAAGTCACCTTGGAAGTTTTAGATGATGAATGGGTGAAAACATTGGACTATGAACATATTCTGTTCAGATGTCATAAAAGCCACAAACATGGACACTTTATCAGAGACTTCCCTCTCAGTAAAGCAGAAGACAAAAGCAAACTAAACACAAAGAAGGATACCGAAAACTTTCAGAAAGTGGCAAGCAGAGGAAAAGGAGGTAAAAAAGAACCCAAGCTGCAATGTAATGAGGGGCAAAAGGCCAATCAGAATAAGTTCCAAGCTCTGGTTGAGAATGAAGAGATGCCCAATGAAGACCAAGATATGGAGGAAGGCTCTAACGAAAAGGAGAAAGAGGAAAACTCCAATCCAACACAAAAAAATAAGAATAAGGAAGAAACCATGAGGAATGTAACAGAGCTAGAGATGGATCAGGATATGATCTAGAGCGAAACAGATCTGGAGGATCATGAACTTCAAGAAATTCTAGATAAAGAAAACCTAGATCTGGAGGGATTCCTGAAGCATGGAACCACAGTTTGGATAGAATCATTACCTTAAGATGAATGAAACAAAATATAGCAGTTTTTTCGTGGAAAACTCAGGAAAGGGGGTAAAACAAAGCAAAAATCATCGACACACAGGAGGGAAAAGGTGTGAAAACAATGAATCAACTGTGGGATTAGCTACCAGAAATGCAGAAAAGAAAAGGGGCAGGAAAAAGTAGAAGGAGCTATTGATGGAGTGTGGAAAAGTGATGATATACTTAGGTAAGATGAAAGACCTAACCAGTTACTCCTTTACAAATCTTTAATTATGAAGTTTACATCTTGGAACATAAGAGGGCTAGGTAGTAAAAGAAAGCAACGAATGCTCAGTTTTAGAATGAAACAAGATATGTCGGATATGATCTTCATCCAGGAAATGAAGTGTTCCATCGAAAAAGTTATATCAATACATAGCAAATGGCTCAATAAATTTGAGATTTTAGAAGTTAAAGCAGAGAAAACCATTGGGGGCATTCTCACCCTTTGGAACCCCCAAAAAATCAGCGTAATAGATGCTGAGGCATCCAGAAATTACTTATCAGTAGTCATTCAACCAGTAGGGGTTTCTGAAACCTTCCTAGTTACTAATGTTTATGGTCCTCAAAGAATAGATGATAAACTAAGATTTCTAGAATCCCTCATTGACCTTAAGAACAGACAAGCTAGTATTCCTTAGATCATGGGAGGTGATTTTAATATGATCAAATCTCTTTCCGAAAAGAAAGGGGGAACCAGAGCACTAAACAAAGACTCATTAGCTTTCCAATCTTTCACTGATAATATGAAAATGATTGACTCAGACTTGGGCAATGGCCTTTTCACTTGGAACAACAAGAGAGGAGGGGAAGCATAGGTAGCCTCTAGGTTAGACAGGTTCATGATATCAGAGGAGCTTATGCTGTTAGATAATGAAATTACAGCTAGAATTCCTCCCTTTGGAGGTTCAGATCACTGGCCTATCCAATTGGAAAGCTAGGGTTTAGCTTCTCCCAAGAACAGACCCTTTAGATCTGAGAATATCTGGCTCTCCCACCCAGATTTCTTAATCAATATCAGAAAATGGTGGGATGAGGACTTACAGTTCCAGGGATCTAAAATGTTCCTCCTCCATAAAAGACTAAAGCACATTAAGGCTAGACTCAAAGAATGGAATAACAAGGATTTTGGGAACGTTTTTGTGGACAAAAAATCAGTGGAAACCAAAATTCAGGAACTCAACCAGGCACTAATCAAAGATGGCTTTTACAAAGACAAAAATGAGTAGGCCAATAAACTTCACCATGAATGGGAAAACTTATGTAAACAAGAGGAAATATTTTGGAGGCAAAAGTCTAGAGTACAATGGCTCAAATAAGGAGAGCACAATACAAGATTTTTCCATAGGTCCACCATGGCCAATAGAGCTTTCAACAGAATCTCGGCAATTAAGGATAAGAGTGGTGAGCTTCAAAACACACATAAGGACATCGAAGAGGTACTTATTTAGCATTTTCGAAACATATCTCGAGAAAACAACCCAGATATGGAGCAATTCATAAAAGAAATCACAAGATATATCCCAAAGCTGGTGACTAGAGAGGACAGTGTTAACCTAAACATACCAGTAACAGAAGAGGAGGTCAGTGAGGTCCTCAAAGAAATGCAGAATGGAAAAGCACTAGGCCTAGATGGTTTCAATGTGGATTTCTTCAAATCTTGTTGGGACATAGTCAAAATGGATATTTTGAATGTTGTAGAGCATTCGAGGGGTAGTAAAATTATCCTGAAATCCCTCAACACCTCCTTGATTTCCTTGATTCCCAAACAAGACTCAGCTCAAACAGCAGATAAGTTCAGACCCATAGCTTTATGCAACATGGTATACAAAATAATATCCAAGGTAGTATCTAACAGAATCAAACCTCTCCTTCCTTTATTATTGTCAGAGGAACAATCAGGTTATGTGGAGGGCAGACAAATTTTAGATGACATTATTCAAGCCCATGAGGTGGTTCACTTACTCACTAGCAAAAAGCAAGCGGGGATGATTATGCAACTAGACATTGCCAAAGCTTATGACAAGGTCAATTGGGTTTACATCAGGAAGGTACTCATGGCCTTTGGGTTTGATCATAATTGGGTCAAATGGGTTATGGCTTTCGTGACTACTTCCATCCTTTTAATTTTGGTCAATGGTTCTCCCTCAAAGCTCTTCATTCCTTCTAGAGGCCTTTGGCAGGGAGACCCACTCTCTCCCTTTCTCTTCATCCTCATGATGGAAGGACTTGGGAGATCTATCAAGTAGGCCAAAGCCATGGAAACAATTAAGGGTCTTCAAGTATCTGAGAATGGGCAGACACTAACACACCAAAAATTTGTAGATGACACCATGCTGCAAGGAATCCCCATAGTCAAAGAAGATTTTGCCTAGAAACAGATCCTTAAAGACTTTGCAATGGCAACAGGCATGGAAGTCAATCTATCAAAATCAATTTTTTTTCTTAAACACTAACATTGCTATTCAGAGAAATATCTCTAGAATCCTTGGCTTCCAAAGGGACTCCCTCCCCTCAAAGTGTTTGGGAGTTCCTCTCATAGCTAGACCAATGCTCAAAAGTATCTAGGAACATATGCTAAACAAGTTGTAGGAAAAAGTTAAGAAATCGACCTTCAGAGCCTTGAACCTGGCTGGTAGGCTGGTTTTGACAAAGGTTGTTCTACAATCCATTACGGTTTTCATGTTATCAGCCCTTCTAGTTCCCAAAGGTGTTTTGGAGCAATTCAGGAATATTCAAAGAGACTTCCTATGGGGAAAGGAGGAAACAAAGAAGGAATGGGCCCTGGTTTCCTGGGAAAAAATCTGCAAACCCAAGAGTAATGGGGGTCTTGGCTTAGATGATCAGGAGATACTTAGTAAAGTATTAGGAGCGAAGCTTTGGTGGTGATGGGTGCAAGAGCCAAAATCCCATTGGACAAGGATCTGGAAAGATAAATATGCCAGCTCTTGGCATACTAAAGATCTCATAAGAATGTCAGGAAACATAAAGCGCTCTCATATCTAGTATAGGGCCTGGGATAATAGAAGCATAGTACAACAAAACAGTTTCTGGGAAATCAGAGTAGGAGATCTAGCACTCTTTTGGGAAGACAAATGGCAACAAGAACTAGTGCTATTAAAGGAGGACATTTTAAATCTCAAACAGGAAACATCTTCCAAAGGGTTAAGCACAATAAAGGATTTCTAGGGGATTTCTCTTGTATAGGGTAAGTGTAAAAGGTAGAGAAGATTTGACTGTAGAGATGACAACACCACAAAAAGAGAAGCTGAGGTACTGAGAAGCGAACTAAAATAAAGGATGATCTTGGTTACAGAGGGGCAAGATCAATTGAGATGGGTTAACAACAAAAAAGGTACCTTCAATCTAAAGGAGGCAAAAGGTATACTCCTTCGGCTGGATTGCAGTGTTCCAAGAAAAACCTGGTAGCACATCTAGAATTACCAAGGGTGGATGAAGATCAAGCTTTTCATGTGGCTGGTTCATCATAAGAATATCTTGACTTGAGACAATATCAAAAAAAGGGGTGTTTTGGGTCCTTCCAAAATGCCAATAAACTAGTGGACATTGTAGCTAACCAGGGGGTGAACAATGTTGATTACGGAATGGAAAAGAAGTGGTAGGATATGCCCCAGAACCATTTAAAGGTTCTCTGTGAGGAATAAGCTATAGAGGACAGAGAAGTGGGACAACACCGATGGAGGGGGTCGAGTTCGAATGGAGTTTTCCTAGACTATGCTTCCTCAGCCACTTAGGTAGGCAACTATTCTCTTGAAGAAACTCATCAGGACTCAAAATGGAGCAGGTTCTTTTTCAGGGTAGTCTTGGATTGAAGGTTCTTAGCAAGTTCAGGATGGGTGGGAAGTTTGTTTCTTCTGCCAGCAGAATAGTTCACCTTACCATTTTTGGGTGGAAAACCATGCCACGACTGGCTTTCTGGTGATCGCGAGCAGTTGGCATGGTAAATGGTTTTACCTTTTTGCCAGCGATTCCACTGAGGTGTCAACACATTGCAAAGGGCCATTTTGAATACCACCCTTCATCGCATACTAACAAGTGGTCGGGTTGGGGGGAGCGATATGGATCCTGGCCATTGGATCCTGGCACCAAGATCGACAGATGAGATGGAGCGGGTTGTTTGGTGGGGCCAGGAGGGTTTAATCACCCTTTGGCGTCGTTTTTAAGGCCGGGGATAACCATTGTTAACATATGAGTTCATTTCCCACAGGTTGGGCTTTTCCTAGGGGATGGGTGTGGGGTTGTTGATTTTGTTAATGGACTGTTAGTCCGAAGTCTTTGTAAACTGAAGGATGGATGTACATAATGTAACATTATTTTGAATTAATGAAATGAAAGGTTAGGCTCTTGCTACAAAAAAAAAAAACAATAGTGGGCTTCTATGGAGCACAATGATAACAATATGTGGACAACATGGGCACAATAATAACAATAAGGGGATATAATAACAATAATAATAAGGGAATACACTAGTATTATAGGGCCTAACATGCCTCTCTCCTTCAAAAAAGTGTTGTCCTCAATGCTTGAGTAGTTTTCGAAGCTTTTGTATAAAATTACCATCCTCCCATGTGTTATCTTCAGTGGGTAAGTTATTCCACTTGATGAGATACTCTCAAATTGATCAATTTCGTAGTTGTCAAGTTCTTGTTTTTGTGATGTTTTGGTTCAGGTTCCAATATGATTTTTCCTTCCTCGTCAAGTTCTAGAAATATTGTTTGAACTAGGGGCGTGTCACCTATAACCTTCTTTAAGCATGAAACATGGAAAATTGGGTGCATTCATGAAACTATTGGAATTTCCAGTTTGTATGCCATAGTACCAATCTTTTGTAACACCTTGTTTGGACCATAATACTTTGGTGATAATTTATTATCCTTCTTATATTGCTTGAGGGACATTTTTCTGTATGGTTGAAGCCATAGAAATACCCATTCACCTACATCAAAACTTCTTTTGCTGTGATATTGATATGCTTGTTGTTTCATTCTATTATGTGCCAAGGTGACATTATCCTTTAAGAGTTGGAGAACTTGTTGTTGATGCTTAATGTGATCTTCCACTGCTTGAACCTTAGAATTTTCTCTTAAAGATGATGTGATGGTCAATGGATGATACCTGTAAAGGGCCATAAATGGGGCCATTTTTTATGCAGTATGGAAGGAAGTGTTATACCACCATTTAGACATAAGCAACCATTTGACCCATTGTGTTTGTATATCAGATGCAAAGCAATGAAGATATCCTTTCAAAAATTTGTTCACTATCTCAGTTTGGCCATCAAATTGAGGATGACAAAATGAACTATGAGCTAACTGAGTACCTAGATAAGAAAATAATTATATCCAAAAATTTCCAGTGAAAATGGGATCTCTATCGCTTACAATAATCTTTTGGTTTCCATGTAGCTTTTGAATTGTTTCGATAAATGTAGTAGCAACTGTACTAGCTTTAAACTTTAAAGGGATGAGATAATGCACAAAATTGTGCATACTTGGTAATTCTATCAACTACCAACATGATGACACTCTTTCCCTTGGACTTGGGTAAACCTGTGATAAAATCCATTGAAACCTCATTCCAATGTTGACATGGAATGGATAAAGGTTTTAATAGACTTGGGGTCTTAATTGTTTAAACTTTATTTTGTTGAGAAACTAAAAATTTTCCACAAACTTTTGAATATTAGATTTTAGGCCATCCCAAAAAAATCCTTCTTAACCCTGTGGTAAGTTTTTAAAAATCCTGAGTGCCCTCCTAAGGGAGAGGTGTGCGATTCCATAATAACCTTTTGTTTGAGCTGGGAATTCTTATAGGTATAAGCGATCCTTGTACCATAATGAATTCATTTTTTAGCTAAATGTACTAGATGTACTAGGGTCTTGTTGTAACTTTTGAATGAGTTCCCACACTTCTTCTTCATTCTTCCATTCATCCCTTGCTTCATTTATCAAATTTGGTTGGATAATAGAAATGGTGCAAAGCAATGCTTCCACATCTTCATCCTTTCTTGAGCGTTCATCTGCACCAACATTTTTCCTCCCTTTTTTGTAGATGATTTCAAAGTCATAACCCAACATCTTTGTGACCCATTTTTGTTGCTCTTCTGAAGATAACCTTTGTTCTAAACATTATTTAAGACTATCATGATCTGTTTTTACCTTTACGTGTCTTCCTGTTAGGTAAGGCTTCCATTTCTTAAGTGCATGTAGTATTGCCAACGTTTGCTTCTCATAAATAGCTTTGTGTAAATACTTTCCTTTGACTGGACGACTTTCAAAAGTAATGGGTCTCTCTTCTTGCATTAAAACAACACCAATTCCATTTCCTGATGCATCACATTCCACAATAAAGGTTTTTGTGAAGTTTTGTGTAGCTAAGACTGGTGCTTGGCACATTTCCTCTTTAATATGTTCAAAGGATTTCACTGCTTCTGGAGTCCAAGTAAATGCATATTTATTTAGTAATGTTGCTAGACGTGCTATTATTCTCCCATAATTCTTAACAAACTTGCAATATTACCCTGTCAACCTGAGAAATCCTTGCATATGCTTTATGGATGTGGGGATTTTCCATTCCTTAATGGCTTTAATTTTTCTATGGTCTACCTTAACACCTTCATGAGGTACAATATGACCCAAATATTCCACGTCTTGTACTCCAAAGAAACTTTTGGAGGTTTTTCCATATAATTGTTTCTCCTCTGATAGTTTGAGTACTCTATCATCATGTTGAACATGGTCCTTCCAAGTTTAGTATATCACCAAAAAATACTACCAAAAATTTTCTAAGGAAGGAATTGAAAATGGAATTCATCAAACCTTGAAATGTAGAAGGTCCATTGGTAATACCAAAAGGAATGACCAAAAATTCGTAATAACCCTCATGAGTTATAAATGCTATTTTCAGAATGTCTTTAGTCTTCATTCTAATTTGAAGATATATGAACGAAGGTCCAACTTGGTGAAGTAAATTTCTCCATGGAATTCATCCAATAATTCATCAATGAAAAGAGTGGGAAATTTATCTTTAATTTCGAGGTTGTTGATCTCCTTATAATCTGGCACATGCACCATGATCCATCCTTCTTGTGCACCAATACTACTGGAGCAGAGAAACAACTTTGACGAGGTTGAATTATACCATCCTCTAGCATTTTTGCAACCATACATTCAATTTCACTCTTTTCGGCATAGGGATATCTGTAACGCCTGATGTTTGGAGGAACACTTCCTGGAATCAAATGAATAACATGATCATGATCACAAATAGGTGGGAGGCCTTTGGGAGTCTCAAATACATTGGAATGATTGTCAAAGAATTTTTGGAGATCTAGAGAAATAGACAATTTCAACGTGGGAACCTCTAATGAACATAATTTTGAAATTACTCCACGTTGTTCTTTCATTAGAATATTTTTCATGTCATTGGAGCTAATTATCTTTCCCAGTTTCCTTTTAATACCCCTTAATTCAACTTCCTTTCCTTCTAAAAAAATTCAAGAAAAGTTCTTGAAAATTAAAGCTATCATACCCAAAGTTTGTAGAAATTGGACTCCTAGTACAACATATCCACGACCCCTTGGAATGCAAAGAAATGGACTATTCAACACATATTCTCCCATGGATGTCTTGATATTATGGCACCTTCCATAGAAATTTATGGTTCTTCCATTTGTAACTATTACTTGACACTCTCATGCTGGATATATGAAGCAATTCAATTCCTTTGCTATCTTCCAATGAATAAAATTATGGGTACTACTTGAATCAATCGACACTATTACCTTTTCCTTCTTGATATGTCCTTTTATCTTCATAGTTTGAGGAGTGGTTATTCTAGCCAATGCATTACAAGGTATGGTTGGATTCATTTCTTCTTTCTCTATGCTTTATTGTTGGTGTGTATCCTCTTATTTTGATGTTTCTTGTTCCTTTTCTTCTTCCTCTTCACAGTCTATGTAAAATAATTTCTTCTCAGCACACTTATGACCTTTAGGGTATTTTCTAAAACAACTATAAAAGAGCCCTTTTTATCTTTTCTCTTCCAATTTTTGTGGTGTCAACCTTGTAGGTTGTGGAAGGAAAGGGGCAACAACACTTCCATCTTTGTAGTTGCGACTGGTAGGCTTCCTTGTTGCCATAATTTTTCCTTCAATTTTCCTTGCCAACTTGAATGCCTTCTCCAATGAATCAGGTTCCCAAATGTGAACCTCATGTTGGATGTTATGCTTTAATTTCCCTATCAACACATCAATCCTATTCTCCTCTGGAATATGTTTTACCCTTATATTCAATTTTTGAAAGTCCTCAATGTGATCCACCATTGAAACATTTTGTTTGATATTTATTAATTGTCTGAAAATGGTGTTTCTTTTGTATCCTCATAATGTGCTATCATTTCTTCTCTAAAAATTAGCCAAGTGACAATTTATTTATTAGAGCAAAGGCATCAATACAATATAAACTCATTGGGTTTGAAATATTTCCAATGCGTACCTTTTGTCTATTTTTCACATTATGGATATCCAAATATTGCTCCATATGTAGTATCCATGTTACGGTATCCTTGCCATCAAACTTCCTCATATCAATATTTGGAACATGGTGAGTCTTCAATCCAATGTTAGAGTCTATGAAATCATTATTAAAATTTCTTTTTTTCTCAACATGAGCTTCCTTTACTACCCTTTCACCATTAGTAAGCATTTATTGTAGCAATTTTGACAAATCTATCTTCAAATATTCCATGTTGCCTTTATGTTTTGCTTCTATACCATCCATCTTAGCTTCCATTACATACATCTTAGCGTCCATGCCATCCATCTTAGCTTCCATGCCATCCATATTAGAGTCCACGCCATTCATCTTAGCTTCCATGCCATTATTTAAACCATCCGGCTTAGCTTCCATGCCTTTCTTTAAACCATACATCTTAGCTTCTATTAGTTTTTGTGAGAGTGAAATTTATTGCACTTGGTTTCGTAATTTTGATATATCATGTTGCATTTCTTCCTCTTCTTCATGAGTCATGTTAGATATTTTAGGTTTCTTACTCGGTGTTTCCATTTTCTTTCTTCAAGGCATCAATTAATGATAATTATGCTTCTATATGTCCTTTGAATTCCTTCAAACTAATTTTTCAATCGAAACTTACGCAAAATTTTAAAAAGACTACACACATTTTTTTGATTTGTAGGAGTTCAATATTGAATTGGTTGTATCTCTCTAATTGCAGATCTATAAGGTCTAAATTTTCATCCTGGGGTATCCATTTGCGTCCTTGTTCTAACCCCACAAGTCTGATCAAGAGTGGATTCTCCAAGAAATAGTTATTCAAAAGCTCCCACAATGACCTGATTATAGACTAGTTCAATAGAGATAAATTGTATAAAGTTCCTCGTGTTTGTGTTTTGACCTTTAGACCTAAAATCGATATAAAGGAAACTACCATCTATCCTCTTTCCATACATGTTTATGAAATTTCAATCTAATTCTTAGAGACAAAGTTATGCCAATTTTCCCTAGGTCACCTGTTTGAGATATAATTTAGGAGCCTGCAAAAACCATAACTTACGTGTATCATATATCTAAGAATGTAGTGAGAAATGATATGAAAATCATACCCGAGGTTCATTCAGATTTTATATCAAACGAGTTTTAATTTTATCTTCTAAAATGCCGTAGAAAAAAGTTATATCGAAAATATCACTATGTGCTATTTGAAGCACCGAAACCCTAGAATCCAAAGCCGTGATACCAATTGTTATGCCACCAGGTGTTTCTGGGAAAACTACTGTCTTTTCGATCGACTAGCCCTCTAGGATTAGCAGCTACCCTATAAACAAACAGTTTAAAGTAATTTGCGATTTCCTCTATGTATGATAGATAAGAGAGAGGCAAAGGAACCAACCTGGATCTTCCGCTTAACTCCTTGCTTGATCTCTCTCCCCCTTGACAGAGCTTGCACCTCCTCTCCTACTTATCTTGCTTAGAGAATACCTATAGAAACAAAGTAACAAAACACCATCAAAGCATTTTGATCTATTATATCATATGCATTGCAGAATCAGAAATACAATATACAATGGCATTCACAAATAACAACATTCACAAATACGCAATTGTATGGAGGAAAACTCAAAGAAATTAATTAAAATAGAAGGGGGAATTACAACCCAGCTATCTGATCTAGCACCATCCTCCCGACATCAAAGTCCTCTTCACCTCATTAAAAGCAAGATCACCTAACAATACAATACTCTTTCTCAGATACAAACTATCAACACTTCCTTACAAATTACGAAATTCCAGCCTCGTCTAGATCTCTGAGATGAGGGATCCATTTATAGATGTCTGCAAGGGTGTGATTCATCTCTCCATTTTTGGTTAGTTTCATTTGACTTGTTGTTTTTGGTTCCACTTTGAGATTTCTTGAATCTCTTACTCACCCTGGGCGAATTTAGAAAAAGAAGTGCCTTAGGAGAAGTTTCTAGAGGATTCCATGAGCATCCACTTAGCAAACTGTCTCGGAAATTTGTCCATTCTCGATCATTACACCCCACAGAAGACCTCATCAGTATGCATCGCACCTAGCTAGTGTATAAGTCGGTATGCATCGCACCCTGACAGTGGAGCAGTCAGTATGGTCCTGTTTTGGCCAGTTCTGGATGGTTTTTCAGGTGGAAATTTTGGGGAATGATGTAATCAGTTGACCATGACATTTTAGGGTATGAAACAACACTTTTAGGGGTTAAAGAGCCCTAGTTTATGGACATATAATATTGGGGTTGAAGTGCCCAAATATGTCTATAACAGTTGCTCCCTAAAACATGAAGTCGTAAATCTTTGATGTTGGGTGAAATGCTTTAACATGAGGATCCGAGGTTTTGAAATTGGAAGGTGACCTATATAAGATACAATACAATACATCATGATCATATAATTTTTGATGATCTAGCTAAGGCAAGAATTCCCATGCTCAGCTTTATAAATTCATTTCATGTACATAGAATAGATAATTGTCTGCAATTGCAAACTAGTGATTCTACATATGTAAAGTCATCCTCCCTGACTTGGATGACCATTTGTGCAACTTTTGTGTACACTTGATGTCTTTATATTCCTGAATATATCGCAACCTATATGGATGAAACTAGATCTGGGGTCTTCAAACTCGTTCAATCTTTAACTAATGTACAAGTCGATCCATGTGAAAACATGTTCTGAAGTCGAACATGGAAAGACATCGCTTGATTACCAGCCAATAATGTGAGTTGTTAACAGACGAGAGAGGAATCACCGATAATGATAATGACCCTCAAGGTACTACAGTATAATTCACGTGGTGTGAATATATGATCTGATGTTGAACACCAGACAAAATCTTTCAGTTGAAGGCCATTGATGTCAACCTGTCGTCGGAAGTGAGAAACTTGCCATTAAGGCATGCAAGCTTCAAAGTACTCAAAGGGTTGTTTCTAAGTCAACTTCTTAGATAATGAATTGATGTCGACAAGAAGTGACTCGTCGTAGGAAGGCCTTAGTGTATCCCACATCTACGACACGAAACGAAGAAAATGATTTTCTAGACGTGAAAATGATCGACGATATAAGATTCAGGAATGTCGGTCATGAAAAATGGAGGTTGAATGTATTGCAGTGGATGAGACATTAACTGGATGGTGAATTCTCGACTGCATGACTTCTCTTGAACATATCAGTGACACTAAGATGGATTTGTAGCATTAACCCCAAAAATGGATGGTATGAAAGACCAATGGTGAAATGATCGGTGAACAGAATAACCCAACCCAACTTAATCATGGTGATGGACTAAAAGTTTCATGTTCAAGAGCGACTTGCTACCATAAAAATTTTCAAGTTTTCCTCCATTTTTCCCCAGTCATTTTTTATTAGTACCTCTTTATTTTTGTCAAGTGTGAGGAGGATAACATATGCTTGTTCGATAATTTTCCCTTCGGGTGAACCTGTTGTTATGCTCTTGGCAAGTCTAGCAACAATGAAACTCATTCTTCTCTAAGTGGACAAGTTTGTCGCTATTGTTTTAATGAGTTCAATGACAAATATAACACAGTCCTTTTCATCTTTAGAGAGTTTGAAAAGGGATGAAAAGGAAACTCTAGAAGTTATTTTTCGTAGCATAATCCCTTAGGTCTGAAAAAAGATTAAAATAATACAAAAGGGATGAATTTCTGATCACTTTAGCGAGCCAAAAAAGACAACCGCTCGAACTTTTTCGTGAGATAATCCCTCAGTTCTGAAAAATATTAAAATATACGGGAGGGATGGCACTTTCAATTACTTTAGTGAGCTAGAATGACCATAGCTCGACAATATTTTCATATTTAACGAGTCTGAAAAGGGTTTAAAGAGGACTCATTTTTTAGGAACGAGTGGTGTTTAGGATAGAAACTGGTTCTGGGTAAGCTTGGAACTTCTCACAACATGGTGATGTGAAGAGGGTGGTTAATAGGACCAATCATCACAGCTGTTCCTCAAAAAGGTAAACAATCAAGTGGAAGCGTATGATCAGCCAAAAGAATGGAGGTGATGGCAGGAACACAATCAAGGCTCAAAAGGCTGATCTAATGTTAATCATAAAGGTTATTTACCGAAGGTAGGTTTTTCTTTTAACGAGCTTGAACCATGTGATAAAATATGCTCAGTTTTAGTTTTTCTTTTTACGCAAACTAGAAACGAAAAAACTAAAAATCTAAAAAAAACTAAAAAGTTGAGGAACTACTAAGGTTAGGTAGGATGGTTTCATCAGCGGTTAGATAAAACACTTCCTTTGCTTCGTCCGACTATCAAGTGGATGAAGGTGAATGGTGATCAGACCAATCATCTAACCTAAGAAGCTAAACAACTAAAAAACTAAAAAGCTAAAAGCTAACAAGCTAACAAAACTAGGAAATGAATCTGATTGTTCTTTGCTTGCACAAAAAGGTTTGCATGCCCCCAGCATGATGAAAAAGAGAGTCTCCAGTAGCCATATGGAAATTTACTGTGGTTATGCATGATGATTTCGTCCATGGAATAGAAAAAACACTTCTTGCACTTCGTCTGCATAATAAACGAAGGTGAAATGTGTCTCAAACCAATCACATAACCCACAGGGAAACTTATCCCTATAGGAAAAAATATCCTTTCAGCTGGGTTTATCTGCCAAACAGAAAAGGGAAAACTAGTGTCTTTTCGATCGACTAGCCCTCTAGGATTGGAAGCTACCCTAGAAACAAACAATTTAAATCAATTTGTGATTTCCTCTATGTATGATAGATAAGACAGAGGTAAAGGAACCAACCTGGATCTTCCGCTTAACTCCTTGCTTGATCTCTCTCCCCCTTGACAAAGCTTGCACCTCCTCTCCTACTTATCTCGCTTAGAGAATACCTGTAGAAACAAAGTAACAAAACACCATCAAAGCATCTTGATCTATTATATCATAAGCATTGTAGAATCAGAAATACAATGAACATACAATGGAATTCACAAATAACAACATTCACAAATACGCAATTGTATGGAGGAAAACTCAAAGAACTTTATTAAAATAGAAGGGAGAATTACAACCTAGTTATCTGATCCAGCATCATCCTCCCAACTTCGAAGTCCTCTTCACCTCATGAAAAGAAAGACCACCCAACAATACAATACTCTTTCTCAGATACAAACTATCAGCAATTCCTTACAAATTACAAAATTCGAACCTTTAGATCTCTCAGATGAGGGATCCATTTATAGATGTCTGCAAGGGTGTGAGTCATCTCTGGGTTTTTGATTAGTGTCATTCCACTTGTTGTTTTTGGTTCCACTTGGAGATTTCTTGGATCTCTTACTCATCCCTGGGCGAATTCATAGAAGCAAGTGTCATAGGAGAAGTTTCTAGAAGATTCCATGAGCATCCACTTAGCAAACTGTCTCCGAAATTTGTCCATTTTCACTGATCGCACCCCATAGAAGGCATCATCAGTATGCATCACACCTGGCTAGTGTAGAAGTCAGTATGCATCACACCCTGACAGTGGAGCAGTCAGTATGGTCCTGTTTTGGCCAGTTCTGGATGGTTTTTCAGGTGGAACTTTTCGAGAATGATGTAATCAGTTGACCATGATCTTTTAGGGTATGAAACAACACTTTTAGGGGTTAAAGAGCCCTAGTTTATGGACATATAAGATTGGGGTTGAAGTGCCCAAATATGTCTATAACAGTTGTTGGCTAAAGCATGAAGTCGTAAATCTTTGATGTCGGGTGAAATGCTTTAACATGAGGATCCGAGGTTTCGAAGCTGGAAGGTGACCTGTATAAGATACAATACAATACATCATCATCATATAATTTTCATGATCTAGCTGAGGTGGGAATTCCCATGCTCAACTTTGTAAATTCATTTCATGTACATAGAACAGATAATCGTCTGTAGTTGCAGACTGGTGATTCTTTATATGTAAGGTCATCGTCCCTGGCTTGGATGATCATCTCTGCAGCTTCTGTGTACATTTGATGTCTTTATATTCCTGAATATATCATAGCCTAGATGGATGAAATTATATCCGGGGTCTTCAAACTTGTTCAATGTTTTCCCAATGTACAAGTTGATCCATGTGAAAATATGTTCTGAAGTCGAACATGGAAAGACATTGCCTGATTACCAGCCAATAATGTGAGCTGTTAACAGACGCGCGAGGAATCATCGATAATGATAATGACCCTCAAGGTACTAAAGTAAAATTCACGTGGTGTGAATATATGATCTGATGTCGAACACTACGGAAAATCTTTTGATCGAAGGCCATTGATGTCAACCTGTTGCCAGAAGTGAGAAACTTGCCATTAAGGCATGCAAACTTCAAAGCACTGAGAGGGTTGTTTCTAAGTCAACTTCTCGGATAATGAGTTGATGTCGACAAGAAGTGACTCATCATAGGAGGTCCTTAATGTATCCCACATCTACGACACGAAATGAAACAAATGATTTTCTGGAGGTGAAAATGATTGATGACACAAGGTTCAGGAATGGCGGTCATGAAAAATGGAGGTTGAAGGTATTGCAGTGGATGAGACATTAACTGGATGGTGAATTCTCAACTTAATGACTTCTCTTGAACATATCGGTGACACTAAGATGGATTGGTAGCATTAACCCCAAAAATGGATGGTATGAAATACCAATGGTGAAATGATCGGTGAATGAAATAACCCAACCCGTCTCAATCATGGTGATGGAGTGAAAGTGTCATGCTCAAGAGTGACTTGCTACCATAAAATTCTTCAAGTTTTCTTCCCTTCTTTCCCAGTCATTGCTGACCAGCACCTCTTTATTTTTGTCAGGCTTGAGGAGGATAACATATGCTTGTTCTATAATTTTCCCTTTTGGCAAACCTGTTGCTACGTTCTTATCGAGTGTAGTGACGGTGAAACTCGTTCTTGTCTTGGTGGACAAGTTTGTCGCTATTGTTTTAACGAGTTTAGTGACAAAGATAACTTATTGCTTTTCATGTTTAGAGAGTTTGAAAAGGTATGAAAAGGAAACTCCAAAAGTTCTTTTTCATAGCATAATCCCTTAGGTCCAAATAAGAATAAAATAATACAAAAGGGATGACTTTCCAATCACTTTAGCGAGCCGAAAATTCAAGCGCTCAAAATTTTTTGTGAGATAATCCCTTAGGTCCAAAAAATATTAAAATCTATAGGAGGGATGGCACTTTCAATTCCTTTAGCGATCTAGAAAAGCCAATAGCTCGATAATCTTTTCATATTTAACGAGTCTAAAAAGGGTTTAAAGAGGACTCATTTTTTAGGAATGAGTTGAGTTTAGGATAGCAATTGGTTCCGGGTAAGCTTGGAACTTCTCAAAACATGGTGAGGTGAAGAGGGTGGCTAATAGGACCACTCATCATAGCTATTCCTCAAAAAGGTAAACAATCAAGTGGAAGTGTATGATCGGCCAAAATAATGGAGGTGATGGCAGGAACACAACCAAGGCTCAAAAGGCTATTGTAATGGCAATCACAAAGGTTATTTACCAAAGGTAGGTTCATTTTTTAATGAGCTTGAACTCTGGGGGAACATATGCTCTAAAAGTAGGCTAATTTTTTAACGAGCTTGAACTCTGGGGAAACATATGCTCAGTGTGGGTGCAGGTTCATTTTTTAACGAGCTTGAACCTTGCGGAAAATATGCTCAGTGAAGTGGTCAAAGATGTTCAATTTATTGTTTGGCACATGAGATTCTTTCGACGGTCATTTAACCTGCTCAATCACTCCATCAAATTGATTAGATATGCATATATATATGTACGAAAAAGTGAATTAAAACTAACATTTTACTTGAACTACATGAATAGTAAACATAAAAAGTAGTTTTACCTTTCATTTTCATCATTTTATTTCAAATTTGGAATTTTGGAGCTCCGAAGTGGTTTTCCCTCTCAAATTTCATCAGTTGATTTCAGGAGATCTGGTGGACTATTCTCTGTGTCGTGAGGACCAGGTAGGAGCCAACCTTGAGCTCTTCATTTTCATTCCATCTTTTCTTGATTTTGAGCAATTTTTTCCATTTTTCTGGGCCCCTAGGGTTTGAAGAATCCGTTCTCCAACCATCGCACCTAGCTTATATCGAAAGGAGCGATGCATATTAAGCTATATGCTAGCCAGTCAGTATGCATCTCACCTTGCTGAAAGGCAGGGTGTGATGGGCGCAGAAGGGAAAATTTATACAATGATTTTTCATGTAATTTTTGCCTGTTTTTGCTCAAGTTTGGATCCTAACTCATCTTTTATCTATGTTTCAGATATTTGTTGGATCAAGATGGTCATCACATGGCATGAATGTGAACATGAAGAAGAGGACATGATTTCCTTACATGACTAGGGTATAGTCACTGCATTATGTAACTGTGGTTTGCTAAAGTTCTTCCGCATATCCAGCATGAGGCAAAAAATTAGTTTGTTGCAGTATTTTCTCGATGGTTGGGATCCTCTCAACCAAGCATTCCAGATCAGAGGCAAATATATTCCATTGACAGTCGAGGATATTTACTTTCTGATAGGGTTATCGAGGCATGGTGCCCCTCTTTCACTATCAGGATCCACCTGTGGAGGTGAATCTGTGAAAGATTACAGCAGTCAGTTCTATAGAGATGGATCTCAGCCCAACAGAGATGGCAAGATCAATATCTAGGATGTCACTGATCGTCCCTTAAGGACCATTCTATTTACTTTTGCTAGACTGGCTGGCAGTGCGGCTCTACACTTGGCGAACAGATCTTACATGCAGTACGCCCTGAAATGCCTGGAACCAAAGGTGTTCAACTGGTGTGAGGCGGTACTTCCTGTCATAAAAGAACAACTCTCCAAAGTAAAGAATGGAATATCCAAGAATTTTGGCTATGGTTCCATATTGATTACATTCGCTTTGGAGAGGATTCCATTGATGCAGCCTCAGAACATTTCACTGGGATTTCCAGCACCGAGGGAACCACGGATGTAGAGATGGATTGATCTTATTGCCAAACATGCCTGGCAGTCACAGATTTCCTTCTCCAATGCCTTTTTTGAGTGGTTCAAATTTCAGGAGATGGTCTTCCTGCAGTATCCATACGTCGGGCTGGATTTCCGAGGCGACCCGGATTTGGCGTTACCAGTTGGTGAACAGTGGAGTTCCATAGGTAAAATGATTTGACCATATCTTTGTTTATCAGTTTTATAATGTTTTTGTGTTTTTTAATGTTATCAATACTAATGAAACTCATATATGTGTGTATATATTGGACCAGTACGACCAGTGGCACACCCACGGGCGGCAGTTGATGCTCTAGCAGGAGAGGCTGTAGGAAGGGTCGTCTTTCAGGATTTGACATATCGAAGACCCTGGTAGTGCTGCAGGATCAGATCGAGGGCCTCACTCTTGGTATTCAGGATGTCAGGACCGATGAGTTACCTTTGAGGTTACAACACCATACTACTGGTGTGCCGAGTCAATGGACCATGCTCTTGCACATGATTGCATAAGCGGTGACATGTTATCACCAGCATCATTAGTCTAGGATGCTTCTCTGCATTCATTTTTTAGTTTCTTGGTCACGTGACCGATTTTGGCTTGGACACAAAACATTTTGTAAAAATTATAAACAGTTATATATTTTTGATTTTCGGAGTTTTATTTTAGTTAAGTTATGCAATCCTGATGCAAATGTTAATGTGAAATGCTTTCTTTACAATTGTTGCAAATGTCTATCTAACACATATTTTTCTAATGAATCAGTCAACGTGTTTAAGTTTCTAGAAATATGTTGATATTGAATGGAATCAAACTGTCTTTCCAAAATCCTGACTCTTAGCAACATGTGATAAATAGTTGGGTTCCGAGCGGAATAAATGCCAGTAAGTTGTAGAATGACGAGTTGTGAATCTAGCCTGATAATAAGTCGGCGTATGCCACGTGAAATGGAATTAGAGAGAATTTTAATCAACATACTATATTTAGCAATGTTGTTCATCGACTGACCAATAGATATCCCCCTAAAACTCACTAGGTCGCCGCTTGGAGCAAAAATGGCCTAGGCTGCAGAAGATAGGTTCCGTGTACTACGACTAGCTCCGTCAGCATACCCAACAAATGGTTCCAAAAATTTTGACATCTGCAACAAATGCGAAGTGGATTACCTAACCAAAATGACAACACTAACAGAAAACACAAAACAAATGTAAATAAAAGCATATTTACAATGAGTTTACTACATTTAATCAAGCATAGTAACATTTAAGATACAACCCATTTCGGGGCTGTGATAGTGGAATCCCATCATAATAGACTAGCTCGTAGTCTCCTTTTGTCAATACCCATTTAACAATGTAGGGACCCATCCATAATGGTTCGAATTTACCTACTCCTAATTTGTTAGAGTCTTGATCGTAAAGCAAGACTAGGCCACATTCTGAGAAAACATGAGGCTTGACATTTTTGTCAAATTGCGCCTTGACACATTTGTTATGCGCCTAGTTAGCCAATGCAGCATCATGATGGGTTTCATCTAGGTGGATTAGTTCCAAGAAACGAGCCTTTTCCTTAGAAGTGTTGGGAAGCAGATTGATTGCAAGCTTGAGGGACGAGATTTCACACTGAATTAGTAAGATGGCTTCTAGACCATACACCAACTGAAAAGGTGTAAATCTGGTCACATTTCTCACCGAAGTCCTATATGACCACAGAGCTGAGTACAGGATTAAATGCCAATTCTATTTGTGGACTCCAATCATTCTCTGCAACATGCGCTTAAGGACCTTGTTGATTGCCTCAACTTGTATGTTAGCCTGTGAATAATATGGAGTAGAACTATCATGGGACAACCCTAATTTGCAGTCAATTCAATCATCATGTGATTGCGAAAATGGGACCCATGATCTGTGACTATAGCTTATGGAACACCAAATCTAGAGACTACAATATTGAAGAAGAAAAGAGCAGTCGTTTTTTTGTTGTTGTTTAATGTAGGCATCGCCTCTAACCACTTTGTAAAATAGTCGATAGTGACTATAATATACCCATGCCCCCTAGCCAAGGTGGGGTTACATGTCATGAAGTCAATGCCCCATTTAGCAAATGGCCCAAAAGAAACTACTGGATGTAGTGGTGCAGGTGGTAATCTGGTTTTGAGATCAAAAATATGACAAGCATGGCAACTTCTGATTGCAGTGATGTAATCTTTGAATATGGTGGGCTAGCAGTAACTTGCTCGTAAGATCTTTTGTGCAGTAGCATAACTAGATAGATGCCCCCCACAAGCACCTGAATGACAATCATTCAAAACCTTTTCGGCCTCCTCATGCCTGAGGTACCTTCATAGAACTGTATTGACACCATGACGGTAAAGTGTATCGCCAATGATTAGGTAGTATTTGGCCTGGTATCGAGTTTGTCATTGTTCAGAGCGAGAGGTGTTAGGCCGAAAAGTTTATGCTTGGAGATAGACCATTATATCCCTATACCACGGATCACTTGATGATATCAGAAATAGAGTCTCATCCACAATTGTTGCTTTGGATGTTGAATGGTTGGATAATGAGGGAAGGTCATAAAGAAACTCTGCAAAGATGAGAGATTTCTTTGATTTCGATTTGGTGAATTCCAGATCAAACTCTTGTAAAATGGCCATCCATTAGAATATTTTTCCCCCAGCAATTGATGCGATAGAATGTAGGTCATAGGGTTGCAATCTGACACAATTGTAGTTTTGCGAAAGAGAACGTAGTGTCAGAATCTCTGTACTACCTGAATGGTTGCTAAAGCCAATTTTTCAACATATGAGTACTTGATTTCTCAATCATTAAGATTTCGACTTAAATAATATATAGGATGTTCAATTCCATTATCTTCTTGCACTAAAACCATGGCGAAGGTCATATCTGCAGCGGCGAGATACAGGTTAAAGTCTTTTTGATAGTTAGGAGCCTACATTAATGATGCTTTTATCAAGGATTCTTTTAAAGCATCAAAGGAAGCTTGTGCAACCTGATCCCAGTGGAAGGGTACCCCTTTTTTCAAAAAGTGTGTATAACCTTTAGCAAGTTCGGCATAATGTGGAATGAACCTCCTTAGGAAGTTATCTTTGCCTTGGAGTCTTTGAATCTAAAGTAAATTTAAAGGTGGAGGCATGTCAAGGATTCCCTGAACCTTAAATGGATTGAGTCGAATTCCGTCCTTAGAAACTACAAAACCAATTAGTTGACCATAACCAACACAAAACACACACTTGTGCGGATTGAGTCGTATCTTATAGTGTTGGAAATGTAAAAATATGGCTCTCAAATGCTGTGGATGATCAGTCCGCTTTCGCGAATGAGCTGGTAGATTGTTGAGATATGGTTGAACGATGTGTTTGATGTCATGGAAGGCGTAGTTCATTGCCCTCTAAAAAGTTTCCCCTACATTCTTCAAACTGAAAGGTAATTTACGATATGCGAATGTGCCCCACAGACATATAAATGTAGTCTTTGACTGGTCCCGGGGGCAGATATTGATTTGATTGTATCCAGAAAATCCATCCATAAATGAAAATATTTCGTATCCGGCACATTCATCAATTATCTTGTCGATGAAGGGTGTAGGATAGTTGTCCTTTGGACATGCTTGATCTACATCCCTATAATCGATGCACACTCTATTTTTTCCTTGTTTTCTCATTACAGGAACAATGTTTGATACCCAATCAGTGAGAGGAACAAGGTAATTGAAACCAGCATGCAAAAGTTTTTCAACTTCTGCCTTAATGGCAGTGGATTTCTTCGGATGGAGAGGTTGAAGCCATTGTCGTACTGGTTTGACATCTGGATACATCTTTATTTCATGTTCAACAATTCTCGAGTCAATTCCTGGAATTTCCTCATATGACCATGCAAAGACATCTCTGAATTTGCAAAAGAGAGCGCAATAAATTTCCAGTTCTATTGGAGAACAAGATTTACCAACGTGAATATTCTCTACAACATTGGGTTTGGTCGAGATATTAATGGCGATAGTTTCTTCAATATTAGATAGATTTCACTCGGAATCCACTGTATTTATAGTATTTGATAGAAAATCAAAAACTGAAGGATGTTTAAGGTCGCTTGAATAATCTTCATTGTTATCTTGAAGGTGGGAACGATGGTGGTAATCTCCCCACGGCATCTCTTCTATCATCATTGACTGGATGATTCCTTCGTCTGTAGAATGTACTAGAGACCAAGGATCAAAAGAGGTACCATACTCTAGAGACCTATCTATCCAAACACTCGTTGAGTGCTGATTTGGGTTTGCCACCCAGGCCCAGAATATTGATTGCTACAAAGATTCTATGGTACTTGGGGGAAAACCTTACGGTGATCCACACTATCAAAATGGTCAAAGTTCTTCTTAATCTTAGATGATGTAGAAGAGATCATATGATAGGTTTCCACTGTGGCCACTTCCACAAGTCCAGGTGGAGGTGGGAGGGAAAAAGTACCCATTAATGAAGGGTCTTTTAGGAGACCTACTCTGACATTTTGAAGTGATTGAGAGTTTCCATGGATCAATGGAATGCTTCCAGTAGCTTGTGAACTGTTGGGAAAAAAGGCTAGTTGGTCAACGATTGTAATTCTGCCTTGAAAGGGAAATGAAACCTTTCTAAAATATGTAGACACAATGGCAGCCATAGCATAAATCTAGGGCCTTCCCATTAAGATATTGTAATCAAGATTTCCATCAATGACCTCGACTTCAATTTCCACTATCTTGCCCCCCAGTTCAACTTGCAAGTTACTTAAAATCCCGTACATCATGTATGTTCTTCCATCGAATTCCTTTAATGTCATTGATGATCGTGACAAGGTTGATGAACCTAAAGTTTTCCAGCAACTAATTGACATAACACAAGTAGATGCCCCCTCATTAATGATTGTTCGATGAACAATTTTATTGAGCGCTTTTACCTGTATAAGGAAAGCGAGTTGGGCCAATAACTGAGGTGTATATCCTTTATGGTTAAAGGCCACAAGGTTAGAATTCGTTGGGTTAATCCCACCTATTCCTAACAACAAATCCTGCTTTTGGGAGGGGCAATTTTGTAGTACTTCAAGTGTCGACATAGTGGATGGAAATTGAGCCAAATCTTCCACTATATTATAATTCTGTGCAGCTTGCGCATGAGGATTAAATGTCAATTTATGAATGACTACTTTTGGTGGCTTTATTGTTAATTCATGAATGATGGGCGGAACAACTATAGGCGAAGTCATTGTCGAACTACTGGGTTGATCTGTAGCCTTGTTGTTCGACGACGGTGGATTCCCATAATCTTTATTCCTTGTTGATATCAAATCATCATTTTGTTGTTTTGAGATGGATAGAATTGGCCCTTGGGATGGAGAAGCATGATAGATAGCAACCACATTGGTCTTTTGGTTCAGAAATGGATTAGTAAACACTACTGAGGTATTTGAAGTCTTCAAAAATTTCACAACCTCATCTCGATGTGGACAATCTTTCGTGAAATGCTCATCGTCGCATATGAAACATGGATAACAAGGTTTCTTTTGCCCAGTAGGGTTTTGAGAAGATTTTTTAGTAGTTGCATTATTGTATTTCTTCTTATTATTTTTCCCTTTCTTCCTGCCCCCTAGTTGCTTTGGATTTTTTCCCTTGTCAGATGACACGACATTAATCTCCGAGGCAAGAGGTTTGTCATTTTCTTTTTGACTAGAAAATTAAAGGGATTTTTTATATGGAGCCTTTGCGGTTTGCGTGCTTCAGACACCGATGACACCATCACTGGCATGAGATTCCCTGTTTTACTTAGGAGGGGGTGGAATGGAAAATTCTGGTCTAGAAGCATCAGGAATTTTGTCGTAGAATGTGCCAGACTGAGTATAGATCAAGTCTAAATATTGGGCACGAGCAATGACTTTCTCTTTAGTGACAACTCCTCCTTTCTCCACGTCCTCAGTTATAGAAGGCAATAAGGACTTAATCAACCACTCAGCTAAAAGTTGATCATGAACATACGTATTTATCATTCAACGATGACGTTGCCACTCATGAATATGATCAGATATGTGAGTGGCCGTGGTCTGTTTAAAATTGGTAAGGAGTTCTATTCATGTTTCATATCTTATGTGTAACTAAAATTGGGTTAGAAAAGTAGTGGCAAGGGTGTTGAAGTTATCGAACGAAGCTCTAGGCAATTCAATATACCATTTCACTACTGGACCAATGAGCATTCTTTGAAAAAGGAAAAGCCTAATCGAATCATCATTCAGGGTGTTAGATGAGCACCACAAATGAAAAGTGATTACGTGATTTGATGGATCTTCACTTGGATTTCCATTGAATTTAGGAATATTGGAGGGGAGTTTATGAGGAATCACTGGCCACCAAGGGCGTATGCAATTGGATCATTAGTCAGCCAATTCAAATCTGGTAATTCTACAGTTGCTACAAAAGGAAGCTGTTGATTTAGGTTAGGTGAAGCATACTGAGGATAAGATGGAATCGCCTAAATAGTAGGTCTTTTCATATTAGCATAATGTATTTGATGTTTGTAACTTTGATAAGGTTGTTGGACATAACCATTATAGTATGGTTGTTGATAACCATTTTGAAAATGCAGTTGTCCATTACCTACAAAGCCTTGTTGCTCAGGTCCTCGGTCGGTTTGTTGGAATTGCGGTTGTTGGTATTGTAGCAGCCATGGTCGTTGGACCATTTGATGTTGGCCAATACTGGAAGATTGACCAAGATGTGGAGTGATTATACCTATTTGAGCCTGAGTCATTACAGGTAAGGAAGCACTAACCTGAGGTTGTTATTGAGCCGTAGAGAGAAGAGGTTGTTGTATTGCAACCTGAGAGACTTGAGGTTGACACACAATAGGTAGTGCTTGTACTTGCGACACAGTCACAATAGTAGGTGTAGTGGGAATATTCGACATAGGTTGGGTCGATTGCATTGAATATACAACCCTTGGTTGTTGAGGTAGTATTGGTACCCAACCGCTAGATGTAATTCCAGTTTGACCTGATTTTTATTGTAAAATCTCATATGGTTGTTCTCCAGGAGGGAACAATGAAAAATCATATTGCCCTTCATATGGCGGCAATCGAGTGTTCAAATGATATATCAGTCTTTGAAGACTAATTTGTAAAAATTGATACTAGCATGCCGGATCAACTTGCTAAGTTTCAACATAAGAAATACCAGATGGGACTCCGGATGAACAAATAGGAACAGACCATGTCGTTGGAACAACCCCTAAATGGACTCCAGCTAGTGATTGGTAACTAGCTGGGATAGATGGTATACCAGCAAACATTGTAGGAATGGTAGTAGGAAGCTCTGCTATAGCTGTATCAGATGATGCAGTCCTAGATGTTAATGGTTGCTCAGACATATTTAGTCTATCCAAAATATTTTCTAGTGATTCAACAAGAACTTGCAATGAAGGATAATTAAATTCAATGGCAATCACCCTGATGTAATGGCAAGCACAAAGGTTATTTCCTGAAGGTAGGTTCATTTTTTAACGAGCTTGAACTCTAGGGGAACATATGCTCTAAAGGTAGGTTCATTTTTTAATGAGCTTGAACTCTGGGGAAGCATATGCTCAGTGTGGGTGCAGGTTCATTTTTTAATGAGCTTTAACCCTGCGAAAACTATGCTTAGGTGTAGGTTTATTTTTTAACGAGCTTGAACCATGCGATAACATATGCTCAGTTTTAGTTTTTCCTTTTACGCAAACTAGAAATGACAAAACTAAAAAGCTAAAAGAAACTAAAAAGCTGAGGAACTACTGAGGTTAGGTAGGATGGTTTCATCAACGGTTAGTCAAAACACTTCCTTTGCTTCATTTGACTATAAAGTGGATGAAGGTGAATGGTGGTCAGACCAATCACCTAACCTCAGAAGCTAAACAGTTAAAAAACTAAAAAGCTAAAAAGCTAAAAAGCTAACAAAACTAGGAAATGAAATTGATATTTTTTCTTGCATAAAAAGGTTTGCATGCCCCCAACATGATGAAAAGGAGAGTTTCCAGTAACCATATGGAAATTTACTGTGGTTATGCAGGATGATTTCATCCACGGAACAGACAAAGCAGTTCCTGCACTTCATCCAAAGAATAGACAAAGGTGAAAGGTGTCTCAGACCAATCACATAACCCATAGGGAAACTTATCTCTACAGGAAAAAATATCCTTTCAGCTGGGTTTATCTGCCAAATAGACAAGGGTGCATGCCCCCTAAGCTTCGTTACATTCACCAGACTACTCGTGGTAATTAGGTGGACGAAATGAAGGTTGAAGAGACACTGTGGATATAAAAGGACCATTTAGGGATGATGGTTGAGTTGGAGCTATGATTGAACTGGGAAAGCTGGTCAACGGTGACAATTTTACCTTCAAATGGGAAACACATCTTTCAGAAGAGTGTTGAAATAATAGCTTCCATGTTATAAACATAGTCACATCCAAGGAGTATATTGTAATATAACGGTCCTGGGACTACCATCACATTAAGGTGAACGGTTTTCTTCCTAAAGTTATCGGTAACTTAGGAAGGATCCCTAATGGTTGACTGGTTCCTTTATTAAAGCCTGACAAATTTTGAGTAATAGGCATAAGCGATGGTGAACCAAGTGCTTTCCAAGCAGTTGAGGAAAGGATACTCACTAACGCACCCTCATCTATGATAGTGCCTAACACAATCATTTTGTAAACTTGTACTATGATTCCGAAAGGTACATAAGAAGGAGGGTGAGATCTTGTTAACGTATTCCAATCAATGGAAGTGATTAAACTACTTGGAGTGCGTACCGAATAAACAGGTGAAATAACCCCTTGGGTAGCGGGAACTGGGGGATTCTCCTCCTATTGTGAAGGAATGGGCGGATTGCCCCCAAGTTCATCAGACTCTGAAGTAACAAAGAGAATTTCAACAGTATCATTCTCACTCTCTTGAGGATGGATATGATCTTTTGAAGGTAAAATTGGGTCAACTTCCATCTCGACTTATTGACCTTGGTCTGATATGGACTCAGAAGATTTACTTTCAATGATAGGTGTTTCGACCGACAGTTTAGTTAAGTCATTCGGATTTTCCACTAGTAAAGGACTAGAGGAGAGTTTCCTATATCCAGGTGGAAGTCCCTGTGGTGAAGTAGGACAGTTATGCAAGACTCTTTTGTCCTCACCCAAAGAAGGACAATGGGGAAGTGTATGGTTCCCTTCACATAACTCACATGGAACTTTGACTTTTCCTTTCTGTCCATGGACTTCACCATCACTAGTTGATGGTGTATTAGCAACATGATCAACAGAGGTTGATGACACCGATTGGTGCGAACGAGGGGACCATTATTTCAAGATCTGAGGAATGCACAAACAATCTCGATGAAAGGGATCTCCTCTATAGATTACACACGAAAATCTGGGTTTAGGAGCTTTAATGTGCAGATTTTCACCAGTTGATGCATCCAAATTTATGGTTTTTTGGTGCCTCCTCGCTGAATTGGATTCTTCTTCTTCTCCTTACCTTTCTTCTTCTTCTTAGCCACCTGGTTATTGGCATCATTACTTTCACCAAGAAAAGAGGAAGAAGGGGAAGGAGATACAAATGAAGAAGAAGGCGAAGGGTCAACTTTAGTATCAACTGGATGCTGATTCGATTGCTGAGGAATCACGTTAATTTGAACCACAGAGGTTGAGAATAGCCATATTGGTAGGCCAATAGTAAGTCTCGGAAGGGACAATGTGGCCATATGAGGGGCACCAATATTTCCCCAACTTGAAAAAGGGTTAGGATTCCCCTCAAAAGGGATTCCATGATTGGTGGACTCCATTATCTCAACCTAAGATCAACAAAGGAACAGGGATGTTATTCCGAAATTAATAAATTTTAATGACGCTTTGACAAAACTTTGATTTTTCAATTTTTAAGGGTCGAGAAAAAGCTAAAGATGACTCTATTCCCCTTCGATTTTTAATGAGCATGAAGTGACAAGTGCTCAGATGGACCTTTTCTTTTAAAGAGTGGAAAAGGAGCGAAAGTGACTACTCTGGAAATCTAGACAGAGGGATTACCAAACCAATCGCAAAACTACAAAATACACCTTGGTGATAAATTAAAGAGAAATTACCAAGGACTTATGTATAGTAATCAATCTTCCGAATGTTGTGTCCAGTGCATTGTGATCGATAGTGTGGCAGACACGACTTCCTATGTATAAAGGATATAAGCCTATTGTGCTCTCCCAATATATACGCGATGGTACGAGAAGCACAAGTCTGTGCTAGCACTTGTCATATCAAGGAGGAGCAATCACCCAACCTTTAATGAAAATGATAGTTACTAGATTTTATGACACTAGAACACGTCTCTAGCCTAGACTTCTAGATGTGTTGCGTTAAGTTCCAAAGCATTGTTAAGTTCATTGAAATTTTTTTTTTGAGTTGATCTTGTTTAAAAGTTTTCCTTTCAATGGTTCACCGTGTGATGTAGATTTAAAATTCCTAAATATGAAATCTACAATGATAAACAATCGTTGTTTATTTTGATCAATGAAAATCCTAGCTACTAAAGAAATAAGATTACGATTCTTTCAAACAAAGAGAAAAGAGCACACACTAAATGCACTTTTGCTAAATCATTTTTCACACACAGTCTAAATGCAAATGCAAATGCATGTTTTTTTTTTGTTCCCTTAATGTGAAAATGCCAAAAAAGTAAACTAAATGTAGTAAAGATTTGAAATATTTTCACTCAAAGCGACATTTCGACAATTTATTTTTCAAAATAGAAAGGAAGACTAAATGACAATTCTCTTTCTGACACAAAACGATAGTTATGACACTTTTTGTACCAAAACGACATATCGATTTAAGAAAATTTTCAACAAAGGATCGTAAATGATGGAAAAATACATAAAAACATTTACTAATCCTAATCAATGGAGGTTGATCTATCTGATGCAAGGAGAATTCACTAACGAGGTACTGTTCATAAGCAACAAAACAACTAAACAAAGCTGAAAACAAGGACAAAAACCCCATATTTGAAGAAGGGAAATAGGCTTCGTCAGTCATCGCACCTGGGCTTCATAGAAACATGGATGCATTGCACTTTTTAGACTTGGGAGGTGTGATGCATACTGGTTGACAGTGATAGAGAGTCCGATGGGCCAGGGAGCGCACATGAGATGGGTTTTGGCTCAAATTTACAGTTGATTTCAGTGAGTTAAGATGAAATATGATAGACAGTAAAAAGAAAAGTACAGAGGTATGATCTTGAGAGGTTACTGAGCTACCACAAGGGCATCTAGAATGTTTGTAAGTCAGATGTTCAGTTCATAAACTAAACTGGAGATTGACTAAAGCAAAATTCATCTACTATGCAATTGCAGAGAAAGAGTAGTTCAAAGGCTATCTAGCTAACTTTAGGCTCTATCTATAGTTTATAAAACAAACAACAGTAACCAACAGACATCTATTCAATCCCTAGTGGATTCGCCATTTTGTTTCTGGGAAAACTAGTGTCTTTTCGATTGACTAGCCCTCTACCATTGGCAGCTACCCTAGAAACAAACAGCTTAAAGCAATTTGTGATTTCCTCTATGTATGATAGATAAGAGAGAGGCAAAGGAACCAACCTATATCTTCTACTTAACTCCTTGCTTGATCTCTCTCCCCCTTGACAGAGCTTGCACCTCCTCTCCTACTTATCTCGCTTAGAGAATACCTGTAGAAACAAAGTAACAAAACACCATCAAAGCATATTGATCTATTATATCATAAGCATTTCAGAATCAGAAATACAATGAACATACAATGGCATTCACAAATAACAACATTCACAAATACGCAATTGTATGGAGGAAAACTCAAAGAACTTTAATAAAATAGAAGGGAGAATTACAACCTAGATACCTGATCTAGCATCATCCTCCCAGCATGAAAGCCCTCTTCACCTCATGAAAAGCAAGATCACCCAACAATACAATACTCTTTCTCAAATACAAACTATCGACACTTCCTTACAAATTACAAAATTTCAGCCTCCTCTAGATCTCTCAGATGAGGGATCCATGTATAGATGTCTGGAAGGGTGTGAGTCATCTATGGGTTTTTGGTTAGTGTCATTCCACTTGTTGTTTTTGGTTCCACTTGGAGATTTCTTAGATCTCTTGCTCATCCCTGGGTGAATTCAGAGAAACAAGTGTCATAGGAGAAGTTTCTATAAGATTCCATGAGCATCCACTTAGCAAATTGTTTCGTACATTTGTCCATTCTCGCTCATTGCACCCCAAAAAAGGCCTCATCAGTATTCATCGCACTTGGCTAGTGTAGAAGTTAGTATGCATCGTACCTTGACAGTGGAGCAATAAGTATGGTCCTGTTTTGGCTAGTTCTGGATGGTTTTTTAGGTAGAACTTTTGGGGAATGATGTAATCAGTTGACCATGATATTTTAGGGTATGAAAGAAAACTTTTAGTGGTTAAAGAGCCCTAGTTTATGGACATATAAGATTGGGGTTGAAGTGCCCAAATATGTCTATAATACCAAGTTGCAAAATAGAAGATAAGATAGAGCAATGACTTCAAATCACCCTCTTTGTGTCGGAAAACTACTTTACATTACACAAATTAACAATTCTTGGATGATAAAAATGACAAGACCTTCGTTCTATATATAGGAGTCTAAGGGGTCACAATATAGTCAAACCCGACATAACAATAATAATGTAAGGGAACAACACTAACAATAGTGGGATTCTATGGGGCACAATAATAATAGTATGGGAACAAAATGGGCACAAAAATAACAATAAGGGGCTACAATGGCAATAATAATGGAATACACTAGTATACAGGGGCCTAACAATCTAAAAGATGCTTTTTTTGAGAAAAAAATCACTTAAAAAAATCCTTTAGTATCTACACAGCTATCACGGTTTGGTAGATATAAAGTTGTATATGGACCCTATTTTTCAATAACTCATGCAATGTTTTCTAAGATTACTCTGATTAAATTATCTTCATTTTCAATAATTCATGCAATATTTTCAACAAATCCAACTTCTAGATTGGTGGCAACTATTTTACATGCACATATATACTTCTTTGCATGGTATATATTTCTCTTACATGCAACCATATACTTCCTTGCACAATAACTATTTTCTTGCATGCAAACATTTACTTATTTTCTAAAGGAAATCTAGCATAGTATATTTTAATCTCATGTATATGCAATTTCTTTTCAAAGAGAAATCTACTATAATAGATATTGATCTCATGGATAAATAAATTCTTTTAATAAATTAATTCGGAAATAACTTATCTTTTAATACTTGGAATTCATGATCCTAACAAGAGTCCTGGCGTAGTACCCTATGTCAAATTTGATACTTTATGCCACAATATTGTAGACAACAATGGCCAGTTAAGAGATGAAACAATCTTGCATTGAGTTCTCCATAGGACCAAATTTTATTCAATAAATTTTGTACATATAATTATTCAAAAACACTCATTCCTTTCTGTTGGCCCCATTCTACACACATTTGACAATTAGTTCTCATTGCTGACATGCTTACAATAAGTAGAATTAGAAAAATGCACTAATTTTTTTAAATCCTAAAATCTCTCCATAAATCATATTTTTCTAAATTCTAAAATCCAAATAATTAAATCAATTAAAATCAAGAAAGTTGGATTTAATCCTACCTTTCTAGATTGAGTTAGTTCCTCATGGTTAGGAGTTAGTTTAGGCTTAGTTGGTTGAGATATTCTCTCCAACTAATTAGGCTCCTAGATTAGTGTGTGGTTGACATATCTGCTCAACCAAAGTGTCCAAGATAGACGTACTATCTTGAGACCAATTTCCTCATTATTTATATGTATCATAAGCATTATTTTAATAATGAGAATGTGAGGAATGATAAGGCTCTCTGCCTTCCCCACCATTTTAGTTCTCTATATGTATGGTATTTATTTTAAGTGCATGAGTATTCTAGTTTAGTATATTATGGTTGTGTGAGTTTCCTTCATGTGGTATCAAAGCTTACAGTGATTCTGGGTGTATGTGAGGTTTTTAAAGAATGAATTGTGCGTGAAGGAGACTCCATTGCATGGAGTAGTAAGAGGAATTGGAGCAAATTTTTGTGTGGAGGAACAACAATTTAAAATCATTGTCTACAGGAAATTTTGAGGCACTGGCATTTTGAAATGGGGGAGAATGCGCCTTATCTAGCCTTAATGGAACGATTTGTGATCCTGCGTATGTGCATATAGCAATACCTCTTGATGTTGAATACTTGTGAGGTTCGATCGCTGCCATGCTCACCTTGGTATTATTCTTTGTGGTTTATGCAAACTTATCAGGAGAATCCTGCGAACTGGCTGCAGAATTGACATTATTTGTGTGTGTCCCCGAAGATGAAATATCTTCTGGAAATCCCTTTGTCGACCTACTAATCAAAGCTTTTGAGTCTGATGAATAGTAGCTGTCATATTCAGATGCATTAATGCAGTGTTCTTGTTTGCTTGTTACATGAAATTTATCGAGCCTTCCAACACTATTCAACTGCTGGAATTTCCGTTTTGAAGATTTATCTATGTTGTTTGGATTTCTTGAGGGTTTTTTCATTATCTTCCAAGCCTCATGATCATTTGAGACATCGATTTTCTCATCCCCAATTGGTTGCTCATCAGGAAGGAAATTTGAATCCTCTGTTTTTGATACTAACACCATAGGAAATATTCCAATGCTTGCATTCGATGGTCCATTCCCAACCCTTGGCTTGTTTGGCCTGCTTTCATTCGATGCAGAAATGGATGCCACAGATTGATTGATTGATTGAAACAATAGAAGCATCACAGCAAAGGGCAAGGAGTTTTGGTCTTTGCACTTATCAAGTCTACCCATTTTCCATTTTTTTAACGACCCGGACAAGACTCATCCTCGGGACCTCCAAGTCGGATCGATCTCCATTTTCCTGCGGGGTTCTTGATCGGGGCGGTGCACAGATCGTGTTGAATTTGAATGGCATGTGGTGGTTCAGTTTTCTCTTGAGAAACCACAACATTCTTTATAGAAATTGGTCTCTTAATGGCCACACCAACATCCAAATTGCATGGCTTACATCCCTCGAGTGGCAAGGGGGTGCAAGCTCCTTGGGGTCTCAGAAAAAAAGTTTTGGATTCTTTTTTCGCATTTTGCACTGGGGATGTTGTTAACATTGCAGGTTTATCCTTCCCAGGATTCGAACCGATGCTCTCCGCCTCGAGCTTATAGTCTTTCTCGATAGAAATTGCAACGATTGAGTGGTGGTGTCGAGTGTTAAGGTAGAATTCATGTGGAGCATGCATTGGAGTTTCTATCTAATTGAAGTGATGTGGCTACTGGTTTTCCTATTGTATCATTGTGGAACCTGCAACGTGTAAGCCGTAATCTGCGTGGAGTCTTAGATGAATGTGTGGAGTCTATCACATATATTACTGCGAAGGTCTACAATTTGATACTCTTCTATATAACACCGGAAGAAATATAATTTTCCTGTAGCAATATTTTTAATGAATGCATGGAGCTTGGCACGTGAAATTTTATTGTGTGGAGCCAAAAGAGTTAAAATTTCCAACATTTTACAATTAGAGGATCAGAAGTTGAAAGCCAGAGGAAGATAATTTTGTGTATAGAGTTGAGAGAGACACAATATTCATAGAGAGTGTGAAGAGAAGGAATATTTTTGTGTTTTATTGTTGCAGATGGGAGACATGAGAGATTTTTAAAAAAGTGTAGATATGTTGAGATTGACAATATATTGTCTAAAGTTAGCATTTCCAAAAGATTCAAGGAGTGTAGCATTTTCATTGTTTGTGAAATTTATTTCATGATGAAGGAAGGTGAAAATTGATGTACTTTAATATTTAATAAAGACATAATTTTTGTGGTGCTTGTGTCCTAGATCCATCCGAAATTGAATAAGGGGATCTTAGGGACACCATGTGTATGCATGTGCATGACTTGTGTCAATTTTGTAAAATGCTCTTTTTCTTATGCTTCAACAAAACAACTACATGCACATAAGAAAAGTTTACATCTACAAGTCATCAATCAAACTCCTGAAATTAAAGCTCCCATAATCAATTAAGTTCATAAGCACGAAGCATCACATCATCGACTTGATAGAAGAAATCTGAACTGCAACAACTTTTCATAACAGCTAATTCTAGCCATTAAGTTAAGGATGCTACACACTCAAGCAATTCAAAGTACAGTTGCCATCAACATTTTTAACACTTTTTTTATCACTTGCAATGTTTTAACTGAATTGTCTAGGTGCATTTTCGGTTGTAACCGAAACCCTCATTTGATTTGTTAAAGTGTATTATTAAGTTAATTCAGTTGTTACTTGAACATTCAACTTGTCATTTGTCATTTGGGTGGATTTTTGACATGGTTCAACACCCATCATTTTTCAGCACATTCAGTGCATCACTACATGCAGTAATCACCCAAAAGTTCAAGACAACAAGTAATTCAAGCAAAAACAATCAAGCAAGTGAGCATGTTCATAAAACAATCAAGTAAGTTCAAGCACATAATCAAGCACGCAATCATCATCAAACTAGCGTGACTTCTAATCTTCAAGTGAGCATCAAAACAAGCATGTGTCTATAGCAAGCACACGAAGATCAAGCGAGCATGTCAAGTAATCAAATCAAGTGTGATAGTTCAACGCACACCAAGCGAGCCTGTATAAAGTTCATTAAAGCACTCATAACATTTCATTCAAAGTGATCGTCATCAAGCAAGAGTGAAATCAATAGTTCAAGCAAAGTGTTTAAAAGCATCAGTAGTTCAAGCAAGTGTTTAAAAGTATCAGCCACAGTACAAGCGAGCCTGTCATTTCAATGATCAACTAAGCAATTTTTCAATCTTAACTTCTTCAACAAGTGAGCCTGACTTCAAAGTAAGCAAGGCAACATGGTGACACACATTCAGGTGTCCCAAATTCTTCACAATTTAATGTTATCATCAGCTGATGACATGGTGCACATCAGCAAAACCACTCTTGCTGACATTCAAGTGCATATTCAACATGCACATGAAATGATTGAGTTCCTTCAACTAGAATCATAGCTACAGAGAATTGAGTTTCAAGAGAAGCATGTTGCTTCGAAGTCTTTTCTAGATAGACCTAATCATTCAAACTCATTCATCCAACTAGCTTCAAGTGTTGAAGTTGTTCTAGTGCAACTTTCCTCCAATCCCATCATCAAGCCATGGGAAGAAATCCAAAGTAATTGAAATCGACGTGGCTTAGGATATGTCGAAGATGACGACAACTTATATATCCCTAATTATTCAAAGCCCATTCAATTTGTCAGTGCCAGATTACTTGAACATATCACCTCAGCAAGTTCTTTGCAAGTCGCAAACAAACATCAATGCACACAAACTGAAAGTGCAGACAAACAGACATGCATGCAAACTGAAGTTGCTAAAAAAACGAAATGTTTTCATTGTCAAAGAACCAGTCATTTGGAAGATAAGTGTTTTTATCTCCATCCTTGTCACCATTGTGGCAAGTTAAATCATTCATCAGAGAAATGCAGCAAACAACAACAATCATCCAGATTCAAGATAACTTTTTCATGGATTGATCCTTGGGAATGGTCATCCACAGCCAGATGATTGTACAAGTTTTACAATCGGATTCACTCACACATATTGCAGCCAACAATAAAATGAATATGGTACTCTCATGTAGTTGAACGGGGAGTACAACAGTGAAACTCTCCGACACCTGAAGGAAGGAGTTTAGATATCAAATTCAGATGCTTGTCTCTCCTTTCAGTTGACAGTGGTTTTTAGACTGAAAGTCTCGACAACATCATAAATGCAGCATGATGGGTTGTGTTATACTCTTTCCATGACTAGCCCACGTAGTTAATTGAGGGTTTATAAGGGGGGAAATCCCCACTTAGTTGTGCTGATTGCGTAGCGGGGGGAGTCATAGGGGGTTTGAGGGGTGCAGGTAACCCCACTCTATGGGCAGAGCTACCTATGGTTTTGTGCATGATTTTCACACATGGTTTTGGACACGATGGTTTTTGGTCCATGGTTTTGGACGTGATGGTTTTTGGTCCATGATTTTGGACACGATGGTTAGGTTGGGAAAACCTACCTATGGTTTTGTGCATGATTTTCGAACATGGTTTTAGATGCAATGGTTTTCGTTCGATGGATTTTCACACGATGGTTTTCGGTCCATGGTATTGGATTCTTTGGCATGTATAAATATGTATTGTAACATTGAAAGGAACATAATGAAAAATCAAGCTGGTAGTCCTGGTTTTGGGATCCAGGGGAAAATCTCTCTGTATATGTGTTTTATGTGTTATGATCTCACTATTGTTTATTTTTGGTGTTTTAGAATTCATATGTGGCTAATTTTTGTACGGGGTTAAAACCTACATTTGGTATCAGAGTTGTTTCGGCTTCAAGGGGACGCCTTTGTTGCTGAGGGGTTTCGCCCAGACCTGTAGTAGGCCCTGTTCAATGGGAGATTTGTGGGATCGATTCTGGTGGTTGAAGAAGATGGCGAGCAGTGGAAATATAGATATCGAGAAATTTAATGGTTAGAGTTTTTAGTTGTGGAAACGCAAGATGGAGGATCTATTGGTGGATAAAGATGAGTGGATCATGGTAGATTCAGGTATTAAACCAATAGGAGCATCCAATGAAGAATGGAAGAAGTTGGATCAGAAGGAAAAGATCACAATACAATTATGTGTCTCAGATTCAGTATTTTTGAATGTATCTGGAGAAGCTACAATGAAGTCTTTGTGGGACAAGTTAGGGACTTTGTACAAATCTAAGTCTTTGCTTAATAAACTGTTCGTACAGAAAACGTTGTATAACCCGAGGATGAAAGATGGAGACTTGCTGACAGAGCATATGAAAGTGTTTCATACTATCGTAAGTCATTTATTGTCTTTTGATATCAAAATTTTAGATGAAGATAAGTGCATTAGTTTGTTGTGTTCTCTACAAAATTCGTGGGATAGTCCGGTTATTGGAATAGGTAGAAATGCAACTACCTTGCAGTTTGATGAAATAGTCTCATCTTTGTTGATGGAGGAGATGAGATAGAAAAATATGGAGAGACAGAATGGTGATGCCTTGTCTGTATGAGGATGGTCCTAGAATAGAAACAAAAATAAGTTATTGAATGAGAGATCTAAATCTCCAGGAAAACTTGTAAAGGTGGTGTGCTGGAAATGTGGAAAGGAAGGGCGGTACAAAAGGGACTATAAATCTAAAGCTCCTGACAAAGGAAAGGGATCTAATGATGATCCTTCTGTAGAGGTGAAAACTACCTCAGGCGAAGGTGGGGATGTGTACTTGGCTCCTACATGTACACATGTAGATCATGAGGCATGGTTGATTGACTCAGGTGCATCCTTTCACTTCACTCCCCATAGAGAGTGGTTCTGTGAGTATCATAAATATGATGGTGGTGATGTCTTCATAGGGGATGATAGGAAGGCTAGAATCATTGGTCGAGGAAAAGTAAAGTTGAAGTTGCAAGGTGGAAGGATTAGAACACTTCTAGGTGTTCTACATATTCTTGCATTTGCTAGAAATATGATTTTTGTAAGCAAGCTGGATAATGCAGGTGTGAAAACAGTGTTCGAGAAGGATACCTGCAAGATGGTTTGGGAAGCTCTAGTATTGATGTGGGGAGTTTAGATTGGAACTCTGTACAAGCTACAAGGTAGCTCTGTTGTTGATGGGTGCAATAGTTCTGTGGTTCTTGAAAGTGGAGCAGAAAATCTAGTGGTCTCTGGAGAGAACACCATGTTGTGGCATCAAAGGCTTGGACATATTGGAGAGAACGGTCTTCGAATACTTCATAGTAAAGGTATGGTAGAAGGTATGAGTAATAGCTCTCTGGATTTTGATTTTTATGAAAACAATGTATATGGGGAGCAAAATTGGGTGAGTTTCCACTCTAGTGGTAAGAGAGCGAAACAGATATTAGAGCTTATGCACAGTGATGTGTCTGGACCTGTGAAGGTTCCATCACTAGGTAAGTGTGTGTATTATGTATCATTTATAGATGACTTCTCAAGGGAAACATGGATATATTTCCTTAAGAAGAAATCTAAAGTCTTTGATAGGTTTAAACAATTTAAGGCTCTGGTGGAAAACCATACAGAGAAGAAGATAAAGGTGCTAAGGGAAGATAACGGTTGAGAGTTTTACAGTAAGGAATTTGAAGAATTTTGTAAGAATTATGGTATAGCATGGCATAATACTACTCCATATACATTGTAGCAAAATGGAGTTGCAGAAAGAATGAACAAGACATTGATGGAAAGGGCAAGAAGCATGCTCAGTGGTGCCAGGTTAGGACAGGAATTCTGGATAGAGGTAGTGGAGACAACATGTTACTTGGTCAATAGATCACCTTCATCAGTGTTGGAGGATAAGACTCCACAAGAGGTATGGACTGGTAAGAAACCCTCTCTTTCACATCTAAGGGTATTTGTATGTTATGCATATGTACATGTTCCAAATGAGAAACGAACGAAGTTGGATAGTAAATCTGAAAAGTGCATCTTTATTGGGTATAAGGATGGTTTAAAGGGTTATAAGCTTTGGAACCCAGTAATAAGGAAGGTTGCATACAACTGATATGTGGTGTCTAGAGAGGTGAAAGATGTTATTAAACATGAAGTCCAACCAAAGGCACCTGAGAAGATAGAGTTTGATCTAATGGAGGAAGAATCGAACTCTACAACAGAGGAGGAATCAGAATATGAAGAGCTACAAAATCCAAGTGTGAGAAGATCAGTTCGAGAAAGAAGGCAGCCGTAAAGGTATAGTCCATCTGCTTTTTGTTCAAATTTTTCTTTATCCATTACTTATGCTGATCCTAGAGCTGTGAAGGAAGTAGTAGATTCAGAGGATGGAAAACTCTAGATAGAGGCCATGGTTGATGAAATGGCATCTTTGCACCAAAATGAGGCTTGGGATCTGGTGGAGTTGCAGGCTAGAAGGAAACCCATTGGCAGCAAATAGGTGTTCAAGAAGAAGACAAATGCAAAAGGAAAGGTGGAGAAACACAAAGCTCTATTGGTAGCAAAAGGTTATTCCCAGGTGCCGGAAATTGATTTTGGTGATATTTTTTCTCTTGTTGCCAAGGTAACTTCTATTAGATTACTTTTATTTGTTGCTAATGCTTTTGATTTTGAAGTAGAATAGATGGATGTGAAGACAACATTTCTTCACAGGGATCTGGAAGAGGAGATATACACGAAGCAACCTGAAGGCTTTGTGGTGAAGGGTAAGAAAGAACTGGTATGCAAGTTAAATAAGTCTCTGTATGGGTTAAAACAGTCACCAAGGATGTGGTACCAAAAATTTGATACATTTATACGAGGAATTGGATTCACCAGAAGCAAATCAGATCACTATGTGTATTTCAAATTAATTACTGACCGTGTTATTTATCTGGTCTTGTCTGTGGATGATATGTTGCTGGTTGGAAATGACAAAGAAATTATCTAGGAAATGAAGACCCATTTGTCCTCCAAATTTGACATGAAAGATCTTGGTGCTGCAAACTATATTTTGGGCATGCAAAATTAAAAGTGATCAGACAAAGACAAAGCTCTGGTTAAACTAGAGGAAGTATGTTGAGACAATATTGCAGAGGTTTAATATGCAGGATAGTAAATTGGTGAAGGTTCCTATTCCTATAGGTGTAAATTTATCTGCTAAATAGTGTCCCAAGACACAAGAAGAGGAAGAGGACATGTCCCATGTTTCATATGCAAGTGCAGTCGGTAGCCTGATGTATGTGATGGTATGTACTAGACTAGACATTGCACATGTAGTGGTAGTATTGAGTAGGTTTATGTCAAAACCAGGGAAGGAGCACTAGACAACAGTGAAGAGGGTTTTCAGGTATTTGTGTGGCACTAGTGATTATGGTTTGTGCTACCAAGTAAGACTAGGATTGGATAGAGTGTTGGATATTCATGGTTTTGTTTATGCAAACTAGGCTGGAGATATGGATTAGAGAAGATCTACAAGTGGGTATGTGTTTAACCTATTTGGAGGTGCAGTCAGTTGGATGAGTAAGAAACAATCTATAATGGCACTATCAACTACAGAGGCAGAATACATGGCAACCACTCATACAAGAAAGGAAGCAGTTTGGTTGTAGATATTGTGTTAAAATATGGGTTTAGTACAGGGAACTATAAGGATAGACTGTGATAGCCAAAGTACAGTGTTCTTGGCAAAGAACCCTACATATCATTCAAAGACAAAGCACATTGATGTTCAGTAACACTTTGTGAGGGATATGATAGAAGACAAAAAGGTGTTGCTGGTAAAGGTGAACACTTTGAAGAATATTGTAGATGCATTGAAAAAATATGTGAGCTCTGAGAAGTTCTCTTGGTGTAGAGAAAAAATTTCCATTACAGGGCTGGATAAATGATTAGCATCTCTTGTGGCCCCTTGTGGAAAGAAAACAACAAGTGGGAGAATGATGAGTTGTGTTATATTCTTTCCACGATTAGCCCACGTAGTTAACTAGGGGGTTAGAAGGGCAGCAGATCCCCCCCTTAGTTGCACCGATTGGTTAGCGGGGGGAGTAACAAGGGGGTTTGAGGGGTGAAGGTAACCCCACTCTATGGGGTCCGAAGCAGCGCCCTAGAAAATTTTGGTTTTGAATCCTATGTTAGGTTGGGCGGACCTACGTATGGTTTTGTGCATGATTTTCGCACATGGTTTTGGACACGATGTTTTTTGGTCCATGGTATTAGATGCTTCGAAATGTATAAATATGTATTGTAACATTGAAAGGAGCATAATGAGAAATCAGGCTGGTAGTACCGGTTTTGGGATCCAGGGGAATATGTCTATGTATATGTGTTTTATGTGTCATGCTCTCACTATTGTTTATTTTCTATGTTTTAGAATTCATATGCAGCTAATTTTTGTACGAGGTTAAAACCTACACACTAGTGAGCATCTTTCATGATAGCAAAAGCAACATTGAGTTGTTTTTCAACATCTTCAGCCAGTGGGCGATCATCATCAGCAAATACGCCAGTGGGCATTCATCAAATTGTTTCAATGGACACTGGATACTATTTTCAGGCAAAGGACAGTTGGATCCTTTTGTGGCTTGGCACATAATGGAGTTTTCAAGAGACATTCAGAGATGAATCAGGCATGTAGCTGATTCATGTTCTCTTCAAATTTGAGTTTTTTCCAGCATTGAGCTTTGGCGGTTTTTCAAACAGTGTTTTTTTTTAGGATCTACTTGAGAACTTGGAAGATGGTTCCTTGTTCGTTTTGGACTTACCATTGAGGGGGGAATGTTAGCCTCACTCTCACATTTAAAACAATTCTATGTCCAAGTAATTAATTTAATTAAAATCAAGAAAGTTGGATTTAATCCTACCTTTCTAGATTGAGTTAGTTCCGCATGGTCAGGAGTCAGTTTAGGCTTAGTTGGTTGAGAGATTCTCTCCAACTAATTAGGCTCCTAGATTAGTGTGTGGTTGAGATATTTTCTCAACCAAAGTGTCCAAGATAGACGTACTATCTTGAGACCAATTTCCTCATGTATTTATATGTATCATAAACATTATTTTAATAATGAGAATGTGAGGAATGCTGAAGGCTCTCTGCCTTTTCTGCCATGTCAGTTTTCTATATGTCTGGTATTTATTTTATGTGTGTGAGTATTTTATTTTAATGTATTATGGCTATGTGAGTTTCCTTCATCCATAACGTTCATTTCTTTTCAATATAGATTTTATTTTTCCTTATGGACAACATATCACCTATCCATAGTTTTTCTAAAACTATACTTATTAGTTTTAAAACTCATAAAATATACCAACTTTGAAAATACAATTTATTTACATAGAATATCAATTCTTCTCAAAAATCAAGACCCCATTTCTATATTTTTATTTATTTTTTTCACAACTAAGATTGAATGGCTTGCAAGCTCTAATGTTCCTACACCAATAGTCGTTTGTAAAACCCTTTTCAACAATTGAATTCCTATTTTCACCCTTCCTTTCTCATAATCATTTTTGTATCATGAATATTAAAATGAGTTTTACAACAAATTATTTAAGGAGCTATTTCTTACTTGTATCCATGTATTTCATTATATATATATATATATATATATATATATATATATATATATATATATATATCTTAAATTAAATTAGTAATATTTTGTAACGTTTAATACATGAATTTTACAAGAGCTTTTACGGTAACTTATGCTAGGGATATTACATAGCCCTAGTTTACCCTAGGGCTACTCTTTGTCTACTACAAGTGAATGAAGAGGGGGGTTACGAAACCAAAATATTATTTAACCAAATTACATTCGATACTTGTGCACTTTCCAAATCTACAATCTCGTTATTTTCTTATTGTTGAACTTTGCATTTGGCGCAAATACATAAACCGCTAGATACAAATAATTTCGTAAAAATCATAACATCCACAACTATTTGAGCTCTTATCAAGGTCCTTACGATATTAATGATTTCTGCAGAGAGTGATCAATATGGCGTTAATCATCTCCCCTATTTATAGAACATTAGTTTAAACACATAATTAAACACATAGGGAACAAAGAATATAACTTATTAAACTTATGTTATAGATAATAGGTGATACATAGATTAGGTGATATTATGGATACCTCATACTATTAAGGAGACAAATATTTTTCACTCCTCTTCTCTCTTGTATTCTCCCTAGCCTAGAAAAAATATAACTAAGAAAAAATTGAGGCTGTGATGAGAAACCCTCTAGTATTCTTATGTATATCCCTATTCTAGAAGCTAAATGCCACTCCTCAAGAATAAAGAAACATAGTCATAAACAAAAAATTATATATTAACAATTTACCTTAAGAAACATAATAATAAATTTAAAAATGACTCTAGTGTAGATAGGGTGTTATCCACATGAAACATTTATTGATGTGGACTTTGTCAATTTGGATCATTGGCAATGTAAGATCATACATCAAGCCACAAGATGTTGTACTCAAAATCTGCATGTTGAATTACCACAAAAGTTATGTAGCCAAGAGGCAAAGTTCCAAATTTTCATAAATCACCTAATCCTTCAACTCCCAAACTTGTAACCTCATGTGGTTTCTTTGGTTTTCAATCAACCCTAATTGCAACTCCTTTACCACAAATCTTTTCACTAGCAGCTTCCAAGATTTTGACTATAGTATTTATGATCTAAAAAATTTTGTCACTTAAGAATTGAATGTGACTCCTGCTCCCTATCGTTTCTACCTCCTATGGTCTTCATGTCGTCTAAGTAGACAAATACTTAACCTATTTGTTATAGACATATTTGGGCACTACAACCTCAATCACATATGTCCATAAACCAAGGGCTTCGAAATCCCTAAAGGTGTTGTTTCATACCCTAAAGGAGCAAGGTCAGCTGATTACATCATCTCCCAGAAGTTCTCCATGAAAAGCTACTCAGAACTGGTCAAAGAAGGACAATACAGACTACCCAGTGCTAAAGGTGCAATGCATCTCACCTGCCACATGCAAAAAGTGTGATGCATATTGGAAAGCCCTTCTATAGGGTGCGATGAGCGAGAGTAGACAAATGGCACAAGCAGTTTGCTAGGTGGAAACCAAGAGAATCTTCTAGAAACTGCTCATTTGACACTTGCGTCTCTGAGTTCTCCCAGGGATGAGTAAGAGATGTAAAATCTCCATGTGGAAATAATAACTATCAGAGAGATGAAACTAATCAAAATCCCAGAAGCTGACTCACCCCCCTGAAAATATCTATAAATGGATCCCTCATCCAAGAGATCTAGAGGTTGGAATTTGGTAATTTGCAAAGAGGTGATGCTAGTTTCTCTTTGAAGACATTGTTGGGTGATCTTTCTTTGTGTGAGGTGAAGAGGGCTTTCAAGCTAGGAGGATGGCATTGGGTCAGACCAAGTGGTTGTAATCCTCTCTTCTACAACTTTTACTAATAAATCTATTTGAGTTTTCCTCCATATTCTTGTGTATCTCTGAATATTGTGTTGTTATATGCATTTATGTGGTCAATATATATCTAATCCTATATTGTTTACAGTGAAAGATCTTTATGCTTTTATGGTATTATGCTACTGTGAATCTACAGTTGCTCTTTGAAGCTGAACAAGTAAGGAAGTAGTTGCGAGATTCTGTCAAAGGGGAAGGGAAACAAGCAAGGAGCCAAGTGGAAGACTGAGGTTGGTACTCTCTTCTTCTTTCCCATCTGTCTCTCGTAAAGGAAAAACAAGTGAATTTAATCTGTTTGTTTCTAAGATATCTACCCATCTTAGTGGGACTAGTAGTTCTGAATAGACACTAGATTTCTCGATAACAAAATGGCGACTCCACTAGGGAACGATTAGTTTGATTGCTTGTCTCTATTTGTTTGATTCATAAACCACAGACAGAGCTTGAAGTCAAGCCAGCTAGCCTTCGAACTGCATTTTCTATGCAAGTGCAAAGTAGATCAACGCTGCTTCAGTCAATCTTCAGGTTTGTTTATGAACTGAACAATTGACTTGCAAAAATCCTAAGTTCCCTAGAGGTAGCTTGAGTAACCTCATTAGATCAACCCTATAGTTTGTAGTTACTAACAATCATTTGTTCGGCCTAAATCCCTGAACTAAACTGCAAAATGTGACCAAAAACAAAGTTAAAGTCTCGTTCCTTAACCATCGCACCCTCTCCTTTAGGAAATCTGGATGCATCGCACCTCCCGTGTGCAGTAGGTGGGATGCATCCCTGTTTCCTTGTGTTACAGGTGCGATGATCAGACAAGACAAGATCTGCCTCCAGATTTTGGTTTTTTCTTCACTGCCTTCAATTTTATTCAGGAGTTTTGTTGTCTGTGATTAGTAGACCACTATTGAAACCCCCTTCTTTGCATCATCCAACCTCTATTGTATAAAGAATTGTGAGTTTTTTATATATTGTGCGCCATTTACAGTTCTCTCTTACAAAATAGTAGCTTAATCGAACTGTCGTCTTTTGATTTGGAAGTGTCGCAAGTGTTGTTTTTAGTCAAGGAAAAGAATACTTCTCTTTTTGATAGTAGATTACACTGTTACTCTTGTATTTGATCTGAATTTATAAGTATTTCAAGTGTCAAAAGCAGTTTTCAATTCAAAATCGCAAAGTGTCGTCTTTCCTTCCTGTCATTTTTTGAAAAGAAAATCGTTAGTACTATCACTTTGGAAGAAGAAATAATTCAAATTTGTAATTAGCATTCTTTTTCTCATTCACACATTAAGAAAGTGGAAAGAAAATACATGCACGTGTGTTTGCATTTAGACTGCTTCTTGATTTTTTATTTAGGGCAGTGCATCTAGTGTGTGCTCTCTGCCCTATGTTGAAAGGATTCATTTCTCTTTCCTTAGTAGCTAGGATTTTCATTGCAAAAAGAAGATTAAACGACTATTTATCATATTAGATTTCGTTTTAGGAATTGTATATCTACATCACACGGTGAACCTGAAAGGGAAATTTCTTAAGAAAGATCAACTGTAAAATAAATTTAATGAACATAAAAACACTTTGGAACCTAACGCACAACATCTAGAAGTCTAGGCTAGAGACGTGTTTCGGCATCATAAAGCCTGGTAACTGTCTCTTTCATCGTAGGTTGGGTGATTCCTCCTCTTTGAGATGACAAGTGCCTGTATGGACTTGTGCTCCCACATACCGTCAAGTATATATTGGGAGACTTCAATAGGCTATATCCTTTATCCTTATGAAGCCGTGTCTGCTGCCCTATCGATCACAATGCACTGAACACAACCTTCAGGAAGATTGACTGCCATACCATAAAAAGTATTTTGCAGTTTTGCAATTGGTTCGGTAATCCCTCTATCTAGATTTTCAGAGTAGTCTCTTTCATTCCTTTTCAGACTCCTTAAAGGAAAAGGTCCATCTGAGCACTTGTCACTTCAGGCTCATTAAAAATCGAAGGCAACTAGAGTCATCTTTAGCTTTTCCTCGACTCTTAAAAATTGAAAAAGCAAGTTGTGTCAAAGAATCTAAAATTTATTTTAATTGGAATAACGTCATTGTTCCCTCGTTGGTCTTAGGTTGAGAAAATGGATTCCACCAACCAAGGACTTCCCCTTGGGGGAAGTCCTAGTCCTTTCTCCTCTTGGCGAGATGTTGGTGCACCTCATATTGCCACATTGTCCCTTCCAGGATTGACAGTTGGCTTGTTGGTATGGCTTTTCTTGACCTTTATCGTTCAAAGCACCGTAATTCCTGAACAATCGAATGAGCAACTAGATGATACCAGAGTTTCCCCCCAACCTTCTTGTTGGGTCCCTATAATACTAGTGATTACCCCATTGCTATTGTAGTTGTACCCCTTATTAATATTGTTGTGCCCCTATTGTCCCCATATTGTTATTACTATGCCCCATAGAATACCTCTATTGTTATTTTTGTGGCCTTATATTATTATTGTTAGGTCGGATGGGTTATATTGTGACTCCTTAGACTCCTATATATAAAAATGAGGTTTTTTCGTTTGAATCATCCAAGAATTGTTCATTTATGTAATGTAAAGGAGGTTTCCCCCTTGAATAGGCTGAATTCTAAGGCGTTGATCTATCTTTTCTATATTTTTCTTGAGCTTCTTTCGTAACATTTGGTATCAGAGCTTTGGATTCTAGGGTTTCGCTGCTCCAAACAGGTCATCGTGACATTTTCGCTATAACTTTTTCTGTGACATTTCAGAAGCTATAAAAAACACATTTGAGAAGACGTCACGCTAAAGCTCGGGTCTGAACTCCAGAGCTTTTTGTGCTATATTTGCGGAGATATGATCTAAGGAAGTTGGTATTTTTGCAGACTCCTGAATTACATTCCAAACAGGTGACCGGGGGAAAATCATCATAACTTTCTCTCTGAGCATTGGATTTAAATTTTGTAAGAAGGTACAGAAAGAGGATGGACTGTAGTTTCTTTTATATATTTTTCAGAGCCAAAGGTCAAAACAGGGACACGCGGCATGTCATACAAGTTTGCTCTACTGAATTAGTCTATAATCAGGTCACTGTGGGAGATTTGGCATAACTCTTCATTGGAGAATCCAATTGGGGTCAGACTGGTGGCATTGGAAAGAGGACACAGAGGGCTACCACAGATCACAATTTCAGAATTAGATGATCCGAAATTACAGAGATACATCAGAGGCAATATCTAGCTCCTACAAAGTGAAAAAAGGTGTGTAGGTTTTTTAAATTTTTGCTTAAGCTTGGTTTGAAAAATTATTTTGAAGGAATTCAAAGGGCATAGTAGAGCATTAGTATTGGTAACTGATGCCCCAAGGAAAGAAAATGCAAACACCTAGTAAGCAATCTGAAAGCTCTAGTATGACTCATGAAGAAGAGGAAGAAATGCTACATGATATATCAAAATTACAAGACCAAGTGCAACAAATTTCACTCTCACAAAAGATAGCAGAAGCTAAGATAAATGGACTGGAATCTAAGATAAAGGGTGTGGAAGCCAAGATTGACGATTTGAAGATAGATTCGAAGGCAGATTTGACAAAGTTTCTACAAGAAATACTTACTAATGGTGAAAGGGGAGGAAATGAAACTCATGATGCAAACAAAGGAAATGTTAATCATGATTTCATAGACTCTAATGTTGGATCGAAAACGCACCATATTCCAAAAATTGATATGAGGAAGTTTGATGGCAAGGATCCCACAAAATGGATATTATAGATGGAGAAATTTTTCGATCTCAATAATGTGCAGAACACACAAAAGGTACGTATTGCAACTTTATATTTGGAACCAAATCAATTTGTATGGTATCAATGGCTTTGCTCTCATAAACAACTTATCACTTTGGCAATTTTTATGGAAGAATTGATACATTATGAGAATACAAAAAGCAACACTTTTTTTAGCCAATTGATATGTCTCAAACAAAAGGGTTCAATAATGGAGCACATTGATGAGTTTAAAAAATTGAACATAAGGGTAAAAAATATTCCAGAGGAGCATAGGATTGATGTGTTCATAGGGTCTTTAAAGGATAATATCCAACATGATGTTCGCCTTTGGGAACCTGATTCATTAGAGAAGGCATTCAGGTTAGCAAGAAAAATGGAAAGCAAAATTATGGCAACCAGGAAGCATACCACTCACAACTATAAAGACGGAACTGTTGTTGCCGCTAGTCTTCCACAACCTATAAGGTTGACACCACCACAATTGGAAGAAAAAAGAGCAAAAGGGTTTTGTTACAGTTGTGATAGAAAATACACTAAAGGTCGTAAGTGTGCTGAGAAGAAATTATTCTACATAGATTGTGAAGAGGAAGAAGAAAAGGAGAAAGTGTTGTGTGTGGAGCATGATTGTTCAGAGGTCTTTGTTTCAGTCGGATGTATACCCCAGGAAGTTTTGTACACCCGTCGACACAGGGGGGTGCAGGGGGGACTTGTCCCCCCCGTGGGGGTCCGGGGGCTCGGGGGCAGCGCCCCGAAGCCAAAAATAAATGTAAAATTGCCTTGTAAAAGTATAGTAATTTCTAGTCAATCTGGGCCGTTCATTAGGCGGATGATCTGACGGTAGAACTTATGTTTAGTTTAGGGTTTTTTGCTCTAGAAGTCAACCCCTCTCTTTGTATGAGGGTATTGCATTTGAGGTTGTGAAATAGATGTGTATTTGGTGAGCGAGAAACAGAGAGGTGAGACTGTGAGAGAAAACAGAGGATATTACAGCGGATTTGTTGTAGGTTGTGTCTCTTCATTTTGCTGGATAATAGAAAGGAAGGACTGGCTGTTCGGGGTGGATGTAGCCCAAACTGGGTGAACCACGTATATCTGTGTCTCTCTTGTTTTGTGCGTTTTATGTGTTTATATTTCTGCAATATTTTATGTGTTCCATTGCTCCGTAATATATAATTTTCTAACAACTGGTATTAGAGCCGAAGGTCTATTTGGCTGATAAACTCGCAGGAAAGAAGGGTTCCTGGATCGAGTGGGAGCAATGGCGTAAGATGGTAAGTTTAGGGTTGAGAAATTTAACGGCCAAAAATTCTCGCTGTGGAAGATGCAAATGGAAGATTATCTGTATCATAAAGATCTATACCTACCATTGGGCGGAAAAACAAAGATGCCGACAGGTATGAAAGACGAAGAATGGAACCTTCCCGATAGAAAGGCACTCAGAAAAATACGGTTGTGCCTTGCTGCATCAGTCGCCTTCAACATTTCGAAGGAAACCACGACAAACGGTTTGATGCAGACGTTGTCAAAACTATATGAAAAACACTTGGCCTCAAACAAGGTATTTCTTATGAAATGGTTATTTAATATGAATATGTCGGAAGGTGGATCTGTTGCAAACCATTTAAATGATTTTAATACAGTTACAAGTCAGTTAAGTTCTGTAGGGGTAAACTTTGATGATGAAGTTAGAGCTCTGTTATTCTTGTGCTCATTACTAGAAAGTTGGAATGGTTTGGTAATGGCCATTAGTAACTCCGTTTCTGGATCTAGTACTTTAAAGTTTGATGATGTTTTCAGTGCTATCCTTAGCGAGGAAATGCGATAGAAAAGCTCCGGTGAGACATTGGGAAATGCTTTGAGTGCAGAGTCTAGAGGAAGAAAAATGGAAAGAGGAAAGAGCTCAGGATATCGCAGTAAATCAAGGAAAGGCAGATCCAAGTCCAAATCGGGGATACTGTGCTGGAAATGTGGAAAGGAAGGACACCTAAAGAAAGACTGTAGATCTCGGAAGGGAAAAGAAGAAGATGCACAACAAGAAAACAATCATGAAGCAAATGTGATAGGTGAGGTGTTACAAGATGCTTTGATTCTTTCTTTCAAAAATATTACTGATTCCTGGGTGGTAGATTCAGGGGTTTCATTCCATGCCACACCTGATAAGAAATACTTTCATGACTATGTTCAAGGAGATTTTGGACAAGTTCGTCTGGGTGATGATAAACCCTGTAAAATCGTTGGAATGGGTAAGGTTCTTGTAAAACAGCAGAATGGAAACCAATGGCTATTAAAGGAGGTAAGGCATGCTCCAGATCTAAAGAAAAATTTGATTTCAACAGGGCAGTTAGGCGGTGAAGGTTGTGTGACAACTTTCACAGATAAAGCTTGGAAGGTCACCAAAGGAGCCTTGTTAATAGGAAAAGGCGAAAAGGTTGGTACATTGTATTTATGCAATGGTATTTCTAACTCTGTTAATGCTTTAACTTCCAAAGGAGCAGATGCAGCATTATGGCATCATAGGCTCGGACACATGAGTGAAAAGGGGATGAAGATTCTTCACTCAAGGAATTTGTTGCTGGGTTTGAAGAATGTTGATTTGGACTTCTGTGAGAATTGCATTTATGGAAAACAGAAGAGTCAGATTTCTCAGAGTTGGGAAAGAAAAGAAGAATGAAAAATTAGAGCTTGTGCATACAGATGTATGGGGACCTGCTCAGGTATCATCTCTCGGTGGCTCTCGTTATTATGTTAATTTTATTGATGATGCAACTAGAAAAACTTGGATTTATTGTATTAAGAATAAATCTGATGTATTTGATACTTTCAAGAAATGGAAAGCTTTGGTTGAGATTGAGACAGGAAAGAAATTGAAGTGTCTTAGATCAGACAATGGAGGTGAATATTGCAGCAAAGAGTTTGATAGGTACTGTTCAGAGCATGGAATTCGCAGAGAGAAGACAGTTCCAAGAACACCACAAGAAAATGGTGTGTCAGAAAGGATGAAAAGAACAATCATGGAGCGTGCAAGATGCATGAGATTGCATGCAGGATTGCCTTTACAGTTTTGGGCAGATGCTGTAGATACTGCTGTTTATGTAATAAACAGAGGGCCTTCAAGTTCCTTGGATGGTGGTGTTCCATAGGAAGCATGGACATGTAAAAAGGTAAACTACTCCTTTTTAAAGCCTTTTGGTTGTGACGCCTTTGTCGATATTGATAAAGAAAATAGAACAAAGCTTGAGGCAAAGTCAAAGAAATGTACCTTTATTGGATATGGTGTTAATGATTTTGGTTATCGCTTATATGATTATGAAAATCACAAAATCATTAGGAGCAGAGATGTAATATTCAATGAAAAGGTCTTGTATAAGAATCAGTTGCAGGAAAAGAAGAAAGAAAACGAAAACAAGGAATACGCAGTTCTTGATGAAATCACTGAAAAAGTAAAGGTGCCTGAAAATAATAATAATCGACAACCACAACAACAGCAACCACCACAACAACAATAGGCACCCCAAACACCTGAAAGTGGTGTTAGAAGATCTACCAGGATAAGTAGACCCCCTGAACGATACTCTCCTTCATTACATTATTTGTTGTTGACTGATTCTGGTGAACCCGAATGTTATGAAGAAGCAATGCAGGTTGAAAGCAGGAAGAAGTGGGAGGTAGCCATGGAAGAGGAGATGGACTCCTTAATGCATAACCAGACTTGGGATTTAGTCAGGTTGCCTGCAGGGAAAACTACATTGAAGAATAAATGGGTTTACAGGCTGAAGGAAGAAGATGGAGGAGAACAGAGGTACAAAGCTAGACTTGTGGTGAAGGGGTTTGCACAGAAGAAAGGTATTGATTTTGATGAAATATTTTCTCCTGTTGTTAAAATGACTTCAATCAGAACTATTTTAAGTCTTGTAGCAGCTGAAGATTTGCATCTTGAGTAGTTAGATGTAAAGACAACCTTTCTCCATGGGGATTTGGAGGAAGAGATATATATGTAGCAGCCACAAGGATATGAGGTGAAAGGGAAGGAGAAACTAGTGTGCAGGTTGAAGAAGAGCTTGTATGGCTTAAAATAGGCTCCAAGGCAGTGGTATCTAAAATTTGACAAGTTTATGTCTGAACAAGGTTATACTAGATGTCACTCTGATCATTGTGTTTATCTGAAAAAGCAAAATGATGGCAGCTATATTATATTGTTATTGTATGTGGATGACATTCTTGTTGTGTTGGAAATAATACTGAGAGGGGGGGTGAATCAGTATTATCTCATTAATAAAACTTTTTCATTTCCATAATCTGATTCATATATGCTAATTCCACAGCTTCTTATGATTCAGTTAGTTGAGTGTATTAGAACATTATCAATCATATTAACAGTAAACTAGTGCAGTAAAATAGAACAGATCATCACACATAAGTCACACACATGAACACCATGATATAAGGTGGAAACCCAATGTGGGAGAAAACCACCTGCTGCAACTCATCTCAATCTTCTTCTTAATAAGAAAATCCTTTTACAATATTTGTACTGGTGCAGTCTTATACCAGTACGGGAGCTACAACCCCCTTTGATCTTGTACTAGCCGATCCATTTACTAGTATGCAGGCTACTACCTGCTACAATGCTTCAAAGATTTCCCTTAGCTCTTGTACTAGCTTAGATACTAGTATGTAGGTGCTGACCTACAATATTCTCTCCTCCAGGTACCACGTTTCATCAATTTTCATACTGGATATTGAAGCACAACACATAATCTGAGAGGCCATGTTTCATCCAATTTTGATACTGGACCCAACAACAACATTGAAGCTCATAATCAAACAACCTTTTGAATCACCCAATCACCAGATCAATACATATACAATGAGAGTTATCAACCAGATCTAGTCCACCAGATCATATAAGGATAAGTCATTATGAACCTCATCCATTCATCTATCAATACTGAAGCTAATCATAATCATTCAATCAATCAACGCTGTTATCAGAACATAATACCAGACATCACTTCAAAACCCATAACACAACAATAATAAACAGGGGCAGCTAAATAGATTTCATGAAAAGTCCGCAGCTTCACCCATAGAACACCTGCGTACATTCGCACTGTTGCCAACTGCTTTCGTGTGCACCCCCGCACTGTGTCTCACGGACTTCCTGCGCACCTCCGCTCTGTGTCCAATGGAATGCCTACGCCCCTCCGCATCTTCTGCAATTCTGGGCCTGCGAACCTCTGCACCCACAGTGCTTTTGTGCCTGCGTACCTACGCACTTTTCCTTCACTGTACTTGCGGTCCTACGAGTATAGACAATTTCAAGACTTCAAGAATAACCCAGACTGTCAGATCTACAGATCTGAACATGCGCCGAGGAGATATAAACCCATTAGTAGATCCGACTTGTAATTCTCATGTTTCTCCTTGATATTGATTCAACTCTCTCTCACAAACCGATTACAAGAATTTCAGATCTAGCTTCTCTTAAGAGCTTCTAATTTCGCACACACCTAGCCAAATGATCCCCTTTGCTTTATATAGGCAAGCTCTTGCTAAAACCATGAGTCAATACCATACATAACCAATACAAGAGGCCCAAAAACATGGGGCTTAATAAGAAAAATAATAATATAAAACAATACCACTAACCAAACCATAGGATCAAATACGTCGGGCTAAATACCACGGGCCAAACATAAGAAACCCCACGTGAGCGCGCTTCTCTGCCTTGAAGTGAGTGAACTGGCGTCGGCACCTTTTACATGGTGTACCTGCGGGTATGTACGCACTTTATCTATGATATTCTTGCGGGTCCGCAACTTTTGTACGGTGTACCTGCGTACCTCTTATTTTCTTCATTATATGTGAGCTAATCATCAATCTCTGCTACTGACCTGTTGTACAGTGATCCATCACCTGTATGAGTTGCCATCAAGGACAATACTTTAGCCATAATGCCAACAATCTCCCCCTTTGGACTTGATGGCAAAGCTTACTTGTCATACTAAGAACTTGTCATTTGATTCCTTTGAACTGTCCTGCATCCATGAGTTACGTTACATCTGATATCTCTTCTGTAGATTCATCTGAATGTATATAAGTGAGATGTTCTTCTATGAGTGGGTTGCCATCAAGTACAAAACATGCATCATAATGCCAACAATCTCCCCGTTTGGACTTGATGGCAACAATGCCACATCACTCTCCCCCTTTGACATCAAGGGCAAAGGGTTATGCTCCCCCTGAGTACATGCTCCCCCTGACGATAAATCAGATCAGCTGAAGTCTCTGAATGAGCTCCCCCTTTGTATATGCCATGGTGCACCAATCTAATCATGCTGAAATGTCTGCCCTGCTATATAGTGCTGATCATGCTCAAGCTCCCCCTGACTGTAAGCAAGGTCTGCAAAAAGATGTTCTAAGAGGAACATGACTCTATACATCATAAATGACCTTCCTATCACCAAAAGAATCAATACATACATCCATCACCCAACCAAGTGGGGATCATCCACCCAACCAAGTGGGGATACATCAGAAATATGAAAACCAAGTACATTACATCTTCATCCTAGGCATAGTGGGGAAACCAACATAGGCCGTTACATGACCTGAAGAGATGACTACAATAGATACTATTACATCATGAGTCTTGATATGACCTTTACAGAGACCAAACACCTAAATAAGATCATGATAAACATCAACAACAACATTGTATGATCTGCTCCATAGTATCTGTCAATAGCAACTAGATCAGCAACTTGCATTAGTGCATGAATCATCAAGGTATGTCCGCATCAACAGAATTTCACATTCTACGTGAGAAACACCATAGCCATCATGAACTAAGTATCAACAATCTGCATTAATCATCATATGTATGAAACAATCCTATCATCATAAGAGCTCACAACGCAACTTTGAATAATCATCCCTGTATCCAGCCAACAATCCTCATCCATTTGTGCCAAGAATGAAAGGAATCATGCATCATAACTGTAATATATGATCTTTATGCATATGTCAATAGCAGCATATGAGTGACTCATCATCAAGAAGATGTGAATTCAAGCTAAGTGCTTCTCCTTATCCTCATGAAAGTTACCATGTAAGCACCATTAGAGAATCAACCACAAATCTGATCCAAGAACCATGTGAACAACTCATAGCAAGATGAATCATTTATCTATATAAGCATCATCACCAAGGACTATCAACCATAATGCCAACAATGCATTAAGAGCATATCCTCCCCCTAAACTTGTGCCATATGTCAGATCTTATCAGTAAGAAAAGGCAGCCAATAAATTCCTCAAGACAGATCCGCAGTTTCTCATTATATGGCCTGCGTGGCTGCGCACGTCACCTTACGCGCCTCAGCGTATCCCTGCACTTCACTTTCTGTGTTTTTGCGTATTCCTACAGACAGCCTTCTACTACAGCGCGTACCCATGCACTTGTGCCATCAATTACATTGCGTACCTCTACTGTGGCCATGCATTCTTTGCTTCTATCGCGCCGCGTACTTCTATGTACCTCCACAAGCTTTCCTTCTATCGCACCGCGTACCTCCGATCTTGCTCCGCACCCCTTCTTCTGTCTCACCGCGTCCATCCGCATGTGCCCTTTTGTTACGCTGCACACTTATACTGTACCTTCGCAGCTCGACCTCCTACGTCGCCGCGTACCTACGCACCAGGACCATTGCTGCGCTGCGTACCCTCGCACTTTCACAGTGAATGGTCTGCGTACCTCTGATGAGAACCCAATTAATAGTCCTCCTTTGTGCTACTGACAGTCAGATTCCCAGATCTGATCTTGTGCTCGAGAGATCACACTTCATAGATTCACTTCCAACTTCACTTTCCCTACTGCCTTTCTTCAAACAATCATATACACGATTGTGCAGTATCGAGCTCGCGTATATACGCGACTTCCCTTTATGGAGTTTGCATATGAGATTCAGGACACTGAAGTTTTGTACTTTCAGCTCCCTCTGATTCTGGTATGTCTGTATGTTGTGTTGTGCTGCCTTTTTCTGACTGTACTTCCTTTTTCTTCCATATCTTCAAGCGTGATGATGACATTTTCTCCTTTTGATATGGTGCCCACACTTTGTTCCTGCATTCCTTAGCTATATGTCCAAGCTTGTTACATGCATAACATCTTACATGTTTCATATTCCTCCTGTAACAGTCAGCAGCTTTGTGACCATACATATTACAAGCAAAGAAATATCCATTAAAGTACCTTGAATGTGATGATCCTTCTACATAATGGTCTTGAACCCTTCTTCTTCTACATCTAGGTGCAACATGTCCAAGATTATGACATACATAACATTCAACATTATTCATAGGAGGAGTAAAATATTTTCTTTGAAGAATCTCTTTCCTTGGTAGATGATGAGATTGACCTTTCATTTCTTCTTTGATCACTTTAGATTTCTCTTTAGGGTTCCTTGCCTCACCTTGTCAACTCGATTCACCTTCAACATTTTCATGGAAGCCAAGACCAGTTTTGATAGCAGGAGACCTTTGACTATTAAGAATATCATCCAAGACTTTAGTACTATCTTCAAATCGTAAGAGCTTATCCTTTTCTTCTAATTTACCTTTCAAGATATTTACCTCAACTTGAAGTTGTTCTTCCTTTTCTAGACATTTCTTCATCATGTCTTCTTCAACTTTTCTTCCTTCTTCTATTTGTTGCCTTAGTTTGAGTATCTCCTTTTCTTGTTCTTCATTCAGATCCTGCTGCATTTGACGAACTCTGAAGGCACATTCCAGCTGGGATTTTAAGATGATGACTTCGTTGTCTTGTTTTTCAATTGCTTGGTGTAGATCTTCATTCTGCTTCTTTGATTCTTCAAGATCTTCCTTTAGTGAGAGGATCGTGGCTTCAAGACTTTCATAATAAGTGGATCGATCTCTGAGCTCCTTGATTGTTGTGTTCTTTTCAATGACTTCATTTCTTAGAGATGTTGCTTCAACCTGCAACTTTTGATACTTTTCCTTGAATAACTCTCGATGAGCTTTTTGTCTAGTAACAGCTTCTTTGAGGGCACCACTCTTTATGATCAGAAGTCTTTCTTGTTCATTAATTTTGTCTGTCAGCCTGTTAAATTCTGCCTCTATTTGATATCCTTCTTCCTCACCCATAAGAGCACATTCAGTTGTTTCGTTATCTCTTCCATATTTTCCAAATGGATAGATAGCTGGAACACCAGAGGATAGCAAATTCATACCTGATAGTTCATCTTCATTCTGAAATGATTCTGAATCTGATTCTGAATCTGAAGAGCTTCTTATAACTAATCCCCAATCGATTCTCCCACTGTCATAGTTCTTCTGAGATGTCTTCTTCTTCTTATGAGCTTTCTTCTTAAGCTTCTTTCCCATAGTTCCACGAATCTCCTTCAAGCAATCAAGCTTCTACCAAAGGACCTGCTCTGATACCAATTGTTGGAAATAATACTGAGAGGGGGGGTGAATCAGTATTATCTCATTAATAAAACTTTTTCATTTCCATAATCAGATTCATATATGCTAATTCCACATCTTCTTATGATTCAGTTAGTTGAGTGTATTAGAACATTATCAATCATATTAACAGTAAACTAGTGCAGTAAAATAGAACAGATCATCACACATAAGTCACACACATGAACACCATGATATAAGGTGGAAACCCAATGTGGGAGAAAACCACCTGCTGCAAGTCATCTCAATCTTCTTCTTAATAAGAAAATCCTTTTACAATATTTGTATTGGTGCAGTCTTATACTAGTACGGGAGCTACAACCCCCTTTGCTCTTGTACTAGCCGATCCATTTACTAGTACGTAGGCTGCTATCTGCTACAATGCTCCAAAGATTTCCCTTAGCTCTTGTACTAGCTTAGATACTAGTATGTAGGTGCTGACCTACAATCTTCTCTCCTCCAGGTACCACGTTTCATCAATTTTCATACTGGATACTGAAGCACAACACATAATCTGAGAGGCCATGTTTCATCCAATTTTGATACTGGACCCAACAACAACATTGAAGCTCATAATCAAACAACCTTTTGAATCACCCAATCACCAGATCAATACATATACAATGAGAGTTATCAACCAGATCTAGTCCACCAGATCATATAAGGATAAGTCATTATGAACCTGATCCATTCATCTATCAATACTCAAGCTAATCATAATCATTCAATCAATCATTTCTGTTATCAGAACATAATACCAAACATCACTTCAAAACCCAGAACACAACAATAATAAACAGGGGCAGCTAAATAGATTTCATGAAAGGTCTGCAGCTTCACCCATAGAACACCTGCGTACATCCGCACTGTTTCCAACTGCTTTCCTGCGCACCCCCGCACTGTGTCTCACGGACTTCCTGCACACCTCCGCTTTGTTTCCAATGGAATGCCTGTGAACGTCTGCACCCACAGTGCTTCTGTGCCTGCATACCTACGCACTTTTCTTTCACTGTACTTGCGGTCCTGCAGGTATAGACAATTTCAAGACTTCAAGAATAACCCAAACTGTCATATCTACAGATCTGAACATGCACCGAGGAGATATCAACCCATTAGTAGATCCGACTTGTAATTCTCATGTTTCTCCTTGATATTGATTCAACTCTCTCTCACAAATCGATTACAAGAATTTCAGATCTAGCTTCTCTTAAGATCTTCTAATTTCGCACACACCTAGCCAAATGATCCCCTTTGCTTTATATAGGCAAGCTCTTGCTAAAACCATGAGTCAATACCATAGATAACCAATACAAGAGGCCCAAAAACATGGGGCTTAATAATAATAATAATAATAATATAAAACAATACCACTGGCCAAACCATAGGATCAAATACGTCGGGCTAAATACCACGGGCCAAACATAAGAAACCCCACGTGAGCACACTTCTCTGCCTTGAAGTGAGTGAACTGGGGTCTGCACCTTTTACATGGTGTACCTGCGGGTATGTACGCACTTTATCTATGATATTCCTACGGGTCCACAGATTTTGTATGGTGTACCTGCGTACCTCTTATTTTCTTCATTATATGTGAGCTAATCATCAATCTCTGCTACTAACCTGTTGTACAGTGATCCATCACCTATATGAGTTGCTATCAAGGACAATACTTTAGCCATAATTCCATCATGTTGCAGGATCTAACATGCAGCAAATAAATGTACTCAAAAGAAAATTTGCAAATTCATTTGCGATGAAGGATTTGGGAGTTGCAAAACAAATCCTTGGTATGAGAATCACTAGAGATAGGACAAATCGCAAATTGACATTGTCTCAGAATGAGTACATACAAAATGTGTTGAAAAGATTTAATATGCAAAATGCAAAACCAGTTAGTACACCTTTTGCTAGCCATTTCAAAGTTAACAAGGAAATGTGCCCAAAGACCCAAGAAGACATGGATTATATGTCTAAAGTTCCATATGCATCAGCAGTTGGAAGCTTAATGTATGCAATGGTCTGCACAAGGCCTGATATTGCACATGTAGTGGGAGTTGTAAACAAGTACATGAACAATCCAGGAAAGGAACATTGGATGGCAGTGAAATGGATTCTCAGATATTTGAAAGGTACCAAAAATCAAGCATTATGCTTTGGTGGTTCAAACATCTCCCTACAAGGATATGTTGATGCAGATATGGTAGGTGACAGAGATAACAGGAGGAGCACTACAGGATATGTATTTACTGTTGGAGGAACAACTGTCAGTTGGGTTTCAAAAATCCAAAGTGTTGTTGCACTTTCAACAACAGAAGCAGAGTATGTTGCTGCTACAGAGGCTAGTAAAGAAATGATTTGGTTACAAAGGTTTATGGCTGAATTGGGTAAGGAGCATGATATGGGCACATTATACAGTGATAGCCAAAGTGCCATTCATCTTGCAAAGAACTCAGCATTTCATTCCAGGACCAAACACATACAGCTCAAGTACCATTTCATACGATTAGTGTTGGAAGATGGAGAGTTGAAGTTGGAAAAGATACACACTAGCCAGAATCCTGCAGATATGCTAACAAAAGTTGTAACCAGGGAGAAACTGAGAATATGCTAAGTTTCAGTTGGTCTTCAAGGATGACGATGAAGATGAGAAACAGCCAGTTCCAAAGAGGAGTCATTGTCCAGCAAATGGAGCAGCAGTGGAGTTGCTACAATCATTCTCCAAGTGGGAGATTGTTGTGTGTGGAGCATGACTGTTCAGAGGTCTTTGTTTCAGCCAGATGTATACCCCAGGAAGTTTTGTACACCCCTCCACATGGGGGGGTGTGGGGGGGACTTGTCCCCCCCATGGGGGTCCAGGGGGCCCCATCCCCCCTGGCTGGGGGGTCCGGGGGCCAGCGGTCCCCCGACGGGGGCTCGGGGGTAGCGCCCCCGAAGCCAAAAATAAATGTAAAATTGCCTTGTAAAAGTATAGTAATTTCTGGTCAATCTGGGCCGTTCATTAGGCGGATGATCTAATGGTAGAACTTATGTTTAGTTTAGGGTTTTTTCCCCTAGAAGGCAACCCCTCTCTTTGTATGAGGGTATTGTATTTGAGGTTGTGAAATAGATGTGTATTCGGTGAGCGAGAAACAGAGAGGTGAGACTGTGAGAGAAAACAGAGGATATTACAGCGGATTTGCTGTAGGTTGTGTCTCTTCATTTTGCTGGATAATAGAAAGGAAGGATTGTCTGTTCGGGGTGGACGTAGCCCAAACTGGGTGAACCACATATATCTGTGTCTCTCTTGTTTTGTGCGTTTTGTGTGTTTATATTTCTGCAATATTTTATGTGTTCCATTGCTCCGTAATATATAATTTTCTAACAGAAAGAAAGGTCAAAAGAAGAGGATATACTCCAGGAACAAAGCCTAGACGAAGAACAAATGAATCCGATCATATCTTGTAATGTATTGGCGGGAATTACCACTCCTCAAATCATCAAGATAGAAGGACAAATCAAGAAGAAAAAGGTAATAGTTGTGATTGATTCAGGAAGTACCCACAATTTTATTCATTGTAAGGTAGCAAAAGAATTGAATTGCTTCTTATATCTAGCACCGGAGTGTCAAGTGATGGTTGGAAAGGGAGGAACAATAAATTTCTCTGTAAAGTGCCATAATATCAAGCTATCCATGGGAGAATATGTATTGACTAGCCCAATGATTTCCATTCCAATGGGAGATGCTCATGTTGTATTAGGAGTCCAATGGCTACAATCCTTGGGTACAATAGCTTTTAATTTTCAAGAACTTTTCATGAAATTTTTTGTGGAAGGAAAGGAAGTTGAGTTAAGGGATATTTCAGGGAAACCAGGAAAGATAATCAGCTCTAATGGTATGACAAAGCTTCTAAAAAAAGGAACAAAAAGGTGTAATTGCATAGTTACGTTCGATAGATGTTTCCACATTGGAATCATCTATTTCTCCAGATCTCCAAAAAGTCTTGGACAATCATTCCAAGGTATTTGAGACTCCCAGATGTCTCCCACCTATTCGTGATCATGATCATGCTATTCATCTGATTCCAGGAAGTGTTCCTCCAAACATTAGGCAGTACAGATATCCCTATGCCCAAAAGAGTGAAATTAAACGTATGGTTGCAGAAATTCTAGAGGCTGGTATAATTCAATCAAGTAAAAGTTCCTTCTCTGCTCCAGTAGTATTGGTGCACAAGAAGGATGGATCATGGCACATGTGTCTGGATTATAGGGAGCTCAACAAGCTCACTATTAAAGATAAGTTTCCCATTCCTATCATTGATGAATTACTGGATGAATTGCATGGATCAATTTACTTCATGAAGTTTGATCTTCGTTCAAGTTATCATCAAATCAGAATGAAGACTGAAGACATTCCAAAAATAGCATTTAGAACTCATGAGGGTCATTATGAATTTTTTGTCATGCCTTTTGGCCTTACAAATGCACCCTCAACATTTCAAGGTTTGATGAATTCAATTTTCAAACCATTCCTTAGAAAGTTGTGTTAGTATTTTTTGATGATATACTAATCTACAACAAGTCTTGGAAGGATCATGTTGAACATGTTGACAGGGTGCTACAACTATTAGAGGAGAAACAATTATATGCAAAAAGATCCAAATGTTTCTTTGGAGTACAAGAGGTGGAATATCTGGGTCATATTGTATCTCATGAAGGAGTTAAGGTAGACCCTAGCAAAATTAAAGCCGTTAAGGAATGGAAAATTCCCACATGCATAAAGCATCTGCGAGGATTTCTCGGGTTGACAGGGTATTATTGCAAGTTTGATAAGAATTATGGGAGAATAGTAGCACCTCTAACAACACTATTGACGAAAGATGCATTTTCATGGACTCCAGAAGCAAGAAAGGCCTTTGAACATCTTAAAGAGGAAATGTGCCAAGCACCTGTCTTAGCTACACCGGCCTTCACAAAAACCTTTGTTGTGGAATGTGATGCTTCAGGAAATGGAATTGGTGCTATTTAATGCAAGATGAAAAACCCATTGCTTTTGAAAGTCATCCAATCAAGGGAAAGTTTTTACACAAAGCTATTTATGAGAAGGAAATGTTGGCAATACTCCATGCACTTAAGAAATGGCGACCCTACCTAATGGGAAGACACTTCAAGGTAAAAACGGATCATGATAGCCTTAAATACTTTTTAGAACAAAGATTCTGAAGAGCAACAAAAGTGGGTCACAAAGATGTTGGATTATGACTTTGAAATCATCTACAAAAAAGGGAAGCAAAATGTGGTGGCAGATGCACTATCAAGAAAGGATGAGGATGTGGAAGCATTGTTGTGCTCCATTTCTATTATCCAACCAGATTGGATAAACGAAGCAAGGGAGGAATGGAAGAATGACGAAGAAGTGTGGGAACTTATTCAAAAGTTACAACAAGATTCTAGTACATCAGATACATTTAGCTGGAAAAATGATTCGTTATGTTACAAAGATCGCTTATACCTCTGTAAGAATTCCTAGCTAAAACAAAAGATTCTTATGAAATTGCACAATTCTCCCTTAGGAGGGCACTCGAGATTTTTAAAAACTTACCATAGGGTTAAGAAGGAATTTTTTTGGGATGGCCTTAAATCAGATATTCAAAAGTTTGTGGCGAAATGTTTGGTTTGCCAACAAAATAAAGTTGAAAAAATTAAGACACCGGGTCTATTACAACCTTTATCCATTCCAAGCCAACGTTGGGAGGACGTTTCAATGGATTTTATCACAGGTTTACCTAGGTCTGAGGGAAATAGTGTCAACAAGGTGGTAGTTGACAGACTTACCAAGTATGCAAACTTTTGTGCATTATCGCATCCATTTAAAGCTAGTACAGTTTCTACTGCATTTATGGAAACAATTCAAAAGCTACATGGAAACCCAAAGATTATTGTAAGTGACAGAGATCCCATTTTCACTGGAAATTTTTGGACAGAATTATTTTCTTGTCTTGGTACTTAGTTAGCTCATAGCTCATCTTATCATCCTCAATCTGATGGGAAAACTGAAATAGTAAACAAATGTTTAGAAGGATATCTTCATTGCTTTATATCTGATAAACAGACACAATGGGTCAAATGGTTGCCTCTGGCTGAATGGTGGTATAACAATTCCTTCCATACAACAACAAAAATGACCCCATTTATGGCACTTTATGGGTATCAGCCACCATCCATCACATCATATTTAAGAGAAAATTCTAGGGTTCAAGCAGTGGAACATCACATCGAACATCAACAACAAGTCCTCCAACTCTTAAAGGATAACCTTGTGTTGGCACATAATAGAATGAAACTACAGGTAGATCAACATCGCAGTGAAAGAAGTTTTGATGTAGGGGATTGGGTATTCCTACGGCTACAACCATATAAGAAAATGTCCCTCAAGCAAGCTAATAAGGATAATAAATTATCACCAAAGTATTATGGTCTGTAAAAGGTGTTGCAAAAGATTGGTACTATGGCATACAAATTGGAGCTTCCTGTAGCTTCTCGATTGCACCCGGTTTTCCATGTTTCATGTTTAAAGAAGGTTATAGGTGATAAGCTCCTAGCTCAAGCAATATTGCCAGAACTTGACGAGGAAGGAAAAATTATATTGGAACCAGAAGAAGTCACAGAAACAAGAACTCGATGGCTACGAAATCGATCAATTTCATAGTATCTTATCAAGTGGAAGAACTTATCTGCTGAAGATTCCACATGGGAGGATGAGAATTTTATTCAAAAGCATCCAGAACTACTCAAGAATTGAGGACAACACTTTTTTGAAGGAGAGGGGCATGTTGGGTCCCTATAATACTAGCAATTACCCCATTGCTATTGTAGTTGTACCCCTTATTAATATTGTTGTGCCCCTATTGTCCCCATATTGTTATTACTATGCCCCATAGAATCCCTTTATTGTTATTTTTGTGGCTTTATATTATTATTGTTAGGTCGAATGGGTTATATTGTGACTACTTAGACTCCTATATATCGAAAGGAGGATTTTTCATTTGAATCATCCAAGAATTGTTCATTTACGTAATGTAAAGGAGGTTGCCCCCTCGAAGAGGCTAAATTCTAAGGCGTTGACCTATCTTTTCTATCTTTTTCTTGAGCTGGTTTCATAACACTTCTACTTCATTTGTCTCTCCCTCTCCTTCTTCCTCCTAGCTTGGTAAAGATAGTAAAACTAAAAACCAAGTAACAGAGAAGAAGAAGAAGAGGAAGGAGGAGAAGAAGAAGGAGCCAATGACAAAAAGGGGCAACCATGCATCGTCTAGTGAAAATCCACACACTGCACTGTCCAAACCTAAATCTCCATGTGTCATCTGCAAAGGGGACCATTATCACCAATATTGTCCTTGCATCCCACGGATCCTAAGGGACTGGTCTCCCCACTTGCACAATTTGGTGTCGTCAACCTCTAACGATCATGTTGAAAGTACACCGTCAACTAGTGAAAGCGAAGTCACCTGACAAAAAGGAAAATCTAAATTTCCCTGCAGACTGTGTGAAGGCAACCATGCCCTCCACTGCTATCCCTTCCTGGACGAAGCTAAAAGTGTCTTGGATAATCGTCCTGTATCACCACAACGACTCCCTCCTGGGTACAAGAAACTCTTGCCGAATCCATTACTAGTTGAAAATCTGACTAACCCACCTTGGCATTCGGTCGAAGCACCTATCATTGAAGATAAACCCTCTGAGTCCACATCGGACCAAAGTAAATAGGCCGAGACGGCAATCAACCCCATCTTGACTTCAGAAGATTTGCCTTCAGATGATACAGTCACCCAAGAGAATGAGAATGACACCGTTCAAATTCTTTTCGTAAACACAGACTTCAATAAACATGGGGGAATTTTTCCCATTCCTTTACTACAAGGAGGAAATTCGTCAGAGTTATATCTGGCTGTTTATTCGGTCCCACCTCCAAGCAACCTAGTTATTTCCTTCGATTGGAATCTACTAGGCAGACCCTGTTTACCATCTAATATACCATTTCGAATCATAGTGCAAACTTACAAAATGGTCATGGTTGGTACCATCATAGATGAAGGGGCTTCTGTGAGTATCCTTTCCTCAACTACTTGGAAAGTGCTTGGTTCACCATCACTTTTACCTGAGATGCGATATCAGGCAGGCTTCAATAAAGGAACCAGTCGGCCGTTAGGGATCCTTCCAAGTTTGCCTATAACTTTGAGAAGGAAAACCGTTTATCTGAACGTAATGGTAGTCCAAGGACCTTTAGATTACAATCTACTCCTTGGGCGTGACTACATTTATAGCATGGGAGCCATCATCTCCTCACTCTTTCGAGTAATGTGTTTTCTGCATGAAGGCAGAGTGGTCTAGCTCGTAGACCAGCTTTCATTCCTCGGTTCACACATAGCTAATAGTCAAATGCCATCCCTAATGGCTCTTTTTGCACAAGGAATTTCTCATCAATCTCAAGTTCATCCACCTGATGAATGCAAGTGATTCGATGGTTGTGATTGAAACCTAGGGGGCATGCACCCTGGTCTACTTCGATAGGGAAACTTCAGGTATAGGGTAGGTTTCCGCAGAGGATATATGATTGGTATGACACACCTGTCTGTTTAGGAAAATGGAATTAGACAGGAATAAGATACCTCTGTTAGAAGATAGGCCTTTCTCGATAGAACAAATGTTTTGTTTGCAAATTGAAGGGTAACCTGGAAAGGTAGGCCTTTCCCGATAGAAAAAGTGTTTTGTCTGCAAATTGAGGGGTAACCTAGGAAACTCTACTTTGCTATTCGTGGGGGCATGCAAACCTTTTGCATGAAAGTGAAAAGCGACCATTTATTTTCTTAGTTTGTAGGTTATTAACCCTTTAAACTTGTAGGATTGGTCATTCCTAGCTTACATAATGAACGGAGTCGGAACATAATTTCGAATGGTGAAAGCTCCCTAAAAAATGAACCTATTGATGAGACATCCTTATTATACGACTAGCATGAGTGGTTTCGCGAAGTTAAAGCTCATTAAAAATTAAAACTAGTAATGAACATATTTTCCACCAGAGCTTAAGCTCATTAAAAAATGAACCCATCTCCAGTAAATAACCATTCTGAATGCATTATCATTAGCTTTTAAGCCTTGGTTGTGTTCTTACCAGCACCTCCACTCTGTTGTTGCCGATCATTCACCTCCATTTGATTGTATACCCCTTTTGAGGAACAACTGCAATGAGTGATCCTATTAGCCACCTTTTTACACTGCCATGATTGGAAATTTCCAAACCTTACCTGGAACCAGATGATATCTGAAAACATCACTCGTTCCTAAAAGGATGAGTCTCCTTTAAGCTCTTTTCATCTGACTCGTAAAATATGAAAAGATTGCCAAGCGATTGGCCTCTCCAGCTTGTTAAAGTGATTCGAAGTGCTATCCCTCCTCTAGATTTTAATCTTTTTGGACCTGAGGGATTATTACACAAAAATATCAAGGGTTTGTCTTGTTTAGCTCGTTAAAAATATCGAAAAGTCATCCCTTTCACATTGTTTTATACTTTTTTGGACTTAAGGGATTATGTTACGAAAAATGAATATTGGAGTCTTCTTTTTGTCTCTTTTTCAGACTCCCTAAAATTGAAAAGAATTGAGTTATCTTTGTCATTAAACTCGTTAAAACAATAGCAACAAACTTGTCCATTCAGATAAGAGTGAGTTTCACTATTGCTAGGCTGGTTAAAACATAGCAACGAGTTTTCTAGAAGGGAAAATTATAGAACAAGCATATGTTATCCTCCTCAAGCGTGACAAAAATAAAGAGGTAATGGTCAGAAATGACTAGGGAAAATTGGGAAGAAAGCTTGAAGAAACTTTATTGGTAGCAGGTTGCTCTTGAACATTACACTTTCACTCCATCACCATGATCGAGTCAGGTTGGGTTATTCTGTTCACCGGTCATATAACCATTGGTCCACCGTACCATTCACTTTTGGGGTTAACGCTACCAATCCATTTTAGTGTCGCCAATATGTTCAAGAGAAGTCGCTCAGAGAATTCACCTACCCATCTTGTGTCTCATGCACTACAATACCTTCACGCTTCATTCTTTCATGACCTCCATCCTAAACCTTGTATGATCAGATCATTTTCACGTCTGCAAGATCATTTTCTCCGTTCTGTGTCGTAGATGTGGGATCCATTAATGCCCTCCTATGACATGTCACTTCTTGTCAACATTAGCTCATTATCCAAGAAGCCGACCTAGGGACAACCCTTCTAGTGCTTTGAAGCTTGGATGCCTCAGCGGCAAGTTTCTCACTTCCAGCGACAGGTTTACACTAATGGCCTTCGATCAAAAGATTTTGCGTGGTGTTCGACATCAACTCATGTATTCACACCACGTGAATTTTATTGCAGCACCTTGAGGGTAATCATCATCATCGGTGATTCCTCTCGCGTCTGTTAATAGCTTACATCATTGGTTGGTAATCAGGCAATGTCCTTTCATGTTCGACATCAGAACAACTTTTCACATGGATCGACTTGTACTTTTGGGCAAAGATTAAACAAGTTTTGAATACCCCGGATCTAGTTTAATCCATCTGGGCTGTGATATAATCAGGAAAATAAAGACATCAAATGTACATCATTGCTGCACAGATAATCATCCAGACTAAGGGATGATGGCTCTACTAGAATCATCAGTCTGCACACAGACGGTTGTCTGTCCTATGTACATGAAAATGAATTTATCAAGCTGAGCATGGGAATGCCCGCCTCAGCTAGATCATGAAAATATTATGAAGATAATGTATTGTATTGTATCTTATTACAGGTCACCTTCTAGTGCGAAAAACCTTGGATCCTCATTATAAAGCATTTCACCCGACATCAAAAGATTTACGACCTCATGCTTTAGGGGGCAATTGTTATAGACATATTTGGGCAGTACAACCCCAATCACATATGTCCATAAACCAAGGGCTTCTAAATCCCTAAAAATTTTGTTTCATACCCTAAAGGAGAAAGGTTAGCTGATTACATCATCTCCCAGAAGTTCTCCATGAAAAGCTACTCAGAACTGGTCAAAGCAGGACCATATAGATTGCCCAGTTCTAAAGGTGTGATGCATCTCACCTGCCATATGCAAAAGTGTGATGCATACTGGAAATCTGTTTTATAGGGTGCGATGAGTGAGAATAGAGAAATGTCACAAGCAGTTTGCTAGGTGGAAACCTAGAGAATCTTATAGAAACTGCTCATTTGACACTTGCCTCTCTGAGTTCGCCCAGGGATGAGTAAGAGATCTAAAATCTCCATGTGGAACTAAGAACTATTAGAGGGATGACACTAATCAAAATCCCAGAAGCTGACTCACCCCCTTGCAAATATCTATAAATGGATCCCTCATCCAAGAGATATAGAGGTTGGAATTTGGTAATTTGCAAAGTGGTGTTGCTGGTTTCTCTTTGAAGACATTGTTGGGTGATCTTGCTTTGTGTAAGGTGAAGAGGGATTTCAAGCTGGGAGGATGGCACTTGGTTAGACCGAGTGGTTGTAATCCTCTCTTCTACAAGTTTTACTAATAAAGCTATTTGAGTTTTCATCCATATTCTTGTGTATCTCTGAATATTGTGTTGTTATATGCATTTATATGGTCAATAGATATCTGATCCTATATTGTTTACAGTGAAAGATATTTATGCTTTGATGGCATTATGCTACTATGAATCTAAAGTTGCTCTTTGAAGCTGAACAAGTAAGGAAGCAGTGGCGAGATTATGTCAAATGGGAAGGGAAACAAGCAAGGTGCCAAGTGGAAGACTGAGGTTGGTACTCTCTGCTTCTTTCCCATCTCTCTCTCGTAAAGGAAAAACAAGTGACTTTAATCTATTTGTTCTAAGATATCTACCCATCATAGTGGGACTAGCAACGCTCAATAGACACTAGATTTCCCAATAACACTATTTCTAGTAGTAGAGCTTAGGTTGTGGAAGGGGTGTACCTCTTTAACATACCTAGACACACAATGATTCCAAGCTCCTTTGTAGAATATGCCCGCGAAGACTTTGCCTTTTGATGCTCTTGCCCAACCACTACATATCCATGATATGGGTACCAAGTCTTCCTTCACAATGACAAGATCTAATCAAGTAAGCCGTGAGTAGTAACCTTTAACAATCCATATACAAAATATGGAGATGACCTGTTAGGATCATCAAGTACATTCACATTGTTTGTTATATCCACAACATAAAATGCATGGATGATAAGCCCTCCGAGGAGATAGGCCCTCTGAGGAGAGATTGACACTTTTACCCAACATTACCTTATTCAAAAGAAATGTCCCTAGAAACACAATTGCCTAATATTCTTTCTTACAAACAACCTAGGAACCAACCCAGTATAGTGGACTTCACTACTGGAGATAAGTATTGTGTACAGAGCCAGAAACGCATACCTTCCTTATATGACAGTTCATATTTCACTGCTCAGTTGTCACACCCCTATTATTATTTAAGTAAGGCACCACAAAAAAAGCATTGATGGAATGGGTGGATATATCACATGAATATATTTCCCATTTGAGTTTACCTGTATCATTTGCTAGTATCTTAGTCATCTAAGTAGTATCTTGTTTCTCTTCCTTGAACTCGTGATGAACAACACCTCTTCATGGCCTCTCTTCTCATTGTTGGCACTCATGAGGTGCCTTATTAGGGATCAACATCAAAGAAAATGGTTTTTATAAACCCTCTTATAGGTTTAAATCTCTATTAAGTGCCCGCCTAAATATCGTTAAATTTTTATCCTAATGAATCCATTTTTTTTCTTTGTTTGGGGTTGGGTTTGGGAATTTTTGGGTTCATAGTGTAAGCCATAAAAGATGCTTGGGCTTTATTTTTTTCGACATAAAATGGGTTTTTAAATTTAAATTAAGGATTTTCATATAAAATGGATTAAAGTAGGGAGCCGAGATTTTGGTATTGAACTAATTATTTTAAATTAAAATTTATAAGTCATGTAAATAAAAGTAAATTATCTAAAATAATTATTGGTAATTTGTGTTCATGGGCATAAAATAAATGATGACATAGTTTTTGGTTAAGGCATTTTGTGGCATTAAGGTCACTAATTTGAAACTCCGTAGGCAAAAATCTAGTCATGTTAATGGCTAGTGTGGCCCGGGCACATCCAGGTGTGATCCCTTCATAATTTTAATGGCTTAGATGTCCTTAAGTCTTGATTACTCAAGATAAAGGTTAAGTGTGAAGTTATCTCAGGGCTCACACAATTTAGCAAACCAAAATATATTAGTGCTAATTGATAAGGGAGCTAATTTTCTCTTTGTTATATGATGTGGGGCCATCCATTGGCAATGGAAAACAATTCGAATTCATTCGAAGTTTGTAAGAAACCAGATGAGTATTGATCTTCTAAAGAACCAGAATCAGTCAAGTATTGAGAATGACATAAAAGGCTTAGAAAGGGAAATTCTGCAGTACTTACTTGAGAATGACATAAAAGACACTAGTGAAACTAAACATTCTTATCCAACAATTTTTGGACCTAAAGTTCTCTCTAACAAAAATGTAGTACAATTAAAGGAGTGACTCGAGCTAGTTGATTCTCTGACGCAAGTGATGGCTCCATTACCCGAATATTGGGGGAAGTTGGGTTTGCAACTGAGTCAAAGGAACAATCTGCCATCTTCGTGGCAAGCAGGCCATCATGAAAAGGAATTGGTGAAGAGTGGATTGGGACATGGTTTTGGAAACCGCGAGGCTATCTTCGAAGACAACAACCTAAACTTTAGAGTTTCTGATTCTTTTTCATAGACCGATAATCACCAAGAACTTAAATATTGCATGAAGTGCCTTAGATTTATCAAAATTCATCTACATCATCTTCTTTGTAAGCTCAAGGATCGGCCTAAGAAAAAAGAAATTATGAAAAGGAGAATTAAATCTCCACAGACCCTAGGCGTTTCAATAATTCTCATCATAACATTCCATGAACTTCAGATGGGAGGCCTATTCTTCCACTTGCTCTAACATAATGTCTTACCATTGTGGATCTTGGGACAATTGAATATAGATGTGTTGGATTTCAAACAGACCTATAAGTGTCAGTATTTGCATACTTCCATTAGGGATCAAAATTCACTCTTTCCATTTTCATTTTAGGAGTCCCATACTGAAAATTTTTCATCATTCCATTAGGTCATGATATACTGATCCACTGATGGTTGTTTTCTCTTCAACAAATCTAAATTTTTCCCTCATAGAGTATACTTGCTGATCCTTCGTAGATTGTCTCCGGTTACGGTTTCATAATCAATCTGCAATCATGATTTCATTAGGTCATAGGGCATGATTTCATTAGGTCTTAGGGTTTCACCACCAATGTCAAAGGTAAATAAAGGTCAAAAAGGGTATGAGGATGATTGATAAAACAAGCATGATGATTTGTATGTCATAAGCTATAGAGTTTCTTTTTAGCCTAATGTAATTTTCACCTCAAAAGCATGTTTTTGAGGTGAAAACGGAGTATTTTAAGTTTATTTATATTTCATATGTAATTTTAAGTTCCTATATGTAATAATGGATCTCAGTTACACCAGAGCATTTCTCCTTGCTGTAAGACAAACAAAAATTGCAAAACTCAAGTCAAATTGAGCATCATCCACCTATCAAAACAAAGGAAAGGGTCAGAAAATTAAGAGCAATTAAAGTGAAAGTGACAAAAAAAGGTGAAAAGGTGAAAGTGACAAAAACATTAGCAAAGGGGGTTTGAGGAGCTAAAGATTAAATTCAAGGATGTATAAATGTCTTCTTGCCTTCATATCTTCTTTATTTCCCTTTTACCCCGCATTGAGCAAACCCCAGCAGTGTTTTTTACAATTTAAAGGTCGAATCAACCGAAAGAGTGGAGGTGTTGCTTGTTTCCTCTTGGCATCGCACACTCCCTTTAGGCACTACATGTTTCATCTTGGCATTGCGCACTTCCTCTTAGCACTATGCATTTGGCTAGTTTTGCCCATGTTCATTCTTCGATGCTCCTAATACCTTCTCAGCCTTCAACAAGTAAATATCCTCTTCAAAACATCATTCTCCCTCTCCGTAAAGTTATTTCCTCAATGTTTGAAGAGTGAAATCAAGATTGGTGTTAGTCTCACATGCAAAACCCTAGTTTTTCTCCTAGCCCTAATTTTTGCAAGCAACCTTCCCATTTCCCATAAGATACCTAATCAATACCCTATATCCCCTTTGAGAGACCTCTATCCTTACACCCATCAGAATCCCATATACCTTTCTCAAACACTTGCATTCCCCTACCGTTTACTTAGGGTTTCATAACAAAAACACCATGGCTAATGAAGAATATAGGACACGCAGTGAAGAAGAAGGATCAGACAGAGAGGGAAACATAATGCAGAGAAGGCCACATAAAGGAGGGGAAATCCACAGGTTTGAGTCTGTACATCTCAAAGAGCTCCTAGATTCTGCTATGACAATGATATACTTCAAATGGTTAGGGTGTTTTGAGTCTTGTGAGCATGTCCAAGCATTCCAGTACCACCGTGAGTTGACTAGGCTTTTCATAACCAGAATTCAAGATAACCAAATCACTCTTGTAGGAAAAACCTTCACATTTTCTGTTGCCATCATATCAACTGCCACCGGGATTCCAGAAGTTGGGGGAAAATGGTTCAAGCAAGGTGAAATAGAAGCACATTTTTATGAACAATACATCAATCCTAGGTACAGAAGTGAAAGAAAAGTCTATTTCCCTTTCTCATACCTCCTTGACAGATATGCACCTATGATGAAGATTATAATGAAGTATTTTTCATGTGAGGGTAGTTTCTCTAGGGTCTATTCTTATCACATCTGGCTACTTATGCATTTCACTAGGGTTAAAATGCTCAATATACCCTACTATCTTTTCAGGAGTGTGGAGAAGATGGCTTACATTGACCAAAGAAGAGAATACATAGATAAAATGAAAAGCTTATTTCACCATTCCCTCATAAAGATCATAGTTCTTTATCACCTTAAAGAACTTAACATTCCATGGAGTACATTTATAGCTAATCTGATTTTCACTCAAGCTTCCACTCGAGACATTCCATCATCATCTCATCCACCATCACCCCCATTATCACCATTCCATGGACCTATTCTTTCATCTGACAGGAAAGAGGACAATGACAAAGAACAAAGTGATCAGGGTCAAAGTAGCAAGCCCGGAAGGGCTAATTTAGGTACTATGGTGCACACTTATCAAAGAGGAAATAGGAAAGTGTTTGCCCCATAGATTTTGGGAGGGGCCTTTCTCTCTTCATCAACGAAGTAGGTACAAAAAGGAAATGAAAAAATGGTTGAAACAGAAATGCAAAAATAGGAAAAATACCCCCATGAAAATGAGCAAGACCTTGACTTAGTGGACTTAGATGAGGAAAATGAAGAGGGAAACACCAAAATGATCCTCAAGGAGCAAGAAGCATTGATAGGTGGGTTGCAGGTGAATCTACAAAGAGCAAAATACATCATATCTTATTATGAACAGGAAAATAGGTAAATGGAGACCAAGCATGAGCTTATGGAAGTTTAGGTCATCAAAGCTAAAAGGGAAGATGAAAATATTAAAGTCCAACTTGAGGAAGCCTATGGTGACTATGGTGAGCCCATGGAGGAAAATATTCCCAGGAGGAGGCCTAAGAGTAGAGGCCTAAAGTGAGCTTTGAAGCTTGAAAGAGAAAAAGAAGCTCAACTTGCTAACCAACTCAACTTAAGAGAACAATTTTGCATGATGGTGAATGAGAACCAAGAATATTGGCTTGAGAAGGCTAATAATCATCTTGAGGACCTGTTAGCTAAAGCTAATATAGATACAGAGGTTCAAAAGAAAAATGACCAAATACTATGCCATGAGAAACAAAATTGCTAGAGCTAAGCTCAAAGGGGCTCATGCAAAAAATAAGGCCTTAACTCATCAAAAGGAGAAGGACAAGCTTGACCTATTGGTGGAGGCTTCTCTCCATGCTTAGTAATCTTCAACATCAGCTATGTCAACCATTTTTTGAAGACCTTGAACTCAGATTTTGCTTTTGGCATTTCCTAGTTTTTCCAGGTAATTTTTGTATCAGCCTTTTGGTCAAACGTGTTGCGCCTAGGGAAATGCGCACTTTTTTGGGGCATTTTTTGGAGGAATGGCAACCACCATTGGATTCAAAGGGCCATTTTCACTCAATAAAACCATGTTTACGGATTCGAAAGTCAAAATTACTAGGTGGAAAAGGAAAGGAACCAGCTAAAAAGCATGCTTCTACGCTTTTTTTGAGCTAGGCACTGTGCATTTGAGCACTCTTGGGAGATTGCCGTTTTGGAGGGGAAAATTAGGCTCAATATAGGAACTAGGGGAATTTTTGGAAGCTAGACAGGATAAGCTTTCCAATGAGCTATCCTGAGCTAGATTTTGACACCAGGAAGGTAGTTAAGACTCACCTTGAAGATGGCGCTACGCACTTCCTTCAGGTGCTGCGCATTTGACACTTGCGCTGCGCATTTGACAAGCAACCAAATTTTTCATTGTCTCTTTCAGAAAATACTTTTCACCTGTGAGATTTTGATTTTTCAATGATGTAATTCATGATGATGATGTAATTAAAGTGTATTTTTATTACCTAGGGTATATACATCAGATGAATGGCCTAAGTGGCATGTAATGAATCAATTTGCTTCATATTAGGAATGGTTCAGTTTGACCACCCTAGTATTTAGTTGTCAGTTTAGTCTTTTGTGCAACTATTCCTGCTCTCATGGATTCGAACCTTGAGGCTAGGATTATTTGTTTTGAGGCCTATATCATGTATTTTCTAAGTCATTTTGTGGGTTGGACTCAGTGTGGATGCTCTAGAGCTTGATTGTACATCATTCTAAGCAGTTTGGGAACAATATTAATAAGAATTGCAGCTATTTTTATGGGATCCCTGTGGTATGGATTTTTAATACAGTTTCTTCTTCTCTGGTTATATGTTTATATGTTTTATATATGTCATCAATCATTCCATTGCTTCTAGTTGGACGTTTTCAAGTTTGATAGGTAGAATCCATTGTATTAGTGCTCAACCTTGGGAAATCATTGAATATTCATGTTTTCTGCAGTCTAGGAAGGACCTGTGATGGTCACATGCCCTTCTTAGCTTCTCACCAGTCTAAAACATCTCACCCCATCAAGCATAAAAGTGCTAAAGCCTATGCCTACCTTTCCGCATAGAACACGTTGCATTTCTGACCTAATTTCCGAGACCTAAACTACCCAGCTCCTCCTGATGTTACAAAACCCCTACAAAATCCAATCAAAAATTTTGAGCTACTATACCTAGCCTAAAATCCTTTACCTGATCCAGTTATCTTGACTGAGATCCTTATGGAGAGAGCCCTCTCCCAGCCTAGTAGGGTTAGCTACTTGGCTAAGCTTGGTTTGTGATTACCCTAGCATTGCCTCCCTTTAGCCTGAGGTTAATTTAGGTGATAAGATAGTGGCGATCATACTGGGGAATGAAAGACTAATCACACTGGTAATATATTTCATTTAAATTCTTGAACTTTGGATAATGAGTTTTAGAATTCACTAGGTTGGAATAGAAAGCTGTAACAAAATTTAGAAAACTTCGAAATTTGAGCACACTGTCTTCGAGAAAGTACACTAGGGCCAATCTAGATCCAAATCCAACTCCAGTAGTGGATAATCCTAACTTGATTTTAAGAAGACTCAAAATACAAGAAAGTACAATCAGCTTAACACCTTCGATAAAAGTAGATTCCTTCCCAGATGAGAGGTTGTTTTTAGAAGATCTCTCTTTTGATTTGTCATTTAACCTTTATTTATTTAGAACTAAATCTGAAAGTGTGCTTGACGATATAGTTCTAGACCTGGAGTTTATTGCAGATCTCGAAATTCAGAAGGAAAACGGGTCAATTGATGAGTATATCCTAAATTCTCCTCAATTGTCCCTTACTACTGCTAAGATCCTTGAGTTTTCTGAACAAGCATCCACTACTCTCAGTTCATCATTATTCCCATCAACCTCTGAAGTTCATTCCCAGCCTCCGTTTATAGCTACACTTCCCCTTCAACCTATCATATCCCATCAAACACCTATTACCCCTACTACTCCATCAACCCCTAGTAGTCGAATTGTTGTTTCAAATCCACCTCTATTCATGGCTGCCTAGTATGCACCCCTTGTGTTACCTTAGAATCTTGGTGCTATGCTCGATGATTACCAAAGTAAAATACCTCTTTTTGATGCCACTCAAAACATTACAGCTCAGCAACATGTTGATAGAATACCTTGATGAGGTAGAGATAGAAGATGTGACTATGAGATTGTTTGTCCAAAGCTTTGGAGATGAAGTTCGAAAATGGTTCAGAGCTTTACCCGCAGCCTCTATCACCACTTTTCTAGTCATGCATAGGCAATCCCTGGATCGGTGCAAGGTAAAGGAGAATCCACTCCAAATTTTGTCTGAGTATGAAAATATCAAAAGGAATGTCGGTGAAAGTGTGGAAGATTATTGTGTGAGGTTTAATGCAGTATATAATGGTATTTCACCAACATTAAACCACCAAAAGGGCTAGCTTTACTTAATTTTCCAGACGGTTTCGATACTAATATGGCATATCAGTTACGAGAACGTGATTCCACCACACTTGAAGACATGCAGAAGAATGTTATAAGTGTAGAAGAAAATCTGCTGCCCAAAAGAGCAAGAATGAGATCTAAAAAGAGAGTGACCATACAGGAAGAAGCATCTACCTTAGATGTCAAGATGGATACTTTGATTTGAATAGTGGAGAGGATGGTTGACTGGATGACTGTCACTGATAGACCTGAACCACCAATCAGGAATCCAAATTTTTAAGGACAGTAGTAGCCCCAATTCCAGATCAAGTAGAGGGAACAAAAGGCACCGGACCAACTAGCACAACAATAGCAAATCAAAAATACTTTGCAACAAAATTATGTTCAGGAATGGAAGAAGAAGATGACGATGATCCGGTAATTGAGGCAAACCATTTTTTCATTGACAATAGTATGCCCATTTTCCTAATGGAAGATGAAGAATATGCATAGGTTCCAGACATTTAAAGGGATGAACATTACATATTAGCAAATAATGCAATTTTGGAGGCTGAGTCTGATGATTATTAGCGAGGTTATATGAATGTTTTGATAGCATAGCAGAGGTAGTATTATTTGAGGAGCAGAGATGTACCGATCAATTCCATTCAGAAAAGAAAATATCTGCAATCAAAGAATGACTCCTCAAACATTCAGAAGAAAGGGAAAGAAGCCACTGATTCGAGTTCCAACAAAGTACCATCAACAAATAGCATTGCAAATGAAAAGAATAATCAGCAAAATGTAGCGAAAGAGCAAGTAGAGAAGAAGAACCTTACTATCAAAGAGGTAGAAAAAGTTTCATCCTTTAATTTAGAAAGTGAAATTGCTAAAATAAAAGTGTCCATTCCTTTGACTGAGCTGGTAAAGAATAGCAATTATAAACACCATGTATCTAGAATTTTGCAAATAGACCCTTTGTCAGACATGGTAAATGTCGAAGATGATCATATTGAACTCATTTTTGGTGCAGCCATAGAAGGTTAGTCTGAAGATAGTGAAGTTACTACCTTTTATCTAAGTCTTAGATTGCATGAGTACATTCTCCATAATGCCATATTTGATTCCGGAGCTTCTCATAATTTGATGAGTAAAGCCATTATGGAGAATTTGGGCTTGGATATTACCCTGAAGTACCATGATTTGTACTCCTTTGACTCTGGTAGAGTTTGTTGCATTGGTCTTATCAAAGATTTGGTAGTGTCTTTAGATCAAATCCGAGCCAAAAATGTGTTGATGGATGTGGTTGTTGCTGATATTCCACCACGATTTAGTATGCTCTTGTCTAGATCACGGGGTGCTAAACTCAAGGGTACTTTACAACTTGACTTCTCATATGCTAGCATTCCCATTTTTAGTCAATCAAGAAAGTTATACTAGGAGGAGAAAATGAAATACATGATCACCAGCAAAGAGAAGCCACTAAATCATCCAATAAATGTTGTACATACTGATTTAGAATCATTTGTTTTGTACTCTGATAGCAGATTAAATGATGTAAATATTAAGATTGTAGAAGTAGATGATGTACTAGAAGTTTCTGAAAATTTTAGGGTAGTCCTTAATCAGGAAAAAGAGAAAGTAGCAAGTTCTTTTGAGCAGCAAAAGGTCAGTGAAGAGCAGAAAAATGAAGTGATCAGTCAAGGTAAGGAAGGGAAGGAAAGAAAATTTCACGATCTAGCATATGAAGCCGCCTTTGGAGCATGGATTTCGATGGTGCTGTGGGTAAGGACAATGCTGCTATAGGAATTTGGATTCATAGCCCTACTTTCTAGCCTACAAAAGTCTCAAGTAATGTTAGCATATGTTATTACAAGTTGGCTTTTGATTTCTCTAACAATGAGGTGGAGTATGAGGCTTTGATTACAGGTCTTAAAATTTTGAAGAAATTGAATGCAAAAAGGATTTCTGTCTATGGTGATTCAAAGCAGGTGATCAAACAGGTAAAGGGAGAGTATCAAGCAAAGCATCCACGGATGAGAGCCTACAAAAATGTAGTCCTAGATATTTTGAGAATGTTTCTTGAATGGACCTTGACGGTAGTACCTCGGACTCAAAATATTATTGCAGATTCACTCGCCACTGCTGCAAGCAATTTGAAGATCCCAATGAACTTCAGCAACAGGTTTGAAATTCATATCAAACACCAGCCTGCCATTCTGGATAATTTAAAGTATTGGCAAGTATTTTGGGATGATAATGAAATCAATGCCTTTTTGCAGAATGAAGGAAAGTTCAAGAATGCTTCCATTGATGATGATTGTGATACCGATGAAAATGAAATTGAGGTGAATCAGATGGAGGTTTCACAGCCAAAACATAAGATTATTCCTAGAGGTCTCATACCATTAGAGGAGCCTTTTGATCAGGATGATGTGGCTAGAAAACCGAGCTTGGTTCCTACTGACAAAGGAGTTGAATATGTCAATCTCGGAACAATTGACAAGCCCAAGCTTGCAAAGCTAGAAAAGTCATTGTCTCCCGAGGTAAAGGTCCAGTGTGTTAGATTACTTTATGAATTTTCTGATGTGTTTGTGTGGGATTATTCAGATTTGAACGTGTATGATAAGGATATAATTCAGCATATTGTTCCTATCAAGCCAGATCAGAAGCCTTTCAGATACAAGTTGAAAAAGGTCAATCCAAAACTACTACCACCCATCGCGAAAGAGGTGAATAGATTGTTCAAAGCTGGCATCATTGTTCAATCATATTTTCTAATTGGATTTCGAATTTGGTCATGGTATGAAAGAGGATTGGATAAATAAGGTTGTGCACAGATTTCTGGAACCTCAATAAAGTATCCTTAAAGGATAATTACCCACTTCCAATGGTGGACCATATTCTACAAAGAGTAGTTGGAGCATCACATACTCCATGGTTACTTAGGATATAATCAGATCTTGGTGCATGAAAAAGACCAAGACAAAACTGCGTTCACAACACCTTGGGGAACTTTTCAATATACCAAAATGCCATTTAGATTGAGAAATTTTGGATCCACTTTTCAGCGAGCAATGGACATTGCTTTTTCTAATGAGAAGGATGTTTTCTTAGTTGTTTATTTATATGATTTGATGGTATTTTCTGGTTCTGATGAAGAACACTTGCACCACTTAAGGATTGTCTTTCAGAAATGTAGGAAGTTTGGGATTTCTCTCAACCCAAAGAAGAGTATTTTTTCCATGGATGAGGGTAAACTCCTTGGTCATATCATTTCTAAAGACATATCCGAAATACTCCTTCAAGAGTGGAGGTAATTCATCATATATACTTTCTGTGCAACAAAAAGGAGATTCAGGCTTTCAATAGTAAGAAGAATTTCTTGCGCAGATTTATACCCAATTTGGCTGAACATTTATGTGAAATGACTAGTATGTTGAAAAAGGATAGCACTATGAATCGACTGAGGATGCCATGAAGTCATACGAAGCTCAACAAGTGATGCATGATTTTCATAGAGGTGATTGTGGCAGTCATTTGTTTTGGAAAACAACAGCTAACAAGCTATTGAGAGCCGTATAATATTGGCCGAATTTATTTTCAGATTTGCATAAAATAGTGATGAGCTACCATGAATGCCAAGTTTTTCAAGGAAAAAGGAAGTTTCTTCCTCTTCCTTTGAAACCAGTTGAAGTAAATGCACCTTTCTAGTAGTGGGGACTTGATTTCATAGGGGAAATGCATTCTATATCATCAGCACAACACCGATGGATCTTGACAGCTACCGATTACTTCACCAAATGGATTGAGGCCATTCCAACAAGGCAGGCCATATATAGGGTACTTATGCAATTTTTAGAATCTAATATCTTGTCTCGTTTTGGTTGCCCTCTCAAGATCATAACAGATAATGCAACATCATTTAAGTCCAGGAAGATGGTGGAGTTTTACAACAAGTACAATATTACATTGGGTCATTCCACAACATACTACCCATTGGGCAATCGATTGGTCGAGTCATCAAATAAGTCCTTGGTGAGTATAATCAAGAAAATGTTGGAGACGAATAAGAAAAATTGGCATCAAAATCTTGTTAATGCGTTGTGGGCCGATAGAGTGAGTAGCAAGAAATCCATAGGTATGTCACCTTTTGAGTTGGTTTATGGTACTGATACAGTATTTCCTACCTCACTTGCAGTCTCGGTCATGAGATTACTACAAGAAGCTGGTAGTGAAGAGGATGATATTTAGTGCAGGATTAACCAAATGATCCACCTTCAGCAAACAAGGGAAGAGGTTTCCTAGAACACTTTCCCATTGCAAGAGAAGATAAAGAAGATCTATGGCCACATAAGCAAAGTAGAAAAGTTTCGGCTGGAGGATGTAGTACTATGGAGGGATGCACGGAATGAGGAAAAGGGAAAGCATGGTAAGTTTGGAAATCTGTGGCAAGGACCGTACAAAATCTCAGCTTATCGACGACATAATTCCTTTTTGTTAAAGGAAATGGACGGTCAAGATTGTTCAGGAGGGCCAGTGAATGGTAGGCTCTTGAAGCATTACTACTTTTGAGGCTGTTTCCTGAAGTTACTACACCTTCATTGTATATACCAATTTGATTTTACTTGCACGTTTTCAAGTACACTGTCATTTCAGCTTGGGGCCTGAAGTGAAGGCTATAAAGTTTAAATGATTAGTGTCAAGTTTGGTTGAGTTGGTTTATAGTCAAGTTTTGAGTCAGCTTGGTTGAGAGTCATTGTTAAGTTGTATTGAGTCATTTTTCACTTTTTTGGTTTTGACCGTATTGGCCAATGGATGAGGCACTTGGTCTACGGTGTTCTTGACACCTCCAACGAGCTACCATCCCCAATAAGGCCAATGTTAGTGTTAGTATATGCATACTTCCATTAGGGATCAAAATTCACTCTTTCCATTTTCATTTTAGGAGTCCCATACTGAAAATTTTACGTCATTCCATAAGGTCATGATATATTGATCCACTGATGGTTGTTTTCTCTTCAACAAATCTAAATTTTTACCTCATACAATATACTTGTTGATCCTTCTTAGATTTCCTTTGGTTATAGTTTCATAATCAATCTGCAGTCATGATTTCATTAGGTCTTAGGGCATGATTTCATTAGGTGTTAAGGTTTCACCACCAAGGTCAAAGGTAAATAAAGGTCAATAAAGGTATGAGGATGACTGATAAAATAAGCATGATGATTTGTAGGTCATAAGCTACAGATTTATTTTTTAGCCTAATGTAATTTTCACCTCAAAAACATGTTTTTGAGGTGAAAACAGAGTATTTTAAGTTTATTTGTATTTCATATGTAATTTTAAGTTCCTATATGTAATAATGTATCTCAGTTGCACCTAACACACTGATTGATCTTGGGGCTGCAATCAATTTCATGACTGTTGGTCCCAATTTTGTACATACTTTACACCTATTATTTTACTATTCCTATCAACATTTACTTCCTTTTTACCCTTTTGTACAATTCTATAACTTCCAAACTATGCTATTTTGCAAATGGAGTTGGAATATTTCCTTGGTAGTATTTTCATATGCTTTTGATTAGTTTAAGTATATATTAATAGACTTATAACCATTGGAATACTTTTGACTAATATTCATATGGACTTGTAGAATTTGAAAACATATGGACAGGTAGCAGGGGTTCCAACACATGGATGGACAATGCATCAATCAGTGTTTCATGGACTTGTTATTCTATACCCAATTCTGCACGTCAATTATGTACTCTATTTGGTAGCAAGTGTTTGTCAAAGATTTAATGTTCTATAATTGGTCTCCTTATACTGAAAAAGGAATCAATTTCAACAATCACACTATGTTTAGTACAAGTTCAATCAAGATAAATTTGAAGATTATTCAAGAAGATTTCATATGATTTAACTTTAGGCTCGATATTATATTTTAATTTTTCTAGTTAATTAGTTGTACTTAATTTTCATCGGATGGACTTTATAAAAGCTCGATGATCTTTTTATGGAAGTTAGTTAGGAATAATTATTATGTAATTTTGTTGGACAAAGCTATTTTCTAAGGAAACAATGGAGACTTTCATGTATTTTCCATTAGAACTTATGTTTTTCTGAACATTAATATATAACTTTGAATTTGGCACTTAAATTCCTGTAAGTGGTATGATTTTTGTTCCTTTCAAGAATTGAGTTAGATTAGACTTGCTCCAGGAGTGGGAAGGGACCACCACCACCTGGAAACAAGTCCTACAATTGTTATAGATCATAGGAAGTGTGCTTGACTCAAATTTAAGGGCGTGGATATTATTTTGAGGAAGTTTAGTGTTTTAAATTGTCATTATGTACTTAAAATATTTACTCAGCTTCTTTCAGAATCTAAATGCATGCTTTGTTTCAATCTTTGTAGGTTAGAAATAACTGTATCAATTAACGATTTCAATGCTTGAATAAATTATCCATTTCATTCTCATGGTTATGGATATTTACAAAGTGCTTTTTAATTTGAATGAATCCAAAGGTTGGTGACTGTGTTGTAAACCTGAGATGGAATCTGTTTTATGATTTTGCATCATGTATCTTTACATTTGATATAGAATCATGTAGAAATGTGTATGACGGCTCAGAATTAATGTAATGACATATTGATTGTTAAGTGAGATTGTAGTTTAGTTTCGAGATTTGGTACGATTGCGTTGGATTGAAACTATAGGTTAATTCGTTTCTACTTAAGTAATTTTCTGAGTTTGATCAGAGTAGTTTTAAAGGGAGAGTAGGCTTCGATTGGTAGAATTGTTTTAGATCTAGAAGTCTGTCAACATAGCTCAGAAAGGATGTTAGTGTAGAGATTTGTTACATAGTCTCTTTTTGGTATCTACAGGGTTGAACGAAAGTCAAGAGGTCAGTTTATGTTTTTGATTGACTTGTTCATATATTTCAAAAATTAGATTTGATAGTTTGATCCAGTCTTGTTTGATTTATTTGTTCTTCTTTAATTTGCTATCATTTGATTAGAGTTGGTTTTGTTTGGATTTGATCTTTATAAAAAACTTGATATTGTTTGAATGATAACTCGTTTAAGTTTATTGGAGATATCTATTGTTTAGACTAGATAGATCTTATCACAGAGTTGATATTTTCATTACTTAAAGTGAGCTTGGAATGTTTGCATGAAAATTTGTCTTCTTCATTTGCGGTAGAGTTGTTTGAGTGGTAAATTATAGCCATTAGGTATAATAAGCATTTATTATGTCATAATTCGAAATAATTTTGTTTGAATAATAGGTAACAATGTTTTCATAATGAATGGTAGTATAAGGTTGGGATTGATAGTATGACTCACCATATATACACAATTATTTGAATTGCTTATGCAGTAAATCATAATCTTTATCTATAATACTTTGAGTTATTTGTGTTAGAGTTTCCAAAGAGCCAGTAAATTAGTTTATTTTCGCCTTGAGTGAGTTTTTGAGCTAATTCAATTATGATTAAAATATAATCACTGTTAGAGTGTGAATAAAATAAGGATTTAATTTGATAGGTTTCTTCACTTCAGTTTGTTGTGATTAGAAATAACAAAAATTTAACATTTTGTACTTAACTTTACACTGAACATTTGGAACCTAAATCGAAATGCATTGTAACTCAGAGATTACAGACCTCAATTGATAATTTCATTTTGGGGAATTAAAACGATGAATAAACTTCTAAAATTTTTGGCGTTGTTTTCACGGATTTGCAAATGGTCTAGGTAACAATTTTTGTTTTGATGTTAACGAGTGTTGAAAATTTTGCTGGAAAAGAAGAGGGCGGGTAGTGTATGGTAAGATATGAGTGAAAATTCAAACATCCACTATGGTAGGGATTCTTAAAAGTCTACTTGTTTCTAATGAATCTTTCTATTATTCTCTTCTCTTATGCGTAGAAGTAGAAGTAGGCCTAAGGATAACAAAGGTAGATTTATTTCAAATAAAATATCATTTTTAGGGCTATTTGGTCCTACAAAAACACCCACAAATAATATTAACATTATACAGGTATCAGTGACGGAGGAGGCACCAAAACCAAGGTGACATCAGTAAGAGAAATATCGCTTTAGAAGGGGCCTGAAAAACCACCAATTATACCATAATAGGTGCAAACTATTCTTGGAACCGTAGTAGGCACAAGATCACTATTAATTCCACAACTAGAATCAATAGCAAGAGGACCTCAGAGGGAGCTAGGGCCACGTGACATCGGGATCAACCCAACTGAATCTTCTTCTAGTTGAACCACTGCATCAAAGACTACTCTTGAACCTATTGCCACATACCCCTTTAAAACTTTAAAAATAACACATATTATTGGCACATACCTCCTTGATACCATATTAAAGCCCACATAATATGTTCCTTCACTTAATTTAACTTGGGTTAAATTATATGCAATGGCTATCAGATGCACCCACATATAATCATCTCACAACAAAGCTAACACAAGAAATTCTATGCATGCATAGCCGTCACATGCAAATTATACCATTAGTCACATATGTTATATAATTCCTTGACCCAATATTAATACTTAACTACTATGCTCCCATCACTAAAGCTATGCTTGGATTCAATAGTGGTCTCATGTTTAAGAATTCAATCATCCTCATAAATATAGATAACACATACAACTATATACATATGATGAGAAATTCAACAACAGAAAAAGTAAGGAGTAAACATATAGTACATCCCATGCAAGCGGTTCACACAAGTGAAACTGGAAAGAATGTCACTTAGAGAACCCAACACCACCACCCAACCTGGAACTGATTCCTCCAGTTCACCCCCGAGCTGAGAATTCTTGCCATGGATCAACTACCTCTTGTTGATCTCTTCAATGGATATTTAATACCCTCTTTCATGATATGGTTTCCAGTAGCGACATCCCACTTTTATGGATCTTTTTTATCCATTTTCCTAGGCCTTTCCCAAGAAAGCTCGCTTTTCTCTCCTACGTGGATTTTCCTCATAAAAGCTTGCGTTTCTCTCCCACATGGCTTTTATGTTTTTCTTAACTTAGCATATTTCTCTAGCTAAGTACGTTAATGCATATTTATCTCCATCCATTAACCTTAGCTAGAATTGGATCTAAAATTAGTATCATGAAATAATTATCCCTTCCCATTCACCTTTGGGATTTGGCAAAAATCTCATCTTCTGGTGTCTCGTTTTTCCAAGTGATTAAATTATTTTATTTTAATAATTAAGTATTTACTTTTATTTTTACACATGAGAACTAACTTTTCTTAGCTTAGATCAATAGAGTGTTACATACAACCTAGGGGTGTTACATACTCCCCCCCTTAAATTTCACCATCCTCGGTGTATTACTGCATCTTTTTGTTTATTCACAGGTAACTATTTCTGAATTTTAGGATTCCCATGGCCTTTCTACCTGAATCATACTTTTCAATACATCAGGTAAAGAGGAGTTCTACCAACAATCTCCTTCCATAACTACCTGTGCATTTGTTTCAATCAATTTTGTGAGAGATTTTCAGATGTAGAAACACTATTTTTGTTTGTTACATGAGTAACTATGGGTTAATGTTGCCTGCCATTTTGTTGTGATTTTTAAGTTCTAGCTTATTTAAATAATAGGGAGAAATTCATGTTCCTCCAATGTAGTTGTTTTCTTTCCGAACACTTGCTTCCTGTGGTTTCCCTGCATTAGCCACAACAAGTCAAACTAGCACATTTGACCAATCAACATGTATAAAATATCATATCAGGTTAGATCATGCATAACAATCAACATCATAGCCCATATGTAACTATCATAAATCATGATCATACATTATATGTATACTAAGATGGAAACAATACCAATTCTCAGTTTGCACCTTTGTTTTGCTTTTGCACTATGAATCGTTTGCCACACCTAGAAATCTCCAGTGCCTGCTCTTCAACCATGTGTACCTACACATAGTGTGCAGTGCACACATACAACTATATATGTCATATATCCTCATGCACCACATGCATCCATATCGATACCATGTGTACTGCTTGTACACATTACCACCTATACAACTTGTACATCATACCAATGTCCATAGAATCACCTGCATGACATGTACTTCATCAACATGTTTTCAACCATGTTAGTATTATGCCAAAAATTCCTTCCATTATTCATATTACCTTTAGGTAATTCCACTCAAACCATGCTTGGTTTTTCGATTGGAGACTAAGGAATTCATGGACCTATTCGACTTCTGCAATGAGCGCATAAATGAATTTTTTTTTTTGATGTCAAAGTATTCAAATGGTTTCACCTATCTAATCATTTTAATGTATCTTGTGGTTGTAGGAAATTTTCAGCAAATGATAACATAGATGCATAATATCACTCTACAAAACAAACAACTTTGAATTTTGGGATTGAAGTTGTCCCATAGACAAGGTTTTAATAACAACGAAATATGACTTTCACTTAATCATAAGCAAATATTGACTATAATAGTTAGTTTAGTATGGACTTCAATGTTATTTTTGAGTCTCATAAGAACCTTACCTTTGTCTTTATCCAATTAAATAATCATTTGGTACTTAAAAGTACTCCACATATAAACTAATTATGTCATATGATTCCTTGTTTACTCTCTTTAACACCACTTCCAACCCCTTGTTAGCCATGAAAAATTTAGTGTATATTCAAAACTAGTTAAACGATAAGTATGTACGTACATAGACCTCCTATACAAGAGTCATGACTGAAGGTTATAATATTTTCACATTGCCAATCTCTTACTTTCCACTATAATATATATACCAGGCTGTAAGCTTGAGTCCTTATCATGTGGATACCCCACCTTAACACTAGATACTGAATTGGTAGAATGAAATTCATTTTCTTGGAAACCAAACCAATTTTTAAATTCCTTAAATCAAATTGTTTATGCAATAATTTTTATGTTGTCATATTCAAACCCAGACAACACTGTCAATACAATTTGGCAGTTAGACATTTCCCATATCTCTTGTTTTCAGATTGACAATTGCTAGGTATCACTTTATTGAAATCAATTTCCTTTTACAACAATCTCACTTACCAATATCATATGGCCACTAAATATTATTAAAGAATCGATTTGTTGTATGGTTTATTATTATCTATTTTCTAAAACCTTTTATAAGTTGTCCCTTTGGTGCATTTATTTTATTACTAGGATAAGATCTTAGATCATCATAGGTTGTATTAATGTGAAAATATTTTTGGTTTATCAAGAATTTTCTTATAAATTTGGAAAATCAAGTTCTAAATCTAATGTGCAATTTTTCTTATTCATTAGGCTGCTTTTCATTTCTCTAATGCATCAAGCACCACCATATCTAGTTTGCAAATATACTTTTTTTATATATAAACTAGAAGCACACGAATCATTTTACTCTTATCACTTGCCACAAGAAGTACATTTGTAAGGTCTTTAATCATTCTAAGGTTCTTGTTTATGAGATGTTACCTATGGAACCCCATTTATATCTGGATGGATATGTACATTAAGGTACACCTTAAGTTGCAAAGTTTCACACGTTAGAATTTGAGCGAACTGTTGGGAAGGTGCCCTTAAGGTTAATATTTTCTTTTTGCTATTAACCCATGAGTCGCTTCTATACACCCATTATGTATTTACACTAGATGTACTTTTGGTGTCAGTCCCATTGACCTTCTTATTAGAGTCATAATTTATTAATGTATGATGTCTTCTCCCACATGCATACAGTGAGTTGCATTGCATTTGAGCATTTACTTCTCAATTCTGACCCTAGTTTCATCTAGATTGGAATATAATTTGTGCCTCTTATCTGATTTAGTTACAATTATCTTTAGATTTGCTTTACTCAAAAGAAACTTGTAAGTTCCAAACTATGCATGTCAAATTGCATATTGAATAATAACCTGGTAAGACTTAGTTCCATTCAATAGTGTATATTTGAAGCATTTTCCCAATAAAGTTAAATAACAACTCAACGAGTGGAAAAACCACATTCCAAAATGGATTGCATTATTAATCAGCACAACCATATTAAATTAATAGAAATTAAAAAAAAAAAATTGTCTCATGTGTTTAACAATATTTCATGGAAACTTTCATGAATATATATCATTAAATAAAAGCTTAAGAATTTTTTCTAGGATAAAACCCACTTACTTAACCATCAGCTTTTGTTAATGTTGATAGTATGTCATGAACTTCTTTCATGACGATTTATATATTTTATATTTACATTCTTTCAATATATTTTTTTATTTTATTTTTCCTCATGTTGGCCATGATGTATGGAAAGAAAAACACTTGACATTTTATCTACTATTTTTTGTGAGTTACCTTATATGAGTTCATTGTTTCCTCTTTCATATATCGTCCATTCTTAGGATCCCTATAATCATAAAATTTATTCCATTAAGTGATGTCCTTGACTGGACTATCCCTACCGATATTAGTTGGAATTTTATTAAGTTATTCCCTTGCATAGCGATGATACTGTAACTCATAATTTGATTTTACTAAGAGTAAAATAAAATGATGACCATATCACCAAGCAATCATACATCTCAAAATTTGATTTTACTATAATTAAAATAAAAATATGGCCATATCATCAAGGTTTGAACCATACTTCAAACTTACTTATTCACAACCTTTATTTATTCATAAATTTCATTACATAATATATCCATTGTTCTTCCTAAAACATGTTATATGTTTTACTCCTCTTATGTCGAGGCATTTAAGATTTGATCCTTCTTTTGCCTCAATATCAATGATATATATTCTTCTTACATATGTACTACATGTTATCTAATTGAATATTTCATTAATAATGCTAGCCTTCCACAAAATTGCATGTAATTTCTACCACTCAATAAAATAGTAACCAACTTATGGTTTACCATTCCTACTTATTGAAATAATCAATGTGTTTATTCTTAAAATTTATTCGTAGTACTCTCTACCTCACTACAACATGGAAAGGTTATTTGTTACATAACACCTTGCAAAATTGTTTGTTTCCATAAAACTTTTCCATAAAAATTTCACAGTTGCTTTCTACTCGTAATGCTACTATAGTTATCCCCAATACTTAGATTTGAGAATTTCTATACAATTGTAAGTATTAAATACCTTCTTGTTTACTCATCATGCCCAACTATATCTATTGTAAGATATCTTAAATTTATTTTTAAACCATGGGAGATATCCATGCATGAAAGCACATAATATTTTCATGCATACAATTGTAGCCCTTGTAGCCCCTAGTAAGGACATAATGAGTCATGTATGTATATACACACCCAATGGAGCTATTTATGTAGGTAAACATATGAATAACCAAGATTTAAACCTCCATGAATGTAATCCCCTCATTGATTTTTGGGCATTATCCTCATTCATCCCCAATGTTATTTATATGCAACACGAGGAAAAATGAACTTACAATCCTCACAATATAATTTAATCACATAAGTCTAAGGAGAAGTATTCACCTTCTTATGACATGTTTTATGCATACTAAAAATATAGCCCATATAAACTTATACACACACATCGGTGTACATAATTTTTACATTCGATAGTTAACACCAATTATAAAAAAAATATAGATGTGCATTTACAACTACCATAAGAATGGTGGCATCTATCTACAACTATGAATGTTGAAATAGGTGTATCATAGTGTGTATAATACAACATGCAACTAAATAATCATAAACCTAGTCATGGATAACCTCTTAGAGTCAAACCATTTTTTTCTTATGACATTTTCACTTATTGCCGCAACCACTTGGTGTATTGTTTGCAATAAAATTTTGGTTTGGTAATATTTTTAAAAGAAAACAAAAGTATAGGTTTCAACTATGTCATCAATAGAAACCACACCATTCATCCATTCTGTAATTCCAGAAGCCACTCTAGATCATGGTCGATTACTTGAACGATAAAACATACCCGAGAATATGTCGCCTGAAGTGCAGAACTAAATACATCACTCTTTGTCGTCTTTCTTAAATTCCTTGGCACATTTTTGTTGTAGTTAACAAACTAACCCCCCCTGGAAAAACATAGAGAGCCTTTGCACTTGATCGAAGTAAGTCTATGGACGTCATTCGATTTGAATATTTTTGAGCAAAGTAATACTATTTATTTTTAATCTAGTAACAATTCAATTGACAGTTAAATTGACCTTCACAATATGAGATTTAAATTTCAAATTTCCATGTATATGAAAGGAAGATGCAAAAACCTAAGAGGTGTGATGTATTAGTCTGAATTTGACTTCCCATACTTCTAATTAATTCATACACAAAATCTGTGGACATGTTTCTTAGCAATTTTATGAACTTAAACCATGCCATCTCACATGACTTGTCAATATTATAGCAGTGTTATAATTAGCGTAGTTAGATGGACTTGGAGATTCTGCACAAATATCACCTCTTTCAGTGTACTTTCATTTATTTCCTAACAAGTTTAAAGAAGCATGACAGGAGCTCCCTCTTCTTCATGCAGACAACGTTGACACCTGTCAATTTCCTTGGCTTCTTCACCCCATTGATGTTCTAATGCCATGCAGATTTGTCCCCTTCAAGCATATATATATTTTGAAACCTGCAAATTGATAGGATAAGTGTAAAGTAAGAGAGAGGATAAGAGGTATCCATGTCTAGGTGAGGATAATTTTATCCCATTGAATGTAACCTAGACGATTCCACAACAATGACTTGTTTCAAAAACAGGTAAGGTCATTGGTTGCAATTTGATAACCCTTCAGATCAGGGAATGAGACATGTAGATAATTGTTATAGCAAATAGAAGGAAAAGTAGGAGTTTTTATTTCATATTTGCAAAAGGAAACAACAATCCTACATTGATTTTCTTCTTCAATTCCCAATAGGAAGATGTGATTATGATCTCAATCAATTGGCCATTTATTACTTCATGGTAGTCATGTTGTGACTTTAACAAGAGACAAAGCTTAGATAAACACTATCAAACCTATGTATATGAGGGTGACGATTATTCAAACAGCTGTGTTTGTGGTGTGACAACACGGGTATCCACTAATTAGTTTTATGACATCTCCATCTTAATGAACAAACAAAGTGGAAAAATTCATATTGGAAGGGAAACAATAGTTGTAAGACTCTCTGATCCTTATGAACCTAGTGACTAAAAGGAAATCGTTGTTGTGTTTTAAGAAGAAATATATGTAGAGATATGTTTTGAACAAGATTACTTTGTGTCAACTGGAATGATCGACTGAAATTTTTTAAATTGGTGGTTGATTGTATTCCTCCTCCTATGCTCTGCCAGTATGTGGTCTCCATCAGATAAGCATGACAATAACAACGTTTAGGCGACCTCTATTTCTCCCTTTCTGATTATGACGCGATCTGAGTGTGCCATCCTTAGATATGTTCTCCACTATTCAATCACTCACCTCAACGAATTATTTGGCTATGATGGAATCTAAAGAAATACATGAACCTGGAGTCTCGGATGTTATTGCATCGTCTAGGAAATATATCAGATGAGGGCCTTCAGCGTGGAATCCCTTGGAATTTTTTTTAGGAATGAATAGTGTAGAGTCGAGCTATGATTTAACCAGATAAAGCCATATAATGATCTCAGAATGATAACCATTTCATATCTGGTACAAGATTCTTATGCTCACTTTGAGATATCGAGATAGCTAGAGGTTCTCGAGAGTGAAAGGCATCTAATGATCTAACATTCTCCATCTAATCTAAGAAAAGTTTGTATCTTTGACCTTGATTCTTGGTCATAACCCCAAGTATCATCGAGGCATCAACTATGGTATTAGAGGGTTTTGATTTCACATGTTGAAGCACAATTTGTACTCCCTCAAATCCAACAAGACGTCTCCAATGAGACCTGACAACAAGAAAATCAATGGCCAGAGAATCCACCTCATTTAAGGAAAACCTTTCTTCACGTACACAGTGTACAAGTTTGTTTTATATGCTGAAAACATGATAACAACATGTCTATTTATCAGTCACAGGCACTTTATGAGTTATAATATGCTTCATATATTTTTTTTTTCACATTTGTGGATTTCGAGACATTGAAGGTTGTGAAAACGTATTTGGGAAATGATACCTTTGATATTTTTATGTCAAACGCTTTCAATTCTTCAAGCCCAAGCATACAACTGATAGTGGAATCACATGGTAGTGATGCTAATTAATATACACCCGCAATGTTTATTTCCAACTTTTTCAACTGATTCAACCATCTGATGGAGCTGGGTAAACCCTTCAATTAGAAGAAATTTAATATCCTCAGGTTTTGTAACCTCTGTAGCTTACCAATGGAATTGGGGAAACATGTCAAACCCATGCAATTTTCAAGGATCATTTGCTCTATGTTTCTTAGCTTATTGAGAGAACTAATTTTACTGGACACGGTTTAACAAAACTACTAGATGACATTGGAAATCTAATTAATCTAAGGGTTCTTAATTTAGTGAGTTAAAGTGAAATGTTCAAAAAGATTCCAGAAGGATTGTAGCTATAATATTCATACCCCATGAACTAATCATATCAGAGCAATATAACATAATACGTATGTTTTTTTTTAAACACTCCATTCACCATACTTGATTAAAGATTTTAATTCTTTTCTTATTTCACACTATTCTTTATTTCTTCATGCATACAATAATCATTTATTTGTTCTAAACCTTACAACAATGGTCATTAAGATATGTATTATATATATATATATATATAGATATATATATATCCATAGATATGTATATATATATCTATATATATGTTAGCTATATTGGGTCAACTTTGTAGACTTTTATGTTCAACTTACTAGATTTTATTTACTATGTTCCACATCAACACTTCACCTTTAATATGCACAAATTATATCTAGACAAAATATTTAACATGGTGATTCGACATAGTATGATTAGGCATTTTGATTTCAATCCTTTGATGACCAAACCCTTCAGTGAAATCTCAAATGCATTTAGGACCTAGTTAAGTACCTACAAGGAATTCATATGATACAAAGTTGGGTTGGCCCTTAGGCCACAATTTTTGAACTTAGATGCTTTAATACCATTTGTCACATACCCCCTTTACAACTCTTAATAGATAACACATACTATGTAGGTTTTAACCCCGTACGGAAATTACCTGCATAAGAATTCTAAAACACATAAAAAAAACAATGCGAGAGCATAACACATAAAACACATACACACAAAGATTTCCCCTGCATCCCAAAACTAGGACTACCAGCTTGATTTTTCATTATTTTCCTTTCAATGTTACAATACATATTTATACATGCCGAAGCATCGAATACCATGGACCGAAAACCATCGCGTCCAAAACCATGTGCGAAAATCATGCACAAAACCATAGATAGGTGTGCCCAACCTAACATAGGGTCCAAAACCAAAATTTTCCAGGGCACTGCCCCAGACCCCATAGAGTGGGGTTAGCTGCACTCCTCAAACCCCCTATGACTCCCCCTACTATGCAATCAGTGAAACGAAGTAGGGGGCTCCGCCCCCCTTCTAACCCTACAGTTAACTACATGGGCTAGTTGTGGAAAGAATATAACACAACCAAGCAATCTCCCACTTGTTGTTTCCTTTCCACATGGGGCCACAAGAGAGCCTAGTCATTTATCCATCCCTACAATGCCCATTCTTTCTCTACACGAAGAGAATTTCTCAGAGCTCATAGATTTTGTCAATGCATCTACATTATTCTTCAAAGTGTCCACATTTACCAGCAACACCTTTTTGTCTTCTATCATATACCTCACAAAGTGATACTGAATATCAATGTGCTTTGTCTTTGAATGGTAAGCAGGGTTCTTTGCCAAGAAAATCTCACTTTGGCTATCACAATCTATCGTTAAAGCTCCCTATACTAACCCCATACTTGAACACAATCTATGCAACCAAACTGCTTCCTTGCCTACATGAGTGGCTACCATGTATTCTACCTCTGTAGTTGATAGTTCCACTACAGATTGTTTCTTACTCATCCAACTGACTGCACCTCCAAATAGGTTAAACACATACCCACTTGTAGATCTTCTTTGATCCAGATCTCCATCCTAGCCTGCATCAACAAAGCCATGGATATCAAAAACTCTGTCCAATCCTGGTCTTCCTTGGTAGCACAAACCATAATCACTAGTGCCACACAAATACCTGAAAACTCGCTTCACTACTGTGCAATGCTCCTTCCCTAGTTTTGACATAAACCTTCTCAATACTCCCACTACATGTGCAATGTCTGGTCTAGTACAGATCATCACATACATCAGGCTACCAACTACACTTGCATATGGAACATGGGACATATCCTGTTCCTCTTCTCGTGTCTTGGGACACCGTTTAATAGATAACTTTACACCTCCAGGAATAGGAACCTTCACCGGTTTACTATCCTGCATATTAAACCTCTGCAATCTTGTCTGCACATACTTCCTCTAGTTTAACCTGAGCTTCCTCTTTGCCCGATCTCTTTTAATTTCCTTGCCCAAAATATAGTTTGCAACACCAAGATCTTTCATGTCAAATTTGGAGGAAAATTGGGTCTTCAAATCCTAAATAATTTCTTTGTCTTTTCCAACCAGCAAAATATCATCCACATACAAGACTAGATAAATAACATGGTCACTAATTAATTTAAAATACACATAGTGATCTACTTTGCTTCTAGTGAAACCAAGTCCCCGTATAAATGTATCAAATTTCTGATACCACATCCTTGGTGATTGTTTTAATCCATACAGAGACTTCTTTAACATGCATACCAATTATTTCTTACCCTTCACTGCAAAGCCTTTAGGTTTCTTCATGTAGATCTCCTCTTCTAGATCCCCGTGAAGAAATGTTCTCTTAACATCCATATATTCTACCTGAAAATAAAAAGCAACAACAACAGATAAAAGAAATCTAATTGAAGCTACCTTGGCAACAGGAGAAAAAATATCACCAAAATCAATTCCCAGCAACTGGGAATAACCATTTTCTACCAACCAACATTTGTATTTCTCTGCCTTTCCTTATGAATTTATCTTATTCTTGAACACCCATTTGCTGCCAATGGGTTTCCTTCCAGCTGGCAACTCCGCCAGATCCCAAGCCTCATTTTTGTGCAAAGATGCCATTTCATCAACCATGGCCTCTTTCAAGAGTTTTCCATCCTCTGAATCTACTGCTTCCTTCATAGTTCTAGGATCATCATTAGTAATAGATAAAGCAAAATTTGAACAGAAAGTAGATGGAATATACCTTTTTGGCTGCCTTCTTTCTCGAAACAATCTTCTCACAGTTAGAGTTTGTGGCTCTTCATCTTCTAATTCCTCTTTTGCTGTAGAGTCTTGTTCTTCCTCTTTTAGCTCAAACTCTATCTTCTCAGGTTCCTCTGGTTGGACTTCATGTTTAATAACATCTTTCACCTCTTTGAACACCACATCTCTGCTGTACACAACCTTCCTTGTTATTGGGTTCCAAAGCTTATAACCCTTTAAACCATCCTTATACCCAATAAAGATACACTTTTCAGATTTACTATCCATCTTGGTTCATTTCTCCTTTGGAACATGTACATATGCATCACATCCAAATACCCTCAGATGTGAAAGAGAGGATTTATGACTAGTCCATACCTCTTGTGGAGTTTTATCCTACAATGCTGATGAAGGTAATCTGTTGACCAGGTAACATGCTGTCTCCACCGCCTCTACCCAAAATTGTTGTTCTAAACCGACACCACTGGTCATTCTTCTTGCCCTTTCCATCAACTTCTTGTTCATTCTTTCTACAACTCCATTTTGCCGAGGTGTATAGGGAGTAGTATTATGCCATGCTATACCACACTTCTTACAAAATTCTTCAAATTCCCTACTGCAAAACTCTCCACCGTTATCAGTCCTCAACACCTTTATCTTCTTCTTTGTCTAGTTTTCCATCAGAGCCTTGAATTCTTTAAACCTATCAAAGACTTCAGATTTATTCTTAAGGAAATATATCCATGTATTCCTTGAGAGTTCATATATAAATGATACATAGTACACAGACTTACCCAGTGATGGAACCTTCACAGGTCCAAACACATCACTGTGCACAAGCTCTAATATCTGTTTCGCCCTCTTACCACCAGAGGGGAAACTCACCCGATTCTGCTTCCCATATACATAATCTCCATAGAGATAAAAATCCAGAGAGCTATTACTCATACCCTCTACCATACCTTTACCATGAAGTATTCGAAGGCCCTTCTCTCCAATATGTCCAAGCCTTTGATGCCACAGCATGGTCTTCTCTCCAAAGACCACTAGATTTTCTACTCCACTTTTAGGAACCACAGAACTGTTGCACCCATCAACAACAATGCTACCTTATAGCTTGTACAGAGTTCCAGTCCAAACTCCCCACATCAATACCAGTTCTCCCTAAACCATCTTGCAGGTATCCTTCTCAAACACTATTTTTACACCTGCATCATCCAACTTGCTTACAAAAATCAGATTTCTGGCCAATGTAGGAATATGTAGAACCCCTGGAAGTTTTCTAACCCTTCCACCTTACAACTTCAACTTTACCTTTTCGCAACCAATGATTCTAGCCTTCATATAATCCCCTAAGAAGACATCACCACCATCATATTTCTCATACTCGCAGAACCACTCTCTATGGGGAGTGAAGTGAAAGGATGCACCTGATTCAATCAAGCATGCCTCATGATCTACATGTGTACTTGAAGAAGCCAAGTACACATCCCCACCATCATCTGAGGTGGTTTTCACCTCTGTAGAAGGATCATCATCAGATCCATTTCCTTTATCAGGAGCTTTAGATTTATAGTCCCTTTTGTAGTGCCCTTCCTTTCCGCATTTCCAGCACACCACCTTCACAGGTTTTCTTAGAGATTTATATCTCCCTCTAGATTTAGATCTCCCACTTGATGACTTATTTTTGTTTCTGTTCTGGGAACATCCTCGTATAGACAAGGCATTACCATTATCGCTCTCCATATTTTTCCATCTCATCTCCTCCATCAATAAGGATGAGACTATTTCATCAAACTGCAAGGTAGTTGTATTGCTACCTATTGCAACAACTAGACTATCGCACGAATCTCATAGAGAACACAACAAATTGATGCATTTATCTTCATCTGAAATTTTAATATCAACATATAATAATTGACTTACCACAATATTAACTGCGTTTAGATGCTCCGTCAATGAGTCTCCTTCTTTCATCCTTAGGTTATACATATTTTTCTGCAGGAATAGTTTATTCACCAGAGACTTACATTGGTACAAAGTCCCTAACTTGTTCCACAAAGCCTTAGTCGTAGCTTCCCCTAATACATTCAACAATACTGAATCTAAAACACACAATCGTATTGTGCTCTTTACCTTTCGATCTAACTTCTTGCATTCTTCATCAGACACTCCCGTTGGTTTAGTACCCAGATCTACCATGATCCACTGATCATTATCCACCAACAGATCCTCCATCTTGAGTTTCCACAACTCAAAACTCTAACCATTAAATTTCTTGATCTTTATCTTTCCACTGCATGCCATATTCTTTCACCACCAGAATAGATCTCGCATATCTCCCACTAAACAGGGTCTACCACAGGCCCGAGCAAAACCCCTAAGCAACAAAGGCGTCCCCTTTGAAGCTAGAATATCTTTGATACCAAATGTAGGTTTTAACCCCATGCAGAAATTACCTGCATATGAATTCTAAAACACAAAAAATAAACAATGCGAGAGCATAACACATAAAACACATACACACAGAGATTTTCCCTTGCATCCCAAAACCAGGACTACCAGCTTGATTTTTCAATATTTTCCTTTTAATGTTACACTACATATTTATACATGCCGAAGCATCCAATACCATGGACCGAAAACCATCGCGTCCAAAACCATGTGTGAAAATCATGCACAAAATCATAGCTAGGTCAGCCTAACCTAACATAGGGCCAAAACCAAAATTTTCCAGGGCACTACCCCAGACCCCATGGAGTGGGGTTACCTACACCCCTCAAACCCCCTGTGACTCACCTCGCTATGCAATCGGTGCAACGAATGGGGGGGCTTCGCCCCCCTCCTAACCCGACGATTAACTACATGGACTGGTTGTCGAGAGAATATAACACAACCCAACATATTATTGGCACATACCTCCTTGATACCATATTAAAAGCGACATAATATGTTCCTTCACTAAATTTAACTTGGATTTAAATTAGATGCAATGGTTGTCACATGCACCAACATAAAATCATCTGATAAAAATTTTAACACAGGTGATTATACTCATGCATAGTGGTCACATGCAGATTATACCATTAGTCCCATCTGTTATATAATTCCATGACCCAATGTTAATACTTACCTACTATGCTCCCATCACTAAAGCTACACTTGGATTCAATAGTGGTCATATGCATAAGAATTCAATCAAATAAAGATAACACATAAAACTATATACATATGATGAGAAATTCAACAACGTAAAAAGTAAGGAGTGAACATATATTGCACCCCATGCAAGTAATTTAGATAAGAGAAATTGGAAGGAATGTCACTTGGAGAATTAAACACCACCACTAAACCTAGAACTAATTCCTTCAATTCAACTTTGAGCCCAGAATTCTTGCCATGGATCAATTGCCTATTTTTTATCTATTCAATGAGTATTTAGTACCCTCTTTCATGATATGGTTTCCATTAGCACCATCCCACTTTTATTTATCTTTCTTATCCATTTGCCTAAGATTTTCCCAGAAAATCTCTCCTTTCTCTCTCGCGAGGCCTTTCCTCATAAAAGCTTACCTTTCTCTCCCATAATAATTTTATGTTTTTCTTAAGTTAGCATCTTTGTCCAGCTAAGTAGCTTAATCAATATTTATCTCCAATCCATTAATATTATATAGAATTGGATCTAGGAGTATTATCATAGAATTATTATCCCTTCCCATTCACTAATGGAATTTGGAAAGAATCTCATCTCTTGGTGTCTCGTTTTTCCAAGTGATTAAATTATTTTATTTTAATAATTAAGTATTTACCTTCATTGTCACACATGAGACCTAGATTTTCTTATCTTAGGTCAATAGAGTGTTACATACAATAGTGGGCTGTTACACTTGTGCTAAAATGTCTAACAATGAAGGAGGGGAGGAAAACAGAAACAATAGGGAAAATCCTAGGGATAATGAGAGAGTACACACCTTATTCGGAGGAAACAATGAACGAAGGGATGAACCAAGATGAGGCCCTAAGAAGCAAGAATATGATGCAGAATCGACCTTTAGATTTCCCATTCAGACATTATCACAAATATTACCACAAAGAACATACCCTTAGCATCACTTCAACATTTTCACGGTATGTCTTGCGAAGACCCTGATGCATTTTTATTTTTATTTGATATTCTTTTCAAAAGCTATAATTATTATGACAATGAACACAAGCTAAAATTATTCCTTTCCACCTTAAAATACTTAACCCTAAGATGGTTCATGAGCCTAGGAGAACACGCCATTTATTCCTGGGATGATATGAAATTTGTCTTCCTTAAAAATTATTAAGACTACTATAAAAGTAGAGATCTTAACAATAGCTTTAGGATGCAACATTTAGAATATGAGAGTTTGGAGGGATACTTCGAAAGGTTCCTCTATGACTATCACAATTCACAAATGGGAAATTTGGATGAAAGAATTGTTAGGACTCTCTTTTTAAATGGGTTTATGGAGGAGTGCATCAAACACTTAATCTTCTAGGTTCCGATGACATTTATAAAAAACCTTTTGCTGAAGTTGCTTAATTTACGTCGAACTTGTTCTAGAGGCCAATCTAAATTAGGAAAAATAATCCAAGATAGTTCAAGGGATTATGTGCCTAAGAATTCAAAGTCTGTACAAAATGTTGTCACTAGAGTCGAGTTGGGAAACCTTCTGTAAAACTTTAAAATAGATATCTTAAGCACCTTCAGTGACTAGATCGATACTCTAAAAATTAAAAGAAAACAAGATGAGGAAAAAGTTGATTTGGAAATTTTCTATCCTAAATGTTGGTATAAGCATGCTGAAAGGGAATGTCCCATTAATATGGTTGAGTTCTATGGCATTTTCACACAAGGACATACCACTAATCAATGCACATCGCTTCCTGGTCTGTAAGCCATTTTCAAAGGAGGTGTTGTAACTAATGATTTACCACAAGTAAATAGGAAGCAAACATGGATAGGGTCAAACCAAAATATTTTTGAAGAACATAATTTATAGGGGTTTGTCCAAAATCAGTCATGGAACTCTCAACCATCGTACCCTCTGTTATGAAAGTAGCTCACAAAAACATAGAAAATAAATATAAACACCTTAGAATTCAGCCTCTTCAAGGTGGCAACCTCCTTTACATTACACAAATGAACAATTCTTGGATGATAAAAATGACAAGACCTCCCTTCTATAGATAGGAATCTAAGGGGTCATAATATAATCAGAGCCAACATAAGAATAATAATGTAAGGGCATAATAATAACAATAGCAGGCTTCTATGGGGCACAGTAGTAACAATATGGGGACTACATGGGTACAACTATACAATAAGGGGACTGTACTAATAACAATAAGGGGTTACACTAGTAGTATAGGGGCCTAACATGCCCCTCTCCTTCAAAAAGTGTTACCCTCAATGCTTGAGTAGTTCTTGATGCTTCTGTATAAAATTCTTGTCCTCCCATGTGGAATATTTAGAGGGTAAGCTCTTCCACTTGATGAGATACTCTGAAATTGATCGATTTCATAGCTGTCGGGTTCTTGTTTTTGTCACTGCTCCAAGTTCCAATATGATTTTTCCTTCCTCTTCAAGTTTTCACAATATTGTTTGAATTGGGATCTTCTGCAACTTTTGAATGAGTAGCCACACTTCTTTGTCCTTCTTCCATTCATCCCTTTCTTCATTTATCCAATCTGGTTGGATAACAAGAATAACACAAAACAATGCTTCCACATCCACATCCTTTCTTGAGAGTACATCTGCAACAATTTTTTTTTTCCTTTTTCTATATGTGATGTCAAATTCATAACCCAACATATTTGTGACCCATTTTTTCTATTCTTCTAAAGATAATATTTGTTCTAAAAAGTATTTAAGACTATCATGATCCACTGTTATCTTGAAGTGTCTTCCCATTGGGTAAGGTTGCCATTTCTTAAGTGCATGTAGTATTTCCAACATTTCCTTCTCATAAATAGCTTGCTTGAGATGTACCTGTAAAATACCCAAACACCTACATCAAAACATTTTTCATTGTGATGTTGATCTACCTGTTGTTTCATTCAATTTTGCACCAAAGTGGTGTTATCCTTTAAAAGTTGAGGAACTTGTTATTGATGCTCGATATGATTTTTCACTGCTTGAACCTTTTTCTTCTTGATATGTCCTTCTATCTTTAGAGTTTGAGGAGTGGTAATTTCTTCTAATGCTTTACAATATATGGTCAGATTCACTTCTTGAACATTTTTCTTCTTGAAATGTCCTTCTATCTTGATAGTTTGAGGAGTGGTAATTCTGGCCAATGCATTGCAATATATGGTTGGATTCATTTATTCTTTCTCGATGTGATCTTTCACTTCATGAACGTTTTTCTTCTTGACATCTCCTTCTATCTTGAGAGTTTGAGGAATGGTAATTCTTGCCAATGTTTTACAAGATATCGTCGGATTCATTTCTTCATTCTCTCAGGTTGGTTCCTAGTGTATATCCTCTTCTTTTGATGTTTCTTGATCCTTTTCTACCTCCTCTTCATAATCTATGTAAAATAATTTATTCTCAGCACACTTATGACCTTTAGTGCATTTGCTATCACAATTGTAACAAATCCCTTTTTCTCTTTTTTTCTTCCAATTCTTGCGGTGTCACCCTTGTAGGTTGTGGAAGGCTAGGAGAAACAACACTTCCATGTTTATAGTTGTGAGTGGTAGAATTCCTTGTTTCTGTAATTTTTTTTCCACTTTTCTTGCCAGCCTGAATACCTTCTCCAATGAATTAGGTTCCCAAAGAAGAACCTCATGTTGAATTTTATCCTTTGAAGTCCCTATGCAAACATCAATCCTCTGCTTCTTTGGTATATAATTTTCCCTTATATTCAATTTTTGAAGGTCCTCAATGTGCTCTACCATTGAACAATTTTGTTAGAGATTTATCAATTGGGTAAAGAAGGTGTTTCTCTTTGTATCCTCATAATGTGCTATCATTTCGTGCGTGAAAATTGACCACGTGACAAGTGGTTTACGAGAACAAAGCCCTTCATACCATAAAAATTGATTCATTTCTAAATAATTAGATGCAATACATACCTTTTGTAATAGTGGTACACCATGTAGATCAAAATATTTCTCCATCTATAGTATCCAATTTACCGGATCCTTGCCATCAAACTTCCTCATCTCGCTTTTTCTTGATTTTAGGAGATCGATCTTGAAATCACTGTAAATCTGTAATTTCGGATCTTCCTATTCTGAAATTGTGACTTGCAATATTACTTTGTGTCCTCTTTCCAACGCCACCAGTCTGATCGAAATTGGATTCTCCAAGACAGAGCTATGCACAATCTCCCAAGATGACCTAATTATACACATTTTTAGAATAGTAAACTTGTATGACATGCCACGTGTCACTATTGTGACCTTTAGATATGAAATGTACAGAAAAAATACTACAGTTTGTCCTTTATCTATAACTTCTGACGAAATTTCAATTTGATGCTCAGAGAAAAATTTATGACGATTTTCCCAAGGTCACCTGTTTAAGATGTAATTCAGGAGTCTCCAAAAACCCTAACTTCCTCAGATCATATATCCGAAACTGTAGTGAGACAAGATCTGAAATTAGGGTATGAGGTTCAGCCCAATTTCTTCTCAAACTAGTTTTCGATTTAGCTTTTGAAACTTCATAGCGAAAACATTATAGTGAAAATTCCATGATGACCTATTTTAGATAAAATTCTGGAGCTTGCAAAAGCTATAACTTCCTAAGATCATATCTCTGAAAATACAGTGAGACAAGCTCTGAAATTTGGATCTAAGGTTTAGCAAGATTTCATCTCAAATGGGTTTTAGTTTTAGCTTCTAAAACATCACAAAATCAAATTTATAGCTAAAATTCCATGATGACCTGTTTGGAGCAGTAAAAACCCTAGAATCCAAAGTTGTGATACCAAATGTTATGAAACCAGCTCACCAAAAAATAGAAAAAAAATATAAACGGCTTAGAATTCAGCCTCTTAAAGGGGGAAACCTTCTTTAAAATATAAAAATGAACCTTTCTTGGATGATACAAATGACAAGACCTCCTTTCTATATATAGGAGTCTAAGGGGTCATAATATAATCAGAGCCAACATAACAATAACAATGTAAGGGCACAATAATAACAATAGTGGGCTTCTATGGGGCACAATAGTAACAATATGGGGACTACATGGGTGCAACTATATAATAAGGGGGTTGTACTAATAAAAATAAGGGGTTACACTAGTAGTATAGGGGCCTAACACCCTCCATGGCCTCCAAAACCACTTCAAAACTGACCTTGGAACCAGGATTCGAGAGGAAACTTTTATGGGAATATATTTGTTACAGATCAATTTGGCCACGTCACTCCCAACATTCAGATCAATATTATTAGGGCTCATTGAACCCTAATCTAGTTGCTTCATGCCCTAGACAAGTCATCACTTTGAATGCCTCCTTCTCTGAAAGTTTCCTAGCATGAAGCCCTCCATAAATGCCTCCTTGAAGGACTAGCACAACCTTGGTTAGCGTAAATGTGCTTCACTGTAAGTAGGCCCATATAAGGGTGCATTTCAATGTGCCTAGTTCCACTTTGACCCGCACTGGGCAATATTGAGCAAAATACTCATAGGGTTTTGGGAATATTCTTATCTTCTGGAGCCTTCTAGAAGATTCCCACACTTATATCTCCTATGAGATCCAAATTGGATAGGGAATGAGTTAAGTAACCTCCTATCGTCTTATCCCTTCCTCCATGGAAACTAAGTCTAAGTTTGGAAGGCCATTCATTACCCTCATTTATGATCAAATCACCACCATTTTCCTATAAATTGAGCACTCATCTAAGTGATCAGGGGCTGGACATTGAGATTTTGTAAGGAGATACTGTTGATGTGAGGTTTCAGATTGTAAGCAAGTATTGTTATGTTGCTGGAGTGTTGTGCTTTTGATGTGATGTTGGATGGAACTCAAGCTGGAGGAGTGACATTGGATCGAACTTCATGGTTGTAACTCTTCTACTTAATAAAGTTGTTTACACCTTTTCCCATATTCCTATCTTTATGTATGATGATTATCTGTATAAATGCTTTCGATTACATTTGCTTATAATAGATAGATCTCTTGCTTTGATTGGCTTTTGTCCTTTGTTTATGATTGCAGGTACTTGCCGAGCGGATTAAGTACAAGAAGTAGTAATGTGAGCCATACAAAGAAGACAAAGGGGGAGTGAAAGATAACAAGTAGGTCCCTTGTCTTATTTATCTTCTATAGGAAAAGGAAAAACACTTTAATTATATTGTTCTAGGTGTAGCTACCCACCTATGGAAATTGTATTTATCTGTAGATGTAAAATTCCACATAAAAAATTGGTGACTTCGATAAGGAGTGATCATCATTCTAGGTAGTTTACCTTCATCATAGTACACCCTAGTAGACTTTACTTGCTTCCATTGGTATTGTTTCAGCCTTTTTGAAGTGTTCTTTTGTAAAAATTATGCCTGAAAGCCCCTAAAATGGTCACTCTGGCACCAGCACAGAATTGCTCAGGAGACAGAGTGCTACATATCACCCTTGGCTTGAGGACAATGCTCTAAAGTGCACTATATCCCATTCAAGGTTGCACTAATCCTCCTTAGATCAAAAATCCCACCTTTGACTTGATTTTTCCCAAATTTCCTTCTGTTTTTGCTTACTGAAAGATCAATTATTGTTGTGTCTCTGAAATCAATTTGTATTTCCTTTCCTAGCCCTACTTTCACCTTGATTTTTTAGTTTTTTTTAAATGATTTCTTTATCACTATCTATTCTTTGTCAAAGTCAGTTTATAGTCGATTAATCTTTGTTTAAAAGAAAGTGTCCTAAAAGTCTTCATTTCTTTCAGAAAGGAACTGTCGTAATGTCTTCATTCTTGCAAAAAGATTGATTGATTATATGTGCATTAGTTTCCTTTTGTTCATTTTAGACATTAAGGGAATTGAAAAGAAAAACTAGCATTATGCCTTGAAAAGTTTGAGTGTGCCCATAGGAATAGTTTAGGGAAATTGCATTAGATGTGCTCTTTGTTCTTTGATTAAAAGAATCTTATTGCTCTATCGCTACTAGCTAAGGTTTTCATTGTTAAAATTGAATGAAAAGGATGCTTATCATATTAGTTGCATTATAGGTATTTCAAAGACATCACGTGGTGAACCTTGAAAGTCAAATTCTTAATCAAGATTAACTTAAAATTAACCTCAATTAACCTGATGGAGCATTGTCACCTAACGCAAAACATTTAGAGGTCTAGGTTAGAGACGTCTTCCTGCGTTGTTAAACATAGCAGTTGTCACTATCTTATCTGCGATACATTCCGAGTGTGATACCTCATTCTACATACATAAGTATATCATAGCTCTTCCACGTACCTTCAGGTATATAGGGCGGTGTTACAATACATAAAGTATAAAGGAATGCTCTGACTGTGTGGTTTCACATTAGACAACGCTAACATAGATTGGGCCTCAACATACTTTTAGGTATATATGGGAAGACTACATTAGGTTCCTATCCATCCTTACGTAACCGAGTTGGTCACCTTGTACATTGTGATACCGAACACAACATTTGGGGAGATTGCTTGCACGTATGTTAAGTCCTTGGTTTACTGAGGCAGTATATTGTAGTTCACAGTTGCTTGGTAATCCTTTTGCCTAGATTATCCATCTTTTGATTTGTTATGTTATTTTGATTAAAATAAAATTAATCGACGTGGATAAAATCCTCCACTATCACTCCTTAGTTGATCGTAGGTTGATACATATGGCAACAACTTCAGAGTCCATTGATCAAGGAATTCCTTTTGATGGGAAACGTAGTCCTTTTCTTCCTTTCAGAAATATTGGTGCTCCTTATATCGCTACATTGTCCCTTCCAAGATTTACTATTGGCTTGCCAGTATGGTTGTTTTCAACCTCCTCTGCAATCAAGTACTCATCCAAATGGACAAAATCAACCTCTAGTGGATCGTAAAGTTGACGCTTTGCCTTCTTCCTCGGTTTTTTCTTCCTCCCCTTCTTCCTCTTCGCCTGGTGAAAGTATTGACACTAGTAACTAGGTGGCTAAGAAGAAGAATAAAGGGAAGAAGAAGAAGAAGAAGAAAATTTAGCAGGGGGAAACCAAGCAGCCATTACTTTGAATGTAAATTTTGATGAGAAACCATCCGATAAGCCTCACAAAGTTTGATATCCATGCAAACTTTGTACGAGAGACCATATTCTTCAAAATTGTCCTAATATTCCTCAGATCTTAGAAGAATGTTCTTCTCGTTCACATCATCCTATGTCATCAACTTCTAGAGATCACATTGGTGAGACACCATCAACTAGTGGTAGTAAAGTTCATGGAAAGAAGGGTAAAGTTAAGTTTCCCTGTAGGTTATGTGAAGGGAATCATCCCATTCACCTTTGTTCCTATCGGGATGAAGCTAAAAAAGTGTTGGATAACCATCCTACTTCTCCGCAATGACTTCCATCTCGTTACAAGAGACTTTCCATTAATCCTTCACTAGTTGATAAAGTGACTGACCTAAATAAACCGTTGGTCAAACCCACTCTCTTTGAATGTGAATCCCATGTGTCTATACCTGACCCATCACACGTCAAGGAAATAGTTGACCTGATTTCACCTTTAGTTAATCGTACCTTCCCCATAGAGAGTGATTATGATACCGCTCAAGTTCTTTTCATTTCTTCAGATTCCAATGAGCTTGGAGGAAATCCTCCTGTTCCATCAGGACAGGAGGAAAATCCTCCCGTTCTCGTAACTCAAGGGGGTAATTCTCCCATTCTTACGGTACTACCTCCAAGTAGTCTAGTCACTTCCTTTAATTGGAATTGACTGGTAGGATGCCGTATTCCTTCTTATGTGCCTTTCCAGATTATATTACAGGTTTGTAATATGATTGTACCTAGCACTATTATAGATGAAGGTGCATCTATGAGTATCCTTTCCTCCACTGCTTGGAAAGTTCTTGGCTTGCCACCACTTGTGCCTGTTACCCAGAATTTGTTGGCTTTTAACAGAGGAACCAATCAACCATTAGGGATCCTTCGTTAGATGCCTATTACTTTGGGAGGAAAAATTGTTTATCTCAATGTGATGGTAGTCCCTGGCCCTTTAGATTACAATTTACTTCTTAGATGTGATTATGTTTATGACACGGGAGGTAATGTTTCAAAACTCTTTCAAGTGTTGTGTTTCCCACATGAAGGCAAAATTGTAACCATTAACTAGCATTCATTTACCAGTTCAAATATGGCTTCCAGTGAGCCATCTTCCCTAAATGTTCCTTTCATCCCAATGGTATCTTCCCCACCACGAGTCAATTATGTGGCAACCCTTTACATGCCTACATCAACTGATGATCAATTCAATGATGTTGTGCATTATGTACTAGAGCCATTGGAAACAAATCTCTCTAATGAATTCCTTGCTATGTATCCCTTCTAGATCATTGTTCTCCCATATTATGAGAACCTCTTGGAAGTCATGACCTCTTATGAGTCGTGAATAAGGAATATGAGGATAGTTCCTACTCTTCTGTCAACCTCATTAAAAAATGACACAAAGGGTACGAGGATAGTTCCTAGTCTTCTGTAAACCTCGTTAAAAAATGAAACAAGGAATATGAGGATAGTTCATGGTCTTATGTCAACCTCATTAAGAAATTAAAAAAAGGGTATGAGCATAGTTCCTTGTCTTATGTCAATCTCGTTAAAAAATGAAACAAGGAATATGAGGATAGTTCTATTCCTATGTCAACCTCGTTAAAAATGAAACAGGTCCTAGAGCAGAGTTCCTTGTCTTGTGTCATGCTTGTAAAAAAATGAAACAAGGAATCTAAGCATAGTTCCTTTCCTTGTGTCAATCTCATTAAAAAATGAAACGAGGTCCCCAGGAGAAAAGTTCCAATTCGAGTCTTTGATTAGATCTCATAAAATCTCTGTCAAGTCTTTCACTTGATCTCGTAAATGTACCTTCATTCCATCAACCTAATATCCAAAAGTAGTCTACTTAGGTGAATGCAATGAAGCTTGAGGGGCATGCACCTTGAATCGAGTCATCATGCTAGGGCCATGTAAAGTAATCTCAAGCATAGTTTTTCATTTCAAGCTTATGTAAAAATGAAACTAAAACCAAGCGTAGTTGTTTGTTCCAAGCTGGAGTAAACATGAAACTGAATCCAAGCATAGTTCCCTATGGTTGAAGCTTGTGTAAAAAAAAATCTATCTCCATTTTAACCCTCGTAGTTTCCATTCTATCGTCCTCTTCCATTAGATGGGCCTTGGTTTTTCTCCTTCCATCGTCACTATCTTCTTGGCCAATCACATGCTTTCACTTCGTTGTTTTACCCTTTTTGAGGAATTGTTGCAATGGGTGGTTTTATTAGCTAGCCTCTTCACATAAATCAAAATGTTTTTAGAAGTTCCAACACCACCGGAACTAGTTTCTATCACAGACACCACTCGTTCCTGAAAGTGGAGTCCTCTTTAAGCTCTTTTCAGACTCTCGAAATATGAAAATATTGTCGAGTGCTTGCCCTTTTCAGCTTGTTAACGGATTGGAAGTGACATTTACTCAGTATAAGTTTAACCCTTTTCTAGAATCAAATAGATTATTTATGAAAAAGGAATACGTTGATCGAACATGGTCAATAGGTCCTCTCTCATACTATTTTATGCTTTTCCATACTTGAGAGACAAACTTATGAAAAATAACTTGTGGAGTTTTCTTTTTTTCCCTTTTCAAACTATCTAAATAGGAAAAGGACATAGTTATCATTGTCGTTAAACTCGTTAAAACATCAAATAGCGACAAACTTTTCCATCATGACAAGACCGAGTTTCACCTTCGCTAGGCCTGTTAAAAAATCACATAGCGATGGATTCACCTAAAGGGTGGAATTATAATACAAGCATATGTTATCCTCCTCAAGCTTGATAAAAGATAAAGAGGTATTGGTCAAAAATCACTGGGGAAATTTGGAAAAGGGGTAAACCACTTTATGGAAGTAGGTTGCTCTTGAACATGAAACTTTCACTTCATCACTATGACTACCTGGGTTGGGTTATCTGCTTGATGGTCATCATACCTTGGTCTATCATACCATCCATTACTTTGGTTTTGGGTCAATGCTTCCAATTCATTCAGTGTCGTCGACATGTTCAAGAGAAGTCATGCAGTTAAAATTCATTCTTTTCAATACTCATAAACCTTCATTTTCATGACCACCATTCCTGAACTTTATGTTGTTGGTCATATTCTGTCTCCAAAAACCATTACAGTCATTTCATGTTGTTGATGTGGGATACATCAAGGTCCTCCTGCAATGAGTCGCTTATTGTCGACATCAGCACATTATCCAAGAAGTTGACTTAGAAACACACTTTCAGTACCTTGGGGCTGGCACACATCAATGGCAAGTTTCTCACTTTTGGTGATAGGTTGACATCACTCACCGTTGACCAAAATACTTTATATGGTGTTTGACATCAATACATCCATTCATGCCATGTAGAATGTATTGCAGTATCTTGAGGATCATTATCATTATTTGTTATTTCTCTCTCATTTGTTAACGACTTGCATCATTGGCTAGTAATCAGATGATGTCTTCCCATGTTCAAATTCAAATCGCATATTCACATGGTTAGAGTCGTACATAAGTGAATGATTGAACAATATAAAAGACCTAAGATCTAGTTTCATCCGTCCAAAATGCGATTTCAGGAAAGTACCAAATCTTCAGTACGATGGCTTTACACTGATGGTCATCCTATCATGGGTCTATATCTATAGATGATTATCTATGTACTTGTAATGAAAGATTATATGTTGAGCATGGGTATGAATTCCCTCAACAATTCATGAAAAATACAAAATATCATGATATTATGTATTGTAATTGATGTAGGTCACCATCTTCTTCAGAACGTCCTCATCACATCCTAAAACATATCACTCGACATTATCATTTTCGCCTTCATGCTATAGGGGGCAACTGTTACAGATCCATTTGGGCACAACTCTCCCAACATTTAGATTAGTGCTATTAGGGCTCATCAAACCCTAATTCAGGTGCTAAATGCCTTAGAAAAGTCATCACTTTGGGTACCTCCTTCCCTAAAAGTTTCATATCCTAAAGCCTTCCAGAAATGCCTGCTTGAAGGACCAGCACAACCTTGGTCAGGGGTGAATGCACTTCAGTGTAGGTAGGACCATGTAAGGGTGCATTTCTGTTCACCTAGGCCCACTTTGACCTACGCTAGGTGAGATTGAGCAAAATTCTTATAGGGTTCTGGGAATATTCTTATCTTCTGGAGCCTTCTAGAAGATTCCCACACTTATCATCTCCTATGAGCTCGAAATTGGATAGGGAATGAGTTAGGTAACCTCTTGTCCTCTCATCCCTTCCTCCATGGAAACTAACTCTAATTTTAGAAGGCCATTCAATACCCTCATTTATGACCAAACCACAACCATTTTCTTATAAATTGAGCACTCATGTAAGTGATCAGGGGCTGGACTTTGAGAATTCATAAGGAGATATTGTTGGTGTGAGGTTTGAGATTGTAAGAAAATATTGTTGTGCTAGCATATTGTTGTGCTTTTGATGTGATGTTGGATGGAACTCAAGCTAGAGGAGTGACATTGGATCAGACTTCATGGTTGTAACTCTTCCTTCTACTTAATAAATATGTTTACACCTTTTCCCATATTCTTATCTTTATGTACAATGATTATATGTGTAAATGCTTTCAATTCCATTTACTTATAGTAGATAGATTTCTTTCTTTGATTGTTTTTTACCCTCTGTTTATGATTTCAGGTACTTGTAGAGTACATTAAGTTCAAGAAGGAGTGACGAGAGCCATACAAAGGCGACAATGGGAAAGCGAAAGATAACAAGTAGGTCCCTTGTCTTATTTATCTTCTATAGAAAAAGAATAAACACTTTAATCCTGTTTTCTAGGTGTAGCTACCCACCTAGGGAAATTGTATTTATCCATAGATGAAAAATTTCGGATAACACTATTCCAACCACAAAATCAGCCATACTACCAGTATCAATGTGCACCTAATATGCCTTACACATCCAATATTCCTTCATTTCAGTAGCGATATAACCCAGCCTATTTTCATCGGCCCTCATTTCCATCACCTCCATTACAACAACTCCTACCCCTACCTTCAATCTCTAATTCGCAGCCATAGTGTGCACATCAAGCTTTTAATACACCTCATCCAACTCAGCTACATGAAAAACCTATCACTAACCCCAATAATAGACCTCCACAACCTGTCCAAAACATTGAATTACAACCTTTCCCCACATATGTTATTATTGTTGTCCTTGTGAATGGAATTTAATTAAGATCAAGGAAAACAATCAATAAAGAAAAATCAGCTCTAATTATTAAAGAGGATGATCCTTAGGTGCAACCTAAGGAGGAAATTCACGGACAAAAATAAAATAAAAAAAATAGTGAACTAGAATAACCGAGGGATCCTCCTTACTCGGAAAGATTGCTTGTTAAGGAAAATGAAACTCCCATGGAATATGATATAGAATCTGAACTAAGGAATTTCTTTATCAAAATACCATTGTTGTAGGCTATTAAGCACATTCCTATTTAGACCAAGATCATTAAGGATCTCTGCATCAAGAATCAAGGAAGACAATAAAAGAAAAATTAGAATGTTAAAGTAATGAGTAAAATGATAGAAATGATATGTGTTTTGTTGTTGAAATATAGTGATCTAGGGAACCTTGTAGTCACAATAGAAATAAATGGAACTCTTTTACCAAATACCCTTGTATATTTACAATCAGCCATTAATGTTATGACTATTGATACCATGACATTATTACAACTACAAGTAGTCAGGACTATACTCGTATGGTTGGAACTGGCAAATAAGTCCATTGTTAAACCTATGGGGGTCCTAGAAGATATAGTGGTAACAATAGTTTCTTTGGAATACCTAATTGATTTCGTTGTAATTTTCCCAAAAAACACAAGGCCCAGATATTTGGTAGTCTTAAGTTGACCTTGGCTGGTCACTGTCGATGTTGTCATTGGGTACAAAAATGGAGAAATGATTATTTCTAATGGATCACAAAATCAGGAACTAACTATATTTCCACCTGCCCAAATGGCCACAAGAGTACCCCTTTGGCTAGAAAGTCCTTATGGAGAAGAATATTGTATCCCTCCCTTACTAACCTTAGAGCAATGAAGGGGATTTCAAGAATAATCAAAGGAACATATTTTGCAGTAGTTATTTGTCTGATATCAATTGCATTGATTATCCTATTGCTTTTAATGGTTATCATCATCTTTTTAGAAATGAATTTCAAGAGACTTGTCACCCTGCTATATTTGCATCATTCAGTATGGAAGATCTAGAAGGAAACAATGAAGTAAACACTGAATGCATTGAAATTGGTGATGGACAAACGTTATATATTGGTACCAAATTAAGCATACAACTGAAAAAACAGGTCTTAAGCATGGTTCAGAAGAAGTCCAGAGCATTTTCTTAGGATTATTTGGATATGAAAGGAATTCATCCAGACACTTGTATACACCACATTTATATGAATGAAGAGATTAGATGTATTAGGCAACCACAAAGACAAATGAATCTAGCTCTAAAAGAAATTGTTAACGATGAGTTGTAGAAACTCTTAAGTGCAGATTTCATTTACCCAATTTCTTACAGAATATGGGTGTCACCCTTGGTGGTAGTCCCAAAGAAAAATGGAAAATGGAAAAACTGCATAGATTATTGAGAGCTGAATAAGGCTAATTTGCGGGACTATTTTCGTTTACTTTTTATTGATCAATTACTTGACACATTGTCAGGGAAAAAGTATTTTTCTTTTCTGGATAGATACAGTTTCTATAACCAAATGCAAATAGCCTTGGATGATGAAGAGAAGACCACCTTTACCAGCCCATGGAGCACCTATGCCTACCGAGTTCTTCCCTTTGGCTTATGTAATGCTATATCTACTTTTCAACGAGCTATTTTGGCTATATTTTCTGATTTTATATATGACTGTGTGGAAGTCTATATATCGATGAATTCACGGTATATGGGGATCATTTTCATCAATCCGCGAACTTGGAAAAGGTAATTATTCGTTGTTAAGAAGCTCATTTGGCCCTTAGTAGTATTAAATGTAAAATGATATAAACTAAGCGGATTGTCTTGGGACATCATGTATCTGATGAGGGGATAAAATTCAACCTTGCAAAAATAGAGGTAATATCACATATTCCAATTCCCACATCACAAAAAGAGGTAAGAGTTTCTTGGAACATATAGTTTACTATAGGAGATTTATTGAAAACTTTACTAAAATTGCAGCACCTATGTTTAAATTGCTTACTAAATATGTTAATTTTTATGGGATACTTACTGTCCAAATTCTTTTAAGGAAGTAAAGGATAAATTGACTACTGCTCTAGTATTCCAAGAGCCTAATTGGTCTCTCCCATTCCACATTTGTACAGATGCATCAAACATTTGTTTTGGAGTTTTGTTGGGTCAAAGGGAGGATCACTTTCCTTACACTATTTAATTTGTTAGCAAGAATCTCTCACATGCATAATTAAATTATATATTTACTAAAAAGGAATTATTAATAGTTATTCATGCCATTAAGAAGTTTAGGCATTCTATTACTAGATATGAGACTTTTTTCCATACTGATCATTATTCCATTATATTTGTACTGAGTAAGCCTATTACTTTTGGAAGAATTAGAATATGGCTACTTTTGTTACAATAATTTAACATTTTTGTGACTGACAGGCCGGAACAAGATAATTTGGTTACATTTTTCCTATCCCAAATGAATATTTCCCAAGATTCAACTCCAGTAACAGTTCCAAATGATTTTATAGATGACTATTTGTTTTTCATTTCAACATTCGATCCCTGGATTTCTGACATGGCTAACAACTTAGTAACAGGGAGGCTACCCCAAAAATTTCCAACAGGAAAAAACATAATATTGTGTATTGGAGTGCCAATTATTCTTGGATATATGGGACATGTTTTGCACAAGACTCGATTTGATCATGGAAATGTGTGTGTGGGAGGATGAAATGTTTGATGTGTTGAAATATTTCCACAGTGAGCCCCGTGGTGGTAACTTTCCCAATAAAGGAACAACCTACAAAGTCCTACATATAGGAAACTTTTCAAATATTCCTAAAAGTTTGTTTCAAGATGCGATGTTTGTTAGGGAATGGGGAGACTAGTTCGACAGACGAAATGCCTCTCTAAACACAGATATCACTAGAATCTTTTCAGAAGTGGGTAGTGGATTGTGTGGGGCCCATCTCTCTCAGATCCAAGAAAAAGAGTTACATACTAGTTTTCACTAATTACGTAATGAAGTGAGTAGAATCTAATGCCTTATATTTTTCTTCAGAGAAAGTAGTGGTAGATTTCCTTTTTGAGTATATCTTCACTCGTTTTGGGATACCTAGAGAGATTGTTACAGATCAAGGCACACAATTGATGTCCAAACTAGTGAAGACTATTACTGAAAAATATAAGATCAGGCATCAGAAGTCCACCCCCTACCACCCCCAAGCAAACGAACACATGGAATCTACAAACAAACTCCTGGAACCTATACTCACTAAGACAATTTAGCTTCACCATGGCGATTGGGCTAGCAAGCTACCCAAGGCATTATGGGCTTACCAGATAACTTGGAGGAATGTTATTGGACACAGTTTTTATGAGTTAGTATATGGGAAACAAGTGCTACTTCCCATTGAATTTCAATTAAAAACATTCTGAGATGCCACTCAATTTGGAATGAATCTGAATGAAGCCAAGGAGCAAAGGTTACTACATTTGAATGATCTTGAAAAAATCAGGTAGGATGCATTTCAACAAACCATGTAAGTATAGAATCAAAGAGCCCGGTGGCATGACAAGTATATCAAGAAGAAGGTTTTTCAACAAGGAGATTTGGAATTGTTATATGACATTAAATTTAAACATTTTAAAGGGAAATTTTTGACTAGATGGTTGGGACCTTATGAAGTGGAATAGGTCTTCAATAATGGATTTGTTAGAATAAAAACCATTGATGATGATCAAACCCCATTCATGGTAAATAACAATTGATTCAAGATATACCACTGATTTCTCTCTCACCAATAAGTTTTGTAGGAAGTAAAGAGAGATACATAAATGGAGTTGGCTCAAGGAAAAGATCAAGCTCCTGCTAGTTCTTCAAACTGATTTTATTTATATTTTTATATTTATATTTTTGCATGTAGTGTAAAATAACAGTGAGCTCACTCTTTTGCTTTACCTCACAACTCACATACAATAGAAGGGAAATATCCCAAGGGTAAGCTTATTCCTTTAACTAGACTTGGCAGATTACTTATGGAAAAGGAAATTTTGGAGTCTTCTTTGAACATTTCGAACTCCCAATTATTGAATGTTTTGAGCAAAGACTAATCCAGGCTCGTAAATATTAATGGAATAGAGGTAGCTAGGGATATGATGAGTACAAAACTATTCTTTTCTGGGATAAACATAATAATTACATAATAGAAACACCTTGGAGCCTACTTCAAGTTTTTCATACCCTCTAAGAAGGAATAGCCCGAGTAGTGGCTAACATAGGCTTGATAAACTTATGAGGTGGTAGTAGTTAGTGATTTTCTGAGCATGGAATTATCCTTTTCTGGGCTCAGCAGAATAAGGAAGGAAAATAACAATCCGGAGTCTTCCTTTTTTCATTTTAGACTCCCTAAAAATGAAATGCCCATGGAAATAATCACTCGAGGGTTGGTTAAAAATCCATGGGATGATGTTTTCAGGTTCTGTATAACTATTAGCAGGCAATGTTTTTGTTCACTTTGTATGAGACATTCAAGGAAAATACATTCCACAAATATTTCAAATCACTTCAAAGGATTTGGTACCTAACTTAACATTGTCATTATGTCCTCAACTTGGCATTATAATACATCAGGCATGACTACTAGAAGGTTTTTCTCGGATTTATGAAAAGGGGTTTAAAATAATTACAACGATAATTTCTACTTATGAGCACTCAATTAATATAGGTGATGCTATAATGATATTTTGGAATTATTTTCATATCCTTAGCTAATTCACTACAAAATTAGTTATGAAGATCATGCATCTCTAACAATCAAAATCAGTACTGCTATATTTTTCTGAGCTCTAGAAAATTAATAAAGTCAAAACCAAGGTATGCGAATGTTTTATTTATCAAGAATATATTAGAAGTATGTGTATAATGGCCTAAGTGATAATCTATCTCCAATATCTTCTATAATTTAAATTTCCTTTCTTATTCAAGTCACTGCCTTATCTCTACTACCCTTTCTATCATTTTGAAATATGAGGGCACATGATTCATCAATATAATAACCAATCCTTATTACCATTAGAGTTGTCATCCTGTCTATTAACTTCCCCTTCGACCTATCTCGTATGAGCCATGTTTCCTACACTGGTTCATCATTGTTATTATGCACATATGATGTAAATCCAATTGCCCAAGTATTATTTATTGAATTACTCCAAGTCAGAACAGGCATGGTAATTGTTCTCCTAAGGTACTACATTTTGGGAGAGAAAAAAACAATTGTGAACCTTTCCATCTACGTAGAAAATTTTCCCGAACTTGTTTCAACTCAGGCATGGGGGCTAATCACCATGAGCTCACTTGTGTTTAGTTTTCCAGGAGTCCACAATATCCAAGTTGCAGAGCATTGTTTGAGGAGAAGAGTTGGAAGGGATTCCTTTGAAAGTTTGAAGGGTATAATGACAAAGTGGCCTTGACCTTTTCTCAGAGCTTTAATGGAGACATCGTGGAAATTGCAAATCTCAAGTTTCAAGTTACTGAGGATTCTATTGGTAAAGTGATAAGATATCCTTTGCTCGGTGAAATTTTCTTCAAGAGAGGACTACTCAACTTGTTAGATTGTGTGAAATTCCTTAAACCTACCTATCAAACTCTAAGTTGGTTGAAGGGAGTTTGGCATATCTTCCTCGATGAAAAAATGGTACCTTCTTGTTACAGTGCTACATAGGTTCATCACATGTGAAGGTAGGTACGCTTCCATATCTCTCTACCATATCAAACTATTATTACATTTTTCGAATGGCCAAGAGGTTAATTTTCCTTTCTTTCTGCATAAGAGTCTACATAAAGTTGTAGAAGGAGTTTAGTTGGTAGGTAAAAACCCTGAAATCGGTATATGTCACTATAGTATGATTAAAATGTTAATGGTCACAGAGCTAAGAAAATGACAAAAGTATTGGAAAGACTTTCTGATTGAGAACTTTCTAGGAGAGGAAATGCATGTGAAAGGGTGACAAAGGCTTAACAGTCCCCTATCAAAGAACTCAAGTTTTGGGTTGATATTCCTCTAAGTTCCAAATTTTAGTAAATCCCTTGTCCTGCAAAGGTACCTACGACTACTACAGAAGAGAACTCTACATGGAAGCCTCTAAAAGCAACAGTAAACCTTAGTGTTTTAGTTGAAAAATCAGCTCCAATATTAAGAGGGAAGAAGAAATGTAAGGAGAGTAGAGTACAAAAATGAAAACTTTGTAGTAAAGAGGTGTCCTCTAAGGAATCTTGGGTCCATAAATAGAATAAACCTTCCACAGAAGCCTCCAAGAACACCATTGAAGCAACATAATATAAATATGAAAGGTTCAAGGTTACCATTAAAATAAAACGAAAATGCTTTCAACGTGACCGAGGATCAACAAATATGCCTTCTACACCCATTCAGAAAGCAACAGAAAACCCAACCATGTCTCAGAGTCGAAGTCATATTAGAGCCATGTATAAATAAGGTTTCTCTATCTTGGGTAGTCAGGATTGAGAGCCTATTAATGCTTTGTCCTCTCCTGACAAAGATATTAATGGAACTAACCCACAAGATATTGACAAAGATCTACTAAGTATTTCTCCACCTCAAAACCTACCCAATAGAAGTGGAAGAAAGAAGAAACAAGGATAGCTACTCAAACCCAAAATGAGCAATGTTGGGTTAGCCCATGGTGGATGTAATTCTTATTAACCTATCATACAATCCAAAACCCCCTATGTTAGTGATGAAGAGGATTTGCAACTTCTCTTGTCTATGTTACAAATGAAAAACATGAAGTTGAAGGATAAAGCACATAAGTACAAAAATTTATTTTGTTATGTGCAGGATGTTAACAACCTGTATAGAGACACAAATCTCTCTCTGGTGTCTAAGAGTGATGCACTGGTGTTAAGGAATAAGCATTCGGTTCATTGGAAGTTGAATCGGTTGAGGCTTTCCAAGAGGGTTGATGCTTAGAAAATAAATTTCTATTTTTAGAAATCTTCGGTGAAAGAGAGCAATGGCCTAGAAGTTTTGGTCAAAGCGGTGGGAAAGTGAAGCTTAGGATACCCTATATTTGATGAATGGATGACAACTACATGAGACATGAAAACTTTTAGGCATGGGGGGATGTTGGTCCCCACTTTTGTACCTATTTTACAACTATCATTTTCTTGTTCCTATCGACATTTACTTCCTTTTTATTGTTTTGTGCGATGTTATCATTACGAAAACTAAAATATTTTCCAAATGGAGGTAGAATATTTACTTGGTATTCTGTTCACATGCTTTCGATTAGTTTAAGTGGATATTAATAGACTAAAAATGATTAGATTAATTTTGAATAATATTCATATGGAATCGTACATTTTGAAAACATATGGACAGGTAGTAGGGGTTCTGGCACATGGATGGACAACACATCAGTTAGTCTTTTGTGGAATTGTTATTCTATACTCAATTCTGCACCTCGCTTCTGTAATATATTTCATAAAAGGTGTTGATCAAAGTTGCAATGTTCTAGAATTAATCTCCTTATACTTAAGAAGGAATCAATTTCAACAATCACATTATGTTCAAGATGAGCTCAATCAGGATGATTTTGTAGATTATTCAATAGTATTTCATATCGTTTAAATTTAGCTTTGATGTTATATTTTACCTTTTCTAGTTAATTAGTTATGTTGAGTTTTCATGGGTTGGACTTTATAAAAGCCCGATGATCTTTGTATGGAAGCTAGATAGGAAGAATTATTATGTAATTTTGTTCTACGATGCTCTGAGGAGACATTGGACTCTTTGATGTATTTACCATTAGAACTTATGTTTTGTTGAACCTTAATATATCACTTTGAATTCGACACTTAAATTCCTATATTTTTTATGAGTTTTGTTCTTTTCATGAAGTGAGTTAACTTAGACTTGCTCCGAGAGTGGCAAGGGCCCACCACCACCTGGAAACAAGTCCTGCAATTGTTATAGATCATAAAATGTGTGCTTGACTTAGATTTAGGGGTGTGGATATTATTTTGAGGAATTTTAGTGTTTAAATTGTCATTATGTACTTAAAACCTTTAGTTTGTTTGTTTCAAAATTTGAATGCATGCTTTGTTTTAATCTTTGTAAGTTAGAAATAAATGTATGAATTAATTATTTCAATGCATGGATAAATTCTCCATTTCATTCTCATTGTTAAGGACATTTACAAAGTAATTTTTAATTTGAATGGATCCAAAGGTTGGTGACTGTTTTGTAAACCTAAGATGGAAGCTATTTTATGATTTTTCAACCTGTATCTTTACATTTGATATAGAGTCTTGTAGCAGTGTGTCTGAGTGCGTGGAGTAATGCAATGAGATATTGATTGTTAAGTGAGATTGTAGTTTAGTGTCTAGATTTGGTATGACTACCTTCGATTGGAACTATAGGGTAATCTTATTCTGCTTAAGTAATTTTCCGATTTTGATTGGAGTAGTTTTAAAGACAGAATATGCCTCAATTGGTACAATCGTTTTAGATATGGAAGTGTGTCTACATAGTTTAGAGAGGATATTAGTGTATATATTTTCTACTTAGTCTCTATTGGGTATCTATAGGGTTGAATGAAAGATAGGAGGTTAGTTTGATTTTGTGATTAATTTGTTCATATATTTTGGGAATTAGATTTGATAGTCAAATCCAATTTTGTTTGATTTGTTTGTTCTTCTTTAGTTTGCAATTATTTGATTAGAGTTGGTTTTGTTTGGATTTGTTCTTTATATAAGCTTGACATTGTTTGAATGATAACTAGTTTCAGTTTATTGGATATCTTTGTTGTTTATATTAGATAGATCTTATCACCGAGTTGGGATTTTCATTCCTTAAAGTGAGAGTGGAATGTTTGCATGAAAAATTATCTTCTTCATTTTAGGTAGAGCTCTTTGAGTGGTAAACTGTAGTCATTAGGTATAAATAGCATTTCCTAGGTCATAATTAGAAATAATTTTGTTTGAACAATAGGTACCAATGTTTTCATAACGAATGGTAGTGTAATATTGGGGTTGATAGTATGACTCACCATATATACATAGTAATTTGAATTGCTGATACAATTACTCATAATTTTTATGAACAATACTTTGAATTATCTTTGCCATACTTTCCAAAGAGCGAGTTATTGGCATTATGGTACAAGTTTTGTCCTTAATGGCAACTCACAAAAGATTCAGTGACGTATCACAAAGGATCATAGATCAGACTCCAGAGATTGAAGAAAGAGAATGGTTTAAGAAGTATACATTGGTTAACTTATCCAAGTAGCTATACACGCAAGTTCACAGAAGAAAAGGAGCGTATACTTATGCACACACATTCACAGAAGGAAAAGAATGTATGGGATCGAAAATTAAGGATAATGAATACCAGGGGTACCTACCATGGTATTGACCCATGGTAATGAGCGATGTAAATAATATTGATACCATTAAAGAATACCAGAAGCATAACTATATTTTTGGTCCAAGGTATTGAAAAAAGATCTCAGTATATAAGCATGAAAAGATCAAAGGGCCATGTGTGAAAGTGAAAGGGTTTTTGATGAATACTTATATCTAAAGTATATTTTATGTTGTAAGAGATATGGTAATGATATGATCTAAAATATGAGGTGCACCTTTCGATACAATGTTAGATCGGGATCATGAGACTTGAAATGACTTATTATTGTATGATATGATAATGGATGGGCTAGATCTGAATGCTGATGCATGTTTTATTCTGCAAATGTTATGATCTGGGTATGGCTGAAGTCTATAATAGCTGCGAAGTTTTAAGTTAGTATTTGTAAATCTATACACTGGTTCGCCTTGGTGAAGGCATGTATACACGTTGGTTCCACACTTCGAAGTAGCGTATACATTATGAATTATGATGTTTGAAGTTACAGTTGGTTCTGGTTGCTGATAGAGAGTTCTGGGTTTTTCTATGTGTTTTGGTGATAGTGATTTGATTTTTCATATTGACTAATTGTGATTTGCTTCAGTGTTGATGGGTTTTAAGTGATTGGTTGTATTAGAGTGTTGATTGATTTTGAGCTTCAATGTTACTGATGGGTCCAGTATGAAAATTGGATGAAACGTGGGTTTCATATTGTGTTGTTGTGTGCTAGGAGTATCTAGTCTGGAAATTTATGAAAAGTGGTCCTTGGAGGAAGAGAGAATTTCGTAGCATTCTCTAGGTGGATGACTATGTACTGGTAAACATATCAGCCAGTGCAAGAGCTAGGGGGTTAAATCTACCTTCTAGTACTAGTTGGAGAATGAGTAAAGGTTAGAGCTTTTTGTATGTCAGTGCGTATGTACTAATAAACATATCAGCTAGTACAAGAGGTAGGGGGTTGTAGCTCCCTTCCAGTAGAAGCTAAAGAATGAGAGAAGGTTGTAGCCTTTTGTAGGTGGGGGCCTGGGTATTGGTATGAGTCTCCACCAATACAATATTGAAAACATGTTTTTGTTATATTAAAAGAAGATAGAGATGATAACACCAAGTGGTCTTTCTCCCGCATTGGGTTTCCAACTTAAGTATTGGTGTTCGTGTGTGTTGCTTATGTGTGATTGTTTATTTTTTATTACTGCACATGGTCACTGATTAATGGTTAATTAAGTTCTGATGCATTGATTAAAGGTCAACATATGATGAATTAACTGAATCATAAGTTCACTAGATATATGTTGGTTTCCTTAAGAACAGTTTCTTGCACACCCTAGTTCCCTTAACTGTAGTAATGTATATAAATCTGATTATGAAAAGAAAAAGTTATTGATTTGGTAATATTGATTCACCCCCCCAAATATTATTCCCAACACCAGTAAATTAGTTTGTTTTCCCATTGAGTGAGTTTTTGAGTTAATTGAGTTATGATTAAAATAGAATAACAATTAGAGTGTGAATAAAATAAGGATTTAATTTGATAGGCTTCTTCACTTCAGTTTGTTTGTATTAGAAATAGAAGAAATTAAACATTCTATACTTAACTTTGCAATGAACAATTGGAAACTGAATGGAGATGCAGTGTAACTCAAAGATCATGAACCATGGTTGATAATTAATTTAGGGGGATTCTAATGACTGATAAAACTCCTAAAAATGACCAAGGAAACTATGATGAGTTTCAATATCCAAAGAGATTTGAGGAAAACCACTATTTTTTTTGTAGCTTGCAGATAGATGCATAGTAACCCCTAAGGGCATTATCAATGATGTGATGGTCTCCAATGACTCCTGGGAGTACCCCACTAACTTCCTTGTCCTCTAACCCACAACCGAGTTTAATGGGTGCCCTCCCATTTTATGGAGACCTTAGTTAGCCATTACTAATTATTACATTAGTTGCAGGGTTGGAAACATGAATATTAAAAATGGGCATCTCACAAAGAAGCTTGTATTATATTCCCCTGCTCAACCATCAATTGAGAATGACTTACATGTGTCGATAGAGGAAGAGGAGGAGGAATATTGTTATCAGTCACCCCTCTATGATTTTTGTACATTATACACCACTACAGGAAGGATGCATCCATATGAGGATGATTTTATTGAAAACTTCTTCCAATTAACCTCCCGCTAACATGCCAATTGATGAGATCATGGAAGAATCCTTAGGGAAAAATGTGAAAAATAATTGGCCTTAACTATTTACTTCCAATTCTAATATATATTAAGCTAATATTGTTGAAATAAGTCCATCCAAAACTCTGAAAAGCAACCCTTCCCTTTCAATAGAGCAAGAAAAGAAGCTATGCACTATATTGAGATAATGTCTTGATGCTTTTTCTTGGGACTATAAGGAAATTAAAGGGGTACACCCTTCAATATCTACACATAATATTTACAATAAAGAGGGGTGTAAACTATGTGCCAACCCTACAGGAGAATGGACCCTTCCCTCAAAGACATTGTCAAAGCAAAATTGCAAAAACTATTGCATGTAGGATTCATTTACCCCATTTCAAATAATGAATGGGTATCCCCTCTTGTCATAGTACCCAAGGAGAATGGGAAGCAGAGGATCTATGTTAACTATAGGGACCTCAAGAAAGCTACAATGAAATATAATTTTCCCTTGCCTTTCATTGATCATGGATTTGATGGACTTACAGGGAAGATGTTCTTCTCATTTGTGGATGGATATAGTGGGTATAATTAGATCCAGATCAACCTCGAATATCAAGAAAAATACCTCACTTCACATATACATGGGGGACCTTTCACTCTAGGTTTCTTTCTTTTGGCTTGTGGAATTCCCTTTCTATCTTCTAGAGGGTAGTTTTGAGTAATTTTGTCAATCTCATCAATGACACTCTTGAAATATACATGGATGACTTCACCCCTAATATGGAAATGATTCCCAGGAAACTCTTTCCTATCTATGTAAATTATTAACAAAGTGCATTGAAATGAATCTCTCACTAAGCCCTGAGGACTATGATTTTTTAATGAACGTAGGGATTGTCTTGGGTAACTTTTTTTGAAAGGAAGGGATCTAAGTTGACCCTAGCAATATTTCCATTATCAAAACTGTCCTTGTCAACTAGAAACAAATGAATCTTAGAAGTATTCTTGGGCTAGCTATATGTTACAAAAGATTCATTAAGGAATTTATTAAGTTGGCTTCACCTTTGCTTGGATTGTTTACCAAGGATTCAGATTTTGTTTTGAGAAATAAATGTTAAGAGGCATTTGAAGATCTGAAAGAGAAATTAACCACTGCACTAATTATTAGAGGTCCAAATTTGTCATTTCATTTCCACATCCACATAGTTGCGTCGAAAAAAGTTGTAGGAGAAACTTTAGGACAAGTGGAAGACAAGTTTCCCTATACCATATACCTCATCAGTAAGAAGTGCTCCAAACCTTAACTCAATTACATAATTATTGAAAAATAACTCTTAGTTTTTGTGCACTCGAACATGTTTAGGCATTATATCACAAGGTAACAAGTATTTTTCATACTGATCGTGAAACCATAAATATTTAGTGAATAAAATTGATTTCAATGCTAGGATCATTATATGGTTATTATTGTTGCAATAATTTGATCTAACCATTGTTGACAAGCCAGAAAAGGAAAATGTGGTTATAGATTTTTTGTCTATACTATCATTACCTGTAGAAGATGTGGAGATGATAGATTATCAACTTCCACATGAGGACCTTTTTGCTATTTCATTATTGTCTCCTTGGTTTTCTAATATATCTAATTTTTTGGTTGCTAGGACATTCCCTCCTAATCTATCTTCTAAGGAGAAGAGAAAGATTGTTAGAAAAAGTTCCCCTTTCATCTCGATTGGGGGAAATCTATTTGAATTGGGACGAAATCCGATATTGAGGAGATGTGTAAGGGAGGATGAGGTTTTTGATAACCTCTTAGCATGGCATGATGGATCCTCTAGGGACCATTTTTCTGCCAAGAGGAAAACTTTCAAAATTTTTCAGGTAGGCTACTATGAGCCCACTCTACATGAAGATGCTAGGAGATATCCCAGTAGATGTGATGAATTCCAAAGGATGGGAAATCGTAAACCAAAGGATGAGATTCCCTTGCAACCTCAAGGGACCCTTAAGCCATTTGGGAAGTGGGTCATGGATTTCATTGGACTAATTAATCCCCCATCGAGACAGAAAAGGTACATCATTTTGTGCACTGATTATTTGACAAAGTGGGTTCAAGTGAAGGAAGTAAAATTAAGAAAAGTGAATAAGGTGGTTGAGTTTCTGAGTTACAATGCCTTTTAAATGTTTGGATTCCCAAGTGAGTTTGTCACTAACCAAGGCAATGATTTTAGTTAAAATATGATTGAGGGAATCATGGAACAACATCATATAAGGAACAAGAAATCCACCCCCTATCATCCTCAAGAAAATGGTTGGGTGGAGGCCACAAATGGATCCTTCGAGAAAATATTAACTAAAGTTGTCAGCATAAGTAAGAAGGATTGGGAAGCTCGACTTATGGAGTCCACTTGGGCCTATAATATCCCTTCAAAACCACCAATGAGTTCAATCCCTTAGAGTTGGTTTATGGAAAGAAGCATTTGTTATCCATTGATTTTGAATACAACACTTTGAGGATGGAAACACAATTGGATTAGATATCACTAATTATTAGTAAGAGAGGCTGCAACAACTTAATTCTCTTAATGAGTTTATACTGCAAGTCCTAATGCATAGTAAGGTGGTACAATTGCAAAGTAATATTAGGCATGACAATAACATCAAAGGTTCAAGAACTTCAAGTGAAATTTGATGACAAGATGGTTAGGTCCTTATATGGTGGAAAAATGTCATGAGAATTGATTTGTCCTAATCAAAACAATTGATTGAGAAGGAATTCCACTTTTAGTCAATGGCTACCAATTGAAACTGTACAAGAGACCTCAGTCAAAGGAGCAATTTACCAAATCAATAAGGAAAGAGATTAATGTGTTTTAGAGTCTCACATCTCTTAATTCAACCAACCTCTAATCAATAAAAGAAGAAAATGAAAAAAAGGGAAAAACTTAAGCCAAAAAAAGTAAAAGAAGAGAATAAGAGGCCCAGGTCAAAAAATCCATGAGGAACCTAAGGCAAACCATACAAATGAGGTATTCCAAGGGTAAAAAAAAATAGAGTAAGCAATGAAAATATCCCCACATGGAAACCCCCTTTGAGGCACCTCAGAAGTGCTGCAGGTTGAAAACCTCGTCTAAGGCAACCTGCAAGTATAAAAAAAGAGGAGAAAAAGAGAAGGAAAATAAAAAGAGAAAGGGAACAGATATAGTAAAAAAGATCCCTTACATCACCATTGTTAGCATGTTTTTTTGTAGAGTTCCAGTCACATCCCAAATGAGGACAACAAAAAGGGAAGAAAACTCCAAAAATTCACTTTTCCATCTTCCAAAATAATTCCGACATGTCCTCCATCATTTAACTACATTCCCCAAGTTCCTCCATCACTAGGGCATCGATCTCACAAAATTCTACCTCATTCCTAAAGTGCTACAGGATTGTCATGAACTACTACATGATTCTCCAAATTTTCTACATGATTGTGATCGACTTAGAAAAGGGTTTATATATTACGTTTTCCATAGACGAACAGAAGGAGAGGTCCATCACACCATAATCATCCATTATCCACACCTTTTAGCTTCTTTTTCATCCAAATACTCACCTTTGGCCAACAAAATTCCCCATTTTCACTTTGTCTTTCATTACCTTCACCACAACTAAGGTTTCCAATCCTTTTCCATAGTTTGAACATGAATTATTAAAAACTTTGGGAGCATCATCTAAAGGATATTTTGGTCATAGAGGGGTTTCTGTGACTGCTACAGGAAGATGTACAATCCTCTAGTAGTCTACACAAACCCTACAGGACCAAAATTGGAAGCAATTTGAAGCACTAAAACGGAGAACCAAAAATCATGGAGGCATTCATGACTCATTTCCTTGACCTTGGGAGACTATAAGGCTTTTTCAATGTTGTTAAATTATCACTCTCCATCTCCAACAACAACAACACTTAATCCACCATTAGTAGAACCTATGTTGAAAAGCCTCAATCAGTAATGTCCATGTTAAAAAAAAATTGCACTAAAAAAATTATTTTCTAAAAACATAGCCAATGCATGGAGCAACAGGTATGGACAATGGCACCTCCAGAGGCCAGTAGATCGACCATTATTTTTTAAGTAGCATGTGAAAGCTTAGACCATGAGTTAGGCACATGTATAAAGCTCCTCACCTATTCCTTCATGCACATGATAGTTCAAAAATGTTTAAACTACTTGAGGAAATAGGATTTTGTAGGATGAATATCGACAACAGTGTCGTCCACCCTTGAACTGTTGGAAAAAATTTCATGCTTTCTCTCATCCAATCTGGAGCAAATGAAAAACTAGGAGTGGGGATGATTTTAAAGAGTGGGTCAATAGATATATTATGATGTTACGTAGGTGGTAGGTGGTGGCCATCTAACAGAGCACACTGATCCCACCACTAGACCATAAAAAGGGATAAAAAGTGGGCTCTAACCTCAATTGTAGCAAGAGATTGATTCCAAAAATGGCAAGGGAGGCCCACCATGTTTTCAAGGGTCAACCTATCCACCACGAGGGGTCCCATCCACTATATATATGTTCTATAGGTTTGAGTACTAGCTGTTAGAGAGAGATGTCCTAGATGTTATAGGATTTGGGTTTAGTGCTACAAGATTGTCATTGGTTGCTACAGGCTTGGACCGAGAGGTAGAAAAAGGCTCGATTTGCTGAAAATTATCCTCCAAAAACTCAAATTCATGAAAGAGTCTCTACGAGAGGGGTAAGTGGTGCATTAAATTCACCTTTGTTGCATAAACTATTGGAGAAATTTGTTAATTTATGTCTCTAGATGCATCCTGTAGGACAACCATACAATTGAAATTTTTCAAACCCTTTTATTTATTAAGTGAAAGGAATGCTATCATAATGGTATATTTTTATTGGATGTGACATATAATTATCCTACCTTTGGTTAGATGCAGGGCATCATTTCTCTTGTCTCTATTTTGAAACCCTAGGTTTCTTAGAAATTGATCACTGACAGAAAAATTATTAGAAAACCCGTGTGTAATCCACAGAAGAAAACATGAGAGGAGGCTTTAATAGGAGGGAACCCACAAACTCAAAAATACTATATAAACACCCTCTTATCAAGGACATATTCACAAACTACTAATGGATAGATTTATTTGAGAGAATTAAATAATATGATGATGGACTTACCCATGAATTTTCCATGGCCCCTCAAACTCAAGTGGAGGATAGTGCCACCACCATTGTGAGAGGGCTTGTCATCCATTTCAATGTGGAACTCATTAGTAGAGTTACCAAATTGGCTTTAGGAGTTAGGTGGGGAAAGGAGAATAGAACAAAATCCATGACAACTAAAAATTATCTCTTCCTCCCTAAAGAAAATCTAATTTAGGATAAAAGTGGAGTTAGAAGGTAAGGCCTGTCTTACCCATGTTATGAAGTAGCCTACAAAATCTTAAAATATGTCTTATGAGGAAATTCTTATTTTTATCTATGCCAATTAGTTTAGGCTACTTTATGAGTTTATGTTGTGAAGTAGCTTACAAAATCTCAAAATATATCTTATAAGGAAATGCTTAGTTTTATCTATGCCAATTAGTTTAGGCTACTTTATGAGTTTATGTTCCAAGCCAAATTATCTAACCCAAGTTGACTTAGTATCCCCCATTTCTCATCATCAACTCATAAGGCTAGTTTTCATGGATTCATTGAGTCATGTCAATAACCTTCTATCTTGGGCAAAGTTTGTAGACATGTACAAGGAAGCCTTCATTGAAACTCATGCCTAGTCTATACTAGAGCATGAAGAGACTACCAAACATAGCTCTATTAAAGAAGAGGCTAGAGAAGATAGGAAGGAAGAAAAGGGATAAGGGAGAAGAGAGACTAGAGGGAACAAAATAGGCCCTTTGGGAGCCTTCTAGGCCATAAAATAAGAGTGAACAAGAACAACATGTAAGATTTTCAGAAGGAAACAAGGAACAAGATGTGGTTTGCACTTTGGAAACCCTTAACACACATGTAAAAATAAGAAAGGAGAAACCCAGGCAAGGTCCCTTATATTCCAAAAGGAGGTAGAGTACTAGGATAAACAAGGGAAGCGTGAACCTTACAATACTACACCCGTCAACATTGGAGGATTAGCCAGTCACAAAGAGCTGGAGTTTGAGAAATATAAAAGGAAAATGGAGGAAGTGATCTCCCTCACAACTAAAGTGAAACAACCCCAAACCTCACCAAGAAGGCCAAACACCAAGGAACTAAAATAAGGCAACTAAAAGAATAATATGCCTTGCTACAAGAAAGCAGGGAAGTGTTATAGGAAGAGGAAGGAATATTACAAGATAGGAAGACAATTTTATAGGGAGGTACAACAACACCTGAGAAGGGAGGATAAGGACTAGAGTAGCTATGAGAGCCTTATCCTCAACAAATTATTAGGTCCTATTATAATTTTTATGAACAAGGACAAATCATATCCACTAAAAGGTCATTACTTATTCTCTTGACTTCTGAGAAATCCAAAATACTGGAAATACGAGAAAATATAGACCAAATCATAGAATTATCACATGAAATGAGAAAAATGGCAAAGTATTTTATTATTCATAAACATGTACAACATTCACTTGCCTATTCTGGGGGGAACCTACAACAGAGTATAACTCAATTACAATAATACTCAATGATCTTTCCCTTACTAGCTAACACTATTTATAGCTAAATGACATCCAAAACGCTAACTAATAGTGGTCCATTGCATAACATGTGTTAACCACTTTATTTACTAACCATGGCCCACCTACAAATAACTGTGGTGCCTTTTCATAAATGTGGTTCAACCACTTACAATTATTAATTCAGGATTTATTTACTCTCTAAATAACTATGACTCTGAATCATCCCATTGGGCTTATTACATAAATAAGGAAATTAGTGTTGCACCCTAACAATGGTCGACATCCTGCTTGAGCTAGACAAAAAACAAGTTGAACCCATCAATGGATATAGATTTCTAAGTCCAAGGTAGTTGAGGATGTGAGCCTCATGGAAGAGGAAATGAAGAATATGGGTTCAAAAACAACTGAATTGAGGTTGAGAGATTCAACCATGAGGGAGAAATTGTAGATGGAAAACTAGATATTAGAAGAGGAGTTGCAGGAGAAAGAAGTATAACTTGCCACCATGGAAATCTTATCCATTAAGGACACCCAATGTAGAGATCCCTCAGAAACATATTCCATGTTCTTCAAAGAGAAGTGGATTCAATTTAAAATTAAAACTATGACACAATATGGTTCACTTCCCTTGCAACACTACAAGTAGTTTATTGGTTTTTCTCACAATGCTAGCGTGGAAGGTTGGGACAAGATGGTAGATTTTTACATTCACATCCTCATATTGACTAACAAAAGCTTTTGGGATCCAATTTCTAAGATGGGGGATGTGTAGCTAATGGCATTAGCCTCTTGGTTGGTCGATGAGGAGGCAAGGGTTCAAGAGGAAAACTAATGATATCCAAGGAGAGTAATGAGCCCCTATCGATCATACCAAAGTTGAGGACTCCTCACCTTGTCATCAAAAACCACAGTCTCATCTCTGAGGATCTCAAATTCGCACTAATTTACATTGACAAATAGGAGTAAGTCATTTAGTACTTTGAGAAAATGTTTAGGTTGCTAGGGACTGAGGGCTTGTAAGGCTATCAAAGGAGATGGTATTGATTTCCCCATAGCTTGTAAATCACAAAATACCACTCTCCATATATATTGAGGAATTCCTTGAGAATACATCCTTGTATAATAAGATATTTGAAACGCTAAAGGCTAATTACATTTGGGTCAAATTCATCCCTCGTTTGTTGCTAGGGTTGCAGGAAATAAAGGATCATATTGAAGAGCAACAAGAGTGGATTGAAACATAAAGGAACACAGGGTTCCATTTATAGGAGGGAACTCTTTAGAGATACCTTGGGATGTTATGGTATCCACTAGGGCTATGCATGAGATGGATTAATGTCTAAGTTACTTAGAGGGTGAGAAACACCTTAAGTAGAGGGTTGATGATGGGACCCATTAATAGGTAAATAATAAGGCCCATTTGGAGTTCCTTCATCCTATATTTACCTCTTTCCCTGCATTTAATGACATTTCTTTTACTACTAGGTGTCTATTATGAATGCGAATTGATGGTTGTCATATCTCATGGCCTAATGTGATTAATTTGAATGAAAAGAGGCCATTTGAGTGAATTTACTAGGAAGAAATATGTTTAGGGAAACTAGAAAAGATGTAGGAGGCGCTTCCCATATATAACTCACCTACAATTCAACTTTCTCCTTGAATTTACTCACCCACAGTTCGAAGACCTACTAGTTGTTGATGCACTCAAGGATTGCGAGGATATCAGGGAGCTAGATACACATTTCTAGGGATTTTTGGAGGGAAGAATATCTCATTCCATGGAGGGTTCCTTTCGGTTATTTTTTTATAAATAAGGAAGCCCGAGGGCTTAATACAATTGAAACATTTGGAGAAGATAGGGACTACTAAGAGCTAGGAGCTTGGTATTATTATTTTGATTTACTATCGTCATGTACTTGAACACTATTTACTACTAATGAAAAGTATGTTGTTACCTCCCATATGAGATAGTTATAAAGGGTTCAGTCCCCTTGGGTTAGATCCCAACCCAAAGGCTCTATTCTCTCTCATATGTATTTCACTTATACATTTTATTTCCTAGAAACATTTTGTTCCTTTGTTTGCAACAATTTTTATGGAAAGTGCTTGTATAAGTCTGTATGCCACCTCTCTTGTGGGAAGTGTGGTCGAGGATAATGTATTGGCAAGAAAAAAACACATAGTCACCTTTCTTTGCAGTAGTTAGACCTCAAATTAGTTCTTCTTTCTTGCATCTCTGTTTTCTACAACCTAGTGATTATTTTAGTAGTTTTATTTGAACATATGAGGTATAATCTCTGGTGGATGTAGGACTTGTGAATATTTCTCAATTAGTTATCTCTCATTGTAATAATTATATTCCCAATAAATTCAACTCATCCTTTCTCCGATATTTCAATATTCTACAATTTACATTGCTAACATCCTTTAGCTGTTTTGAAAAGTTGCGTAATTTTCTGTGGTGTGAAGTAACTATTTTTGATATATAAAGTTTTAATTATCATTCACACTCCACATCCCCAATATATGTCCATTTTTTCAATCTAAACAACTCCCTCAAAACACTGTTCACTGAGAGTATATTTTTTCTTTATTAAAAGACACCATGTGCATTGGTTATTGTGCAATATGGGCCCCTAAAGGGTACTAAGATTGGAAAATTCCTCATAAAAACTTAATATACCATACATTACCCTTCCCCACCTTCATATCAACTTTATCACCCTCAAAATGCTCACGGATTCAATCCTATAGCAAAAGAGGGAAATCCTATAGCACTATATAAACTTGAACAAATTTTCCCTTGAAATTTGAATTTTTCCTCACGGCCTTGAAATTTTTTCCTTAATATCTCAAGCCATGATTGAATAATACTAAATACCACTTATGGCTTCCATTTTTACCATTACAACACATTTCAACAATTAGGGTTAGTGAACATATTTATGAATTGGATAACATAGCGATGATTTTCATGATTGACTCATGAAGTATCTAACGAACTCTATCACTAGATATAATCTCTTTAGAATTAAATTTTTAAAGATTTATTACATGATCTTTTTATTTATGAAACATAGATTAGTTTGGTTGTCTTTATTATATGTGTCTTATGTTAGGGCTTCTATTTCAAGCATTATTATTTCCATTCCATAGACTAGATTTCCTTTTAATGCTACATTTACATTCTTCAAGTAGGTTAATGTTTCATTTTTTTAAAGTAGTGTAGCCTTTACATTCCCACAAGTAATGTTGCCTTTAAATTTCTATAAATAGTTTAGCATTTACATTTTAGCAAGTAGATTTTCCATTTTTTCAAATAGAGTAACATTTCCATTTTTGCAAAGTAGATTGGAGCTTTCCTTTCATGCAACTTACTTCCTTGAAAATATAGATTAAATTGATAGAATGTTATCTATATACCTTGTTCTGGTCCATTGATTCAAAGCAAATTGCGTAGAGCTTAGCCTATTATGCACAAAACACTACCACCTCTTAAGTTTGTGCAAACCCCTCATTACTAATTAAATATGGTAGCCGTGGGAGTTGCTATAGTCTTGTTTCAATACTGAGGCTCATCACATCTCATTCATGAATGATCTCCAATGCAACCAGTGACATATGTAAAATAAATTAGCAAATCTATGAATGAGTCAGGGTCATCTATACTAAAAACTAGATTTCTTTTAAGGATGATTGCCTCACATGGAGAAGCATGTGCACTGAGTTTTAAATTTTGTTTTCACTAGGTTTAGGACTAGAGAATCATGTTTGATAACTACCCCTCATACTTAATAGATTTTCATTGTGTATTGATCCTCAAGGTTTTCTAGATCTATTTTATTTTTCTTTTCTTGCAATTTTGCAATTTTGCAATTTTTAATGTTTCTTTGGATAATTAGCCACTAGACAATAAATATGGTAAGAGCAAGGTCAATAATATTTTGTCAAGTTTTTCTCGATAGTGTAATTTTTGTTTTTTGCACAAATTGATACTTACTTTCATTTACAAACACCTTTAACTTTATCAATTGTTGGAGTTTTCCCTATTCCCGCTACGGCATACACATATTCTTTTTTCTTTATCTGCATCTCTTTTTATTTAAAATTTTTATGTTGTCCTGAGGTTCAATGAGAAATCCCTCCCTTTTGGTGAATTGAAAGGAATTATAAAATGCATGGATGAATGGATAAATAGTATTAAAAACATGTTTATTTTTCTATCTTAAATCAATTTATTTAATTAAACATATAAATATTTTGATAAATTGTATTATTAAATTTTGGGAAAAATAAAAAACATCTAAAAGATATATGCAGATGGCAAAGGAATCCTTTATTCTTCTTTCTACGCACTCCCACACGTTCACATTCAACAAATTCCAATGTGAGGCATAAGCATTTCATTATTAAAATAATGTGATCATAAGCATAATTACACAAGCACTCTATGAAGATAAAGTAATTTCTAGATTTGTTTTACTAATAAAACAATTGTTACGAAACAAGAAAATATGTGTATCACAAAACATAAAAATTCACGATTTTAGTGTTTAGAAAGAAATGTATAGAGGGGGGATATGTGTAAATAATGGGAAGTTGACTGAGCTTATGTGACATTTCATATAAACATTATTACAAAATGGGAAGATGTGTGAGTAAAATACTATGAAAGTTGATGTTTTATAATATCTAGAAAAAGTGCATAGAGGGAGAGCCTATGCATAGCTATGAATTTGTGTGAAGAAAGGTTCTCCCGCACATATCCCACCTATGCACATCATTTGTATTTGTTTGAGTGGATACTAGCAATGGATCCTAATGAATTAGTGAACATTGCATAATGTTTCATAGCAAATGGTATTAAGCATTCAAATGATGCCTTGTTTACAAAAAAAAAGTTAATTAATTCATGAATATGAAGCTTGTGGGGATGGATGTGGAGGCACAAAACCTTGACAAAGAAACTTTATTTTCTTACCTCTGGATAGTAATTTTACCACAAATAAATCTTCCCCATATGCATTAAAAATATAATTTATTTAATATAACTATTCAATTGACAAATGTGAATTCACAAATGCTCTTGCTATTTATGTAACTTGGAATTTTTATTCACCGAACTTTAAAAAGCCCAAACTTATAAATAATTGATTAATATATAATGTGAAAAAAGTATGAAAATATATGAGACATTTTGAAATAAAATTTATTCTATTTGCGCCGCACAGGTGTTTTCTCACACAACACTTCTTCCTCACACGTAGTAATAAGCCAAAACTGCTAATTAGTTGATTAATTTATTTCCCATAAAACTTTTCAAACTCAATCACTTCATGTTAATGATCAACGCATTTCACTAAAGGTACATTCAATGCATTCCTATGTGTAGGAGACTTATGTTGATTTCTCAATAGTTTAATTATCCGTTTATGTGGACCAATACAACATCCCTCTTCTCCTAGAATCATCATATATTCAAAAGGTCAAATATTTACATTAATCGATTAAATGGAGTTAGTAAGCATGCCCAAACTAGGATTTCAATTTCCCATAATAGTATATATTGATTCTATATATGACCTCTTGTTGGTCATTCCTAGAATGGGAAGCAATCTCTTTCCCTGCACAATACGTTAACCTCTCCATTAGCATGATTAAATGGTTCATCTTGTTATTGAGATATATTCTCTAGAATATGAACTTATAACAAGATACATAGAGAAGCTAAGCTATGAGGATAATAAGACTATTTTGGTGTGTGGAGAAAAGCTATGTGGGGAGTGTAGTAGAAAGTTTGTACGAAGAATGTGTGTGCGGAGCAAGGGAAACAGACACCTTCGCACAAACTTCCTTCACACCCTTTCTCGGTACAACAAAATCTCTGGTATTTATGTGCAAAGGGGGGAAGGTTTCTATTCGTTGCTCCACGCACCCACCACACACTAAAAATATAAAAGCCTCAATCTTAGATTTTGGACAATATTTATGTTTATATATGTAAATAAAACTTTAGAGTTTTATATGTAAAATCCTTTAGGTTTGATAAATGATTAAATCTTGTAATTAATTGGTTTGAATGTGTAAATACACAAATCCTTCAACCGGTAGAGTTTAAATGTGTAAATATTTAATTTTAATTGGTTTATATTTCTAAATTGATATAAATTGAATGATAAATTGATATCTCGTGCACACCCTTTTGGTGACTAGGCATGATTAACTCCATTACTGTGCTCCAAGAACATACACATCAGTTACAAATGTTATTATGCTTCCCAATGATGCCAAAACTAATGGGGTTCTAGGTTCCTTATGTAAGAGAGGGGGTGGGAGGTGTGTGCTTGAAAAAATCTCCATAAAGTTGATGCATTATATGGAGTGTGGAGGTGTAGAGGAAGAAACAAGGAGTGGGTCACAATGTATCAATATTATGGAAACGATGATTTTTTTAACTAAATTTCGATAGGAAACAAAAATAACTTTAAAAATGTATAAATTTAATCATGAATTCTGAATATTACTCCAAATACAATACATTGTATAGAAAGAAACTTGAAGCACTAGCAAATATATGGAGGAAATATAGAATATGTTGAGTGCGAAGAAATAAAGCTTGACTTGATATAGTCTTTACTCTTTAACGAACTCCCTTGAACACCCTTTCTCGCACACATCCCGCACACCTCATAATATCCCATAGTGAGCATGAGGTCCTCCATCTTAATGATAGAAAATATTTTCAAGAAGTTCAATTCCGCATTGATAGCCATATAAAGAACCTATTCAAATAAACCTCTACTCTATGATACGTTAGTTCTCTCAGATTGTGAGTAGGTAAGGAAGGAGCACAATGAAAGCTTCTTATGCACCTCTGCATTAACTATTTTAAAATACAATGTTTTTAAGCTAAATTTGATAGCTAGTTGAACCTATATTACAATATATATATATATATATATATATATATATATATATATATATATATATGAATTCATTTAATTTCGAGTTGTTTTTTCTCATCTTTCTATAACAATTTTGCAGCACTTGCAAGGAAAACTAATGACGACTAGTGCATATGTAAAGTATCAATTTTACGTGAGAATTTTAGGTTAGGTATATAACCAAAACAATCAGTGGGAAGATAATTATCGAATTGGACATCGATGTTTGCTATCAAAAGCAATGCACAAATTAATATATAAAAGGAATGTATATCTAGATACCATCGCTTCCACCTTGACATATCGGTATTTGGTTTCATTAAAGTTAATGTTCCAAATTTACCATTATCAATAAGGTATTTAAAATGGGCATCTCGAGAAGTGTGTCCTTCAATTTCAGAATCGAATATGTATGGCCCACAATGTCTAAATGTATAAAAAATGTTTAGATATTATTTTTAATTTACAGGCAATTTGTTCGGAAGAAAAATTATCAGAAATTACCATCTTGGAAGGGGCTAAATTCATTATGATATTTGAATACATCCCATCACATCGGTAAATTATCTCACAGACATCATATATTGGAGAGAACTAAAAATCTTGCTGGAAACATAATAGTTATGAAATGCTAGTTTTTAGTTTAACGTGAACTAGTAGAATCCATACCAAGTCAAGATATGAAATTGCCCCGCAGATATAGTTAATCACCTACACCTATTTTTCATTCGATAGACATGTAAACCACACTTTTCATGTCCCAAAATTTAACAAGCCAAAAATGTTAATTAATTCATTTATGTGTAGTACGAAAGTGTGCAAAAGAACTATGTGGAAAGAGAATGTATGCGGAAATACGAAACATTGTGAGAAAAAGTTTATGATGTTTTATCTACGTATTCATTCTCTTGCATAACACTTCTTCCTCACATATATGAAAAACATGCTTAATTTAATATTGGATAATAGGTGTTCAATTCATAAATGTGAAATCATTGATGCACTTAGTAATCGAGAAACGTCAATACCAAGGTTCACTCAAACTATTTGACAGTAAAACATTGGCTGGTAGCTAAACAATATAACAAAATAGATGTCATTAATACATATTGATTCACTCAATAAATGTCGAAAAGGACTTGTTTTTTTACAGAGAATATTTAATTAATAATAGGGTTAAGCTAGATCAAACATTGAGTTTGAACTAATACATAAAATAACACTTCCAAAAAGAAGCAGTAACCAAATGTAATAAAATTAATGCTTATGTGTCACTGTATTGTTACATAACTAAAAATAGAATGAGAGTTTGGATCTTAATAGAATAGTATGTCCATATTAATTTCTGAAGTGTGCTAAACACACAATAATGAAATGTAACACTATGAAGCACATTATCTCGAGTGGGAATTTAAGAAAAATGGATATGGTTTAGAGTAACTAGTATCAAAAAAGTATCTTCTTATTGCAGATCAAGAAAATCAGTACTAGCCATATTGATGACAATTTGTGGTTAATGAATACCATTAAAATAAATATCAATTAAATGTCCTTTCCTAACTTTGATTTCAGTTTGTAATTTAGATAACTTGTGGCCTCTAACACATTATATGCAAGCATGTTGGTTCAAAATTGGTTAAAAGCTTTGAGAAAGTGATTTTCCAACCTTCATCTTATTGTAGACCCGTTAGCACTAAAATCATTTGTAAACGCTCTAGGAATGTGACCCGCTTCATCTCCTCTAAAACTGATAATTGTTATTAGGACTTTATGATTTTTCTATTACTTTTTGAATTTTCTAATTCTTGTTCGTATCATTGTCATCGAAAATATTTTTCCTGTGAAGTTCATTCTGAAATTGCTTTTATTTTAAGAAAAAAGAATTTAAACTGAAACTTAGCCGTGAATTTGAAAGATGATATCAATATTCTTGGAATTATTAATTTGACATTACACTAGACTCTACCATAGGAATTCCAAAAATATGATAAGCCTAATGAAGGAGAAGTAAAGGGGGGTGGGGGTGGAGAGTGCGAGGAATGATTTTCCACCCAAAAGTGAGACAAATTGCTGAAGGAAGCAATGGTAGAAGAATGCATGAAGAGTTATATTGAGTTAGCCAAGATATACTAACGGTAATGAATAGCATATTGAAGCTTCAACAAATGCTTGGGTGGCTAGAAGATGAATTTAACACCATAAGAACATTATTAGAAGATTTATTACAAAACATGAATGAAGCAATCATACCTCAATTCTCGCAACACAATTAGTAGAAGCATTAACCTCTAGGAATTTTGGTTGATTAATAAAAAAATAGTTACCAAATTTTCCTACTTTCTTAAGCAAGTTTTGAAATTCAGTATATGTTAAAGGCTATATATTGCAATTTTCTTAGTATAGTAAAACAAATACATTTTTGAAACATATCGTAGAATAGTTTAATAAAGTTGCATCACTTGTACTCTAATTTTGTTCATGGAACATAAATTTTGTAAATTAAGCTAAATTATATCACCAAAATAGTTTAAATGTTATCTCTGAAAGTGTTTTATATCATTTTATTTTCTAATCAAATTGTACAATTGCAAACAGAGAGATCTTGTTCTCTCCTTTACAAAATTGTGAAAGTGTTTGTTTTCGTTATCTAATCTAATCAAATTGTACAACTGAAAACATATGGATCTTATTGTTTCCTTTATAAAAGGTTTCACACTATCAATTACAAACAGTCAGATATCGTTCCTTCCTCTAGGAAAAGTGACATGCTAAAATTAAGTTGTTGTATTGTATGGTTTAAAATGTCACGCTTGATGGAAAATTATATGAAAAAAAACTACATGTGAAGGAAATACATTTTCTAATATTTTACATGTAATTATAGGCTTTGCAAATTTAATATATCAATAAAACAATGCAAAAAAGCACATCGCAAAAAAGAGGGCACAACATAGAACAATGAACTAGCTACACATTGCAAACAAATGATAGTAAGTAATGTTAGGAAATAACATAGTACAAATCATGGAACTTAATATATATATATATATATATATATATATATATATATATATATTTACAATGTTAATGTTTATAAATCATGTACAAACAAGAAGAACTTAGATCCCAACCATCCAAGAAATCGAAAAAAATATCCAACAATGCTCAAATTATTGAAGAAGAAAGTAGAAGGTGGTGTTCATTTAGGAACTATGGATATGCAAAGGTGCGGAAATATGGATTCCCCCCACCCCTCACCAACATAAAATGGAAATTTAGTCTTATTATTTATCAGTGACATGCATATCCACATTTTCCATATAACACTTCTTGATTTTGACAACTTGACAATAATATCATTACTAGGTTGCTTGACAGTGCATGTAAAGAGAACTATATTGTCATAGATTACTCGACAATGTAAAACAGACAAATGTCCTTGTATACACATAATAATGTTTTGATGGTTTATTGTAAATGTTCCATCGATCTTCGAACTAGAAAACAAATCAATAACAACTTACTGTTCCACACAATATTGCTAACAAGAAACTTTTAAGAAATCAAGTAATACATTCTCCAATTGCACACCTCTTAGAACACAATATGTTGCAGTCCTATAATTTGCAAGTATGATACAATTTAATCGATCGAAATAAACAGAGCATAATGTTCCCTTGCAAATGGTACAATAAACCATAGTTTCATCCATAGTTCTAGCAATTATGATTGGATTACCGCATTTTACACATATAGTGTCAAAGGGCTTCGTATATGCACTAGTCATCAACAATAGTCCTTGCAAGTGCTACAAAATTGACATAGAAAAGCGAGACTTAGCAACTTGAAATCAAATGACTTTCCATTCTTCTCTTTATATATATATATATATATATATATATATATATATATATCTATATATATATATATATATATATATATATATATATATATATACTATAATATAATAGATTTTACCGTGCATAATCCACTTTCCGAATAAATAATTTTCATAGACTCTCAACTTTTTTTTTTTTTTCAATGAACATATGAATGTGGATTGTTAAGTTAAGAAAGAAATTTATTTTTTTTAACTATATTTTTTTATCAAGATGAGCAGAAAAACATTTTCTTGAAATTGTCTTTAGATTGAAAGATATGCTGGAAGATTTTTTCGTGTACTTGAATTTTTCACATATGAAATATTTGTGAAAATATACATGTAAATCGTATAATATATGGAAAAAAAATTTCTATCATCAAAACATTCAAATAAATCTAAGCTTACCATTGCCCTATCTTGATCTGCATGCCTGTAATTCATTTCTAATACACATAGCATCCCTATCTATGTTGTTGTAATGACAGTGGCACTTATTGTGCCAACTCAAAACAAATATTGACTACAGGACATATTTGTAACGGTCATATTTGGGAAAAATTAATACTCTTTTGAAATAGGGAAAAGATTTTATACTATTCTAAAGCTATTTAGTGTGATAGTTTTCTCACAGTCACCACTAGCATACTTGTGCTTTGGAATTATTTTCAAATTTATAATAGAAACACGAGTATTTAAAATAATATTTTCCTCATATTGTTCGATAAAATATGTTGGAACGAAAAAATTTATTGTCATTTCAACCTTCTTATCTGTCAAATCTACACAGAGTATTGGTTTTGCCTTATTTTCTTTGTCTATAAAATTTCGATCTATAGCTAAAACAATGGCATGGAAAATGATTCATGTTATGTGGTTACTGATATATTTGATCAATAATGGCATGGAATCAATCTTTTTTTCCTAGTTGTGAACATTGAATTGAAATTAATTCAAGGAAACAAAAAAGAAACATGTTCTATGGATAACTAAACCTAGATATATCTACCTTTCCATCTCTGTTTATTTTTTGTTTTCTACACCTTTCGTTGTGTATCTTTCGATATATTATTCTATATTGTGCCCATTTCCATCTCTATTTATTCATCCATGTTTATTGTCACATCATTGATAATATCTTTATTTGAGACTAGTTCAAAATATGATAATCTTTTCCTCTTCACAAATATTGTACTCAGATCACTATTTAAAAAGACATTATGATTGATACTAAGTAATAATTTGGTCATGAAGACAAAACAAGATATCACAAAGTCATTGGTAATGTACATTATAATATCAAGTTCATAGTTATCATATATAATCTGATTTGTATGCATATAGTTAAAAGACTAGATAGATTTTAGTTTCGAATGTCCTTGTGACATATATTAAACTGAAAAATTAACAAATGTACAATTGCACAAATGTTTTATAGAATATTCAAAGTACCTTTTTTCTTGTAGTTGTTCTCCTCTATACAGTCTCAAAGTGTTACATGTCATCTGAGAATTTAAAAATTGTTGTTTTTAGTTACATCATATAAAAAATATCGAAAAAAACATAGAGTTGTATAATTGAATACTAAAATGAGAATAAATAGAACATAAATGCAACTCTTAGAAAATTTACCACTCTCATTAAATGTGTCTATTCTACTTGTGCTAATATTCCCATCCTAGAGATATGAGTTAGATCAAATATATAGAAAACAATAGGTTCTAATTTCATATCATGAAAAGAAATCAGTGTTAATAGTCACATGACACTGGCATATATTGTATAAACATTTTTAACTCTCTTGTGTTATCCACTTTTTGAAATTCACTCCTCATTGCAAGAGGGTTGTAACACAGATTTTATGAAGTCTCTAAGTACTCATATACAAAAGGAATGACACATAACTTACTTGACAAAAATGCTATTTTTTTTTACCTGCGTTAAAAATGAGCTTCAAGAGAAAATCCCTCACATCGTGTGACTACTAGAATGACCATTGTACAACCTAGAGAACAAATCCTTTTATAACCATCTCCCCCAAAAGGAAATCAAGCATGTTTTAGCAATGTGTATGCTAAAAACTGCATGATAAGCACCTAGCTAATGCTCCTACAGATAACATAACTAGAACTGGTGGTTACAATTGTGAAATTACTTTCTATAATTTCAAAATACATATTATATACTAAGAAAAGTTGATATTTTATTCATGACATCTTATTTTGAACATCTTAAAATGCACCTCCATAGAGATAAATAAAATTAGTAGTTAGAATCGTCACACTACCTTTCAAAATTTCATGATATGTTTTAGATACTAAGTACTAATAAAAACTTAGCAAGATAATAGAGAGTTAACAAAATTTAACCACAAAATGAGTGTTATAGACCCTGGAAAGGAAGGGACTAATAATAATAATAATAATATGTTTAAAAATTTGTTAGAACCATACCTCCAAAATAAGGGTGGGAAATCAATTTTGTATTATTATGTCAAGATGGACACATTATGTTTGATAATGTCAAGCACAGTGAAAGGTTTTTCTACACCTCCACACTATACATAAATTTAAATGATCAAAACATGCATATTTCTAACTTTATAGTAAAAATAAGTATAAAATTTTAAGGCTTGAAAAGTTTGGGTAGTATATTAATAGTTCCCACTAGTATGTATATGTGAATTTGTTCATTTTGAGCTTCTTGAATACTAAATCAACTTTTGATATGACATTTGTAAATTAAATACTTATTATTGAATATTAAATAAAATATATTTGTAATGCATAAGGGGAAGGAGTGTTGTGCAGGAGAACAAGTGTGCAGAGAAGGTAACATAAATGTTTCATCTCCACACACTTCTGGAAATGGTCCCTCACACTTAGTATAATTTGAAATCTAGAAAATATTAGGGAATATATAATATCTCAAATCAAATTCTCAAAAATATACTTTCAATTAAGTTTTTTGCACAACATCTCAAAATTATTTTCAGAATTGGTAAACAAACTCATAATTGAGCACAAAGTAATTAGAATTGGAATGAGGATTGAATACAGAGTAATGTTCGAAAGAATAATATTTGTTGCATAAATCATTTCTCAAAATCATAATACTTAAATTGTAAAATTAAATGCATTTGCTTGAATGGGGATTAGGATTTGGTTCTCATAAACGGTAATGTCAAAAATGTGCCTACAATGAAAAACAAGAAATTGCATCTAAGAATTAGATTAGTTCATAATGACATATCTATCATGCTAGTCTCTGAAATAAGGGTGGGAGATAACCTATGGGCACTACTATGTCGACATGGGTGTGTTTTATTTTATATTGGGATGCAAATGAGCTCTAGAGAAATTTATTTTCAAGTGGTCTGATGTGTTAGTGTCAGTATCTTCATCCCTCCATTAGTGATCAAATTCTCTTGTTGTCTCGCTCAGTCAGCTGCATTCCATGAGGATCATGGATCATCTGATGGTAGTGGCTTGTCGTACATTTTCCCCTCACGCCCTTTACCTGCTGGCACATTACCATTCATCTAGATAGTCTGCAATCATTTTTTGTTTTTTCTTAATCCACAAGAGTCATTTTTAGGGTTTCAGTTTCATTAGGTCTAGGGTTTAATCAATAAGCTCTTAAAAATGTTCAATAACAGTCAACAAGTGCATGAGGAGGTTGAATAATGTTACAGTACCAATAAATTCCATAATCACATGCTCAGAAATGTTTTTTTCCTCAAAACACTGTTTTGAGGAAAAACATAGTATTTTATGTTTTCATGTTTATAAGTTGGTGTAATCCCAATTTTTCATATGTAAGAGTTTCAGTGGCAACCCTAGTCAGCTTGCCAAGTTTTAGCAACTCCATCCACTGTAAGGCAAGCAAAAAATTAAGTCATTCATTTAATCAGAGGCAAAATAAAGAAAAACTACCTAAAATAGAGTTTGAAAAGAAAGTGTCAAATGTAAACATTACAAAAGTGGGTTTTATAAAGTGAAAAGTTAAAGTCTTTTGTATATAAGTTATTTATTTTGTTTAAAAGACTCATTTGCATCCAAAAGAGAAAGATATATTTAGAGCAAGCTCATGGTAACAAAATCACAGAAAAGAGTTTCAGTTTCGGGGGTGCGGTGCATTGGGCCACCTTCCACAATATAAAAACGATACTGGCGCGGCGCATACAGGAGGTCTGGTGCGTTGGGTTTGTGGTGCAACGCATAGAGCTGCAAGCCATTTTCACCACAAATTCATCCAAATTCTAAATTTGCTTGGTTTCCTACGATCCAAAGTATGTCAACAACTCTTCAAATGCCAAGGAAGGTGTGTCTTAAGATGTTTATATGATGATTTAGTAAAAAAAAATTCAAACCCTACTTCCTTGCAATTTTTGCTCAAAACTTGATTGCTTAGGGTTTGTAAATTTGTTTTTGTTACCATCACTCCCTCACCTTTTTATTCCATCACTTCTTTTCTAGTTTCATTAACCCATTTTACTATCCCCCATATCCCTAAATTCATTCACCCCTATCCCCAATTCCCATTATCCCAAACCCTAGCTACAAAATTCCCAAACCCTAATTGATGTCCCAAAAGCCTAAAAACTGTCCCTAAAACCCTTCAATTCCCCAAATTCTAGTCAACAACATTCCCAAAATCCCTCTTATCCTCTTCCTTCATAGTCCCTCATACATTTTCATACACTAGGTAGCAAAAGATCAAAGACACCTAAAATTTCTTCATACTCATCTAAGACAACACAAACATTTGACTTAAATGGAGTCTAATCCTTCCTATGAATGAGATGAAGAGACACACAGTGACTCTCCTACTGAAATGCATGCACCAAGGAGACCTCACAAGGGTGGTAAACATATAAGAGAGAAGCTTACTTCACTTGCCGAGCTACAAGCCTTCCCTCTTGATGTCACATGCTTTCAACACCAATCCTGTTATTAGCTCGGTGAGATGGTTGCAAGAGTCCAGTACCATCATGAGTTGGCTAGGTTGTTTGTGCTTCATCTACATAATGGCCAAGTCACTCTAGCAAGTGTGACATTCACCTTGACACCGGAATCTATTTCTCTAGCAACTGGCATTCCCAACATCGGTGAGCAGTGGAATAAGAGGTAGCAGATTGAGAGGGAACATTATGAGCCTTACATTAAGGCTAGATATTTGAGACATCTCAATATATTTTTTCCTTTCCGGTATCTGGAAGACTCATATGCTCCCTTGATGAAACTCATAATCAAGTATTTCAGTTGTGAGGGCCGGTTTTCTCGCCTGTATGCCTACTATATCAGACTGTTGATGCACTTCACCAGGGTGAGAATGATGAATCTCCACTACCCTATTTGTTGGAACATTGAGAAGATGACAACCATAGTGCACAAGAAGACTCCTCAACAGCAGTATAACAACATATATCATTTTGCACTGATCAAGATTGTGGTCATGCATTAGCTTGGTTTACAGAACATCTCATGGGAGGATTTCATTTCACATGAGGTCTTCGCCACTCCTCAAGTACCTCTAGTAGCTTTTCATGAGATAGGTGTACTTTCACATCAGCTGGAGATTCATGAGATACAGACTGCTAGTGTGCCAGTATTTGTCACCTATCAAAAGGGCACTAGAAGGTTGTTTGCAGCAACAAAGAAAGTATTATCTCCACCTGGGGTGGAAGAGGTCTCACTTCCTCCATCAGTAGAGCAGGTTCAAGACAAGGGAAAGTGGCCATTATAGGATGAGGGGCCTTCAGGAGAGTAGGAGATAGATTTTATTCTTATTTAGGATGGTGACACCGATTTTGGCTCACAAAGCTCAAAGATTAGAGAGATCATCTAGGAGCAACAAGCCAACATTCAACATTTGTCTCTCAACCTACAAAGAGCCAAGTGGATTTTCAAATATCTGGGGCAAAGAAACAAATGACTAGAGGATCAGCAAACCTTAATGGAGCTAAGAAACATACGAGAAAACCAGCAAGCTGCCAAAAGGAGGAAAGTTAGGTTCACAACACTTGAGCAAGAAATCAATGTTGATCATGAGACTTAGTTGGAGAGGACTAATATCAACTTGGAGAGGATGCTGGAGAAGGCCATCAATGATAAAAATATGTTGAGAAACATGGCATATCACTATTTGTCAAGGAATATAGTGTGCCAAGCTAGAATCAGGAACTTGAAGGCCAAGTTGAAGAAGAGATCAAGGAGGAAAAAAGTGCAAGATAAACTTCAGATCTTGGCTAAGGCTTCCTTGGACCAGCATAGCACCTAATGGAGGACACTCAACCCAAATTTAAAAAAATTTGGGGCCCTTTTTGTAGTTTGGAAATTTTGCCCTAAAAAATAGAGCTTTCTGCCAAATGCACCGCGCGACCCAGCGCTAGCTTTTTATGGAGGCATAATTTTGAGGAAAAATCAACATATTTGGATTTTTCATGAAAAAACACATGTTCTCACAAATGTCCAAGAAATTTTGACAGGTTTTGGGCTACCAAAAAGGTCAAAAACACCCCAAAAATGACCTTTCTGCCCCTTTTTTGACACACAAGAAGCAATGTTGGGAGAACTCAATTTTGGAGAGGTAAATGGAGGTCAAATTCAAAAATTCCACCTTTGTTGGAACGTAGATAGGTTGACCTTTCTAGAAACCACACTTGGAGCAATTTTGGACATTGGGAAGGCCTCCAAAAGTAGCTGCAAAAAGGCACTATGCATAGGGAAATCAACGCTATGCATTGGAGAAATTTTGCTCAGTTTGACCAAAAATACTATGTTTTTCACCTAGTTTCTTGACAGTTTGACTTTTTCCCTTCTTAATGTCAAATTGATGATGTAATTTAATGTAATTTGATGGATATTGATGTAATTATATTGAATTTTTACTCATAGAGGTAGATTCATCCATGAAAAGGTAGTTTGCAACTGAATGAATCAGTTCCCTAGTTTTTAGAGGCATGGTGTTCCACTGCCTACTTTTTAGTTCTTAGTTTAGAATTTGTTGGGACAGCTCCTAAGCTCATGAGTTCAGCCCCTAGAGGCTAGGATGAGTTATTGTTTGCCTATATCTTATGTTTTTTCAGTCATTATCATGGTTGGACTTTTGGGAAACCTTGGAGCTTCATTGTATACTCATTTCAGCAGTTTGGCTAAGGAATAGACCAGTGCTTTGCAACACTTTATGGGATTCATGTGGCATCTTGCTTTGGTATTGTGTCTTCCTCTATAATTGTCAGTCTACATGTGTTTTATGTATGCCATATCTCTCTTTATTTCATCTTAACTAAATCAAACAAGGATAAAAGGTAGTACACATTGAAAGTGTAGTGCTCTACCTAGTGTTTGTTTAGTTATCTATGTTTTCAACTGATTGAAAATGATCCGTGAGCTCTTCATGCCATTTCCAACTCCTCATCTGTCTAAAACCTCTCCGTCTCATTCAATTTGAAGTACCAAATCACTTGCCTACCTTGCCCCATAGAGATCTCTGCAAAACTTAGCCTCATTCCCCAGGCCCAAATTTGCCTTTCACATTTGAGCCAACAAAACATCATTAAATTCAATCAAACACCTCTATACGCATACCTAGCCTAAAATTAGTCATCACATCAGTCATCTCAAGCTATATAATGCATCTTTTCCTAAGATTGACGAGGAGAGAACCCTCTCCCAACTTGGTAGGGCTAGCTACCAGGTTAAGCATGGTTTGATGTTACCCTAGATCTTGCCTTTATCAGCTTGAGGTAGATTTAGGCACTAACATGATGTCCAGTTCTAAATACTATGTTTAGAGGCTCTGAGTGTGAAGGTGCAACTGTGTGTAGGTATGAAATAAGCACAATGACGTCATATTCCATTCCTCTGCATTAATTATTTTGAAAAACAATGTTGCTCGAAAGAATTTGATAGTGATTTATTAAAATTTTAAGAAATACATTTAGTGAGTGCAGAGGAAAAAAACTTGACTCGATATAGTTATGCTTTTTAACAAACTCCACTACACACACAATTCCTTTTCACACCCTTTCTCCTATAGTCTCTACACACTTGATCACATCTCATGGTGAGAATGAGGTCCTCCATCCTTACAAGAGAAAATATTCTCAAGGAGTTCACTTATTCATTCAAATCTAAAGCAAGAACATGTTTTAATCTTCTCATTTTCGCTTTTCCCTATCAAATGAGCCCACTTTATTATGCACAAATGTATTTTCTCGTTTTTTTTTGTATCCCCATGATAGATCAAAATTGTAGGAGATTTTTATTAAATTAATATATAAAAACTTTGTTAGCATATTTTTTCATCCCAACATAACAATTTTCCACACACCCTTTCTCTTGCACTTCTTATAGACCCTTTTTGCTTCCTCCACATAAGACACTTGGAAAAATTGCTTTGCGGGGTTATCAAAACTATGTTCGATAGCTTTGAGTGAAAAGGTGCAATTGTTTATAGGTATTAACGAAATCTTCTTCTACACCTCCTCGTTAACTATGTGCATTACTATGTCGACATGGGTGCATTTTATTTTATATTAGGATGAAAGTGAGTTATGGAGAGATTTCTTTGCAGTGGTATGATTTCTGGTTCTGAAAACTATGTTTCATGGCTCTGAGTGTGGAGGTGCAATTATGTGCAGGTATGCAGTAAGCACAATGAAAGATTCCTTTTCACATCTTCATTAATTATTTAAAAAAAACAATGTTATTTGACTAAATTTGATAGAAAATTATTAATATTTTAAAATATACATTTTGTTGACTGTGGAGGAAAATACTCTTGACTAGATATAGTCCCTTCCTTTGAACAAACTCTCCCATAGACAACTCTGCACACCCTTTCTCTTGCCTTTTCTCCTTCCCTTCTTATTTGTGCTTTTCGATATCAAATGGCCCCACTTTGTTATGCCAAAATGTAATTTGTCACTTGTTTTTGCACCTCATGATAGATCAAAATTATAGAAGATTCATATTAAATTAATATACTAAAGTTTCTTCGGAATATTTGTTCAGACCCACACGTAATTTCTCTACACAACCTTTCTCTCGCACTTCTAACACACCATTTCTCTCTCCACATAAGAGCTCTGGAAAAACTTCTTTGCAGGGTTCTCAAACCTATCTTCGGTAGCTCTAAGTGTAGACGTGTAGTTGTATGCATGTATGAAAGGAGAATAATGAAATTTTCATCTATGCTTTCTCATTAACTATTTAAAAAAAATACGTTGTTTGGTTGAATATGATAATTAGTTGAACCTATATTTCCTTTCGTTTTTATTATTTAATTAATTTTTAACATTACCATCACTTGCACTTCTGCACTCTGCAAATTCAAAGATGTAGGTGTACGATAGAAGTATTCAGGAGGGAAAAATATCATGTTCCTCGTTTTGCAAATGTGAAACCTCGAACCATGCCTCGAACACTCGACAACATTGGAAGAGCTTGTAAATTAATATAACTAACAATTGTTTTAAACAAAATTATTGAACACTGAGATAGATTGGTTTCCATATAATGTGTGGAGTAACTTTTAACATTTTAAAATATACATTGTGTCAAGTGTGGACGAAAATAGTGTGACTCAATATAGTCCCTACTCTTTCAGAAACTCCCCCAAACACAATTTCTCTACACACCCTTTCACCCAGACTTCCTGCATACCCTTTCTCTATAAATTAAAATATTCATCTTCATGTTTTTGCATCCGACCTCTAGTTACCTAAGGGACCCACAACCTCATCAGTTTTGGGATCATTAGGGATAACACTCACCAAAAAAATTATCCTTTATTTTCCTTGCTACAACTCTCCATATTGAGTTATCCTTGTGTGGTGGAAGAAGGCTTGACTCGATATAGTCCCTGCTCTCTAACAAACTCCCTCACACACCATTTCTCTACACACACTTTATCTTGCATTTCCTACAAGCCCTATCTCCTCCCTCCACATATTTGTTCATCCTCACGGCCCCTCACTTACACAAGTGACCTGGAATCTCTTCAGTTCTAATATCTGTTGGAAATAATATTGAGATGGGGGCAATGAATCATTATTTACAAATCAATAACATTTTCATTTCCATAATCAGATTTATATTTGCTACTTTAGTGAAGGGAACTCACGTGTGCACACAATTGTTCTTAAGGAAACCATTGTTTATCTAGTGAACTTATGATTCAGTTAATTCATCAGATGTTGATCTTTTATCAGCGCATCAATATTTTATTATACATTAAATAGTAACCACGTACAATAATAATAGAATAAACCATCACACATAAGAAACACACATGAACACCAAGATTTAAGGTGGAAACCCAATGTGGGTTAAAAACACCTGTTGTTGTCGTCTCTGTCTTCTTTTAATAATAAGAAAATTTGTTTATTATCTTGTATTGGTGCAGACTCATACCAGTACGCAGGAACCCACCTGCAGAAGTCTACAACCTTCTCTCATTCTCCAACTTCTTCTGGAAGGGTCCTACAACCCCCTAGCTCTTGTGCTAGCTGATATATTTACTAGTATGTAGATTCTGACCTACAGAAGGCTAAAACCTTCACTTGATCTCCAGCTACTACTGGAAGGGAGCTCCAACCCCCTGATCAAACCACCAGCCACTACTGGAAGGAAGCTTCGACTTCCCCACTGAAGGCTCCAACCCTCAGTATCCTCTAGGGACCACATTTCATAAATTTTCAGACTGGATGATCCTAGTACACAAAAATATACATGAAGGCCTTGTTTCATCAAGTTTTCATACTAGACCCCTTAGTAACATTGAAGCCCAAAATCAATCACCACTGCAATACAACCATTAAATACATCAGCATCAACTAATCACTGAAACCTAATCAATCTCTGATATAACTGAAACCTAATCATCAATCTCTAATATAACTGAAACAATAAATCATTGAAACCTCTGAACCTCTGACATAATTAAATCAAGCAATCACTAAACATTTGACACAGCTGAATTAACCATTCATTCAAACTTAACAAAATTTAACCAATCAACTAGAACAGGCAAATCATTATAACCAGTACACAGATCTGAACCCAGAACACTGCATCAAAAACGAAAATGAACTGTAACCTCAAAAGGCATGTGTTAGGATGTATATGCTCATTTAATTAACAAAAAATGTGCGTATATGCTACTTCCTTTTGCCCAACCTGTGTATACCATTAAGGATACCGAATCATAAAACCTCTGAACCAAAAACTGTACCAATCAGTGACATTATGAATATCTATTGTCATATTACAAAGTTCTAAATAGATAACAACAAGGATCACCCTTCTGTATCAATTAATTAATCAATGATAAACAAACTCTTTATGCATTCAATTTTACTTTCAAATCTAAGAAGACTTCATTGACAGAGAATAGTAAAACAACATCATTGATCTTATAGATCAATCATCCTTGAACATCAAGCATTTCTTTTGCATACACTACTTGGAAGAGCCGAACTAGCGTGTATATGCACCTGCACCAAAGCAAACCAGTGTCTAGATATGCAAATACTTACTTATAACTTCGTTGTAATTCCAAACTCCAGACATGCCCAAATCATCACTTATAAACGATAAAACGTGTGTTATCAATCAGATCTAGCCTATCCATTATCAGATCTCATTATGATCCTAATTCATCATTAGATCTCATCCATCATTAAACAATCAAGTGCATACTTAGTTTAGATCAAGCAAAGAATCAGAAACCCATAACATGCATATTTTGTTTTGATCTAACACTTCATCAAATATTCATTACTTGTGCACTTATCCCTTTGATCTTCTCCTCCTTATATAGTTTTAGGCCTTTCTCAATACCTTGGACTAAAACCACTTAGGACCAATACCTCAGACCAATACCTTGGAACAAAACCTTAGACCAAAACCTCTGACCAAAACCTCTAACCAAAACCTTGATTTTCCATCCCATACATGCTTTTCCTTCTGTGAAAGTGTGTGCATACGTATACGCTTCCTCTATTCCACGAGCCAGTGTGTATATGCTACTTGGACAAGGTGAACCAGCGTATACTTCATAAACATTCTCTTTATTCAATTTCTTGATTCTAATTTGTAGTCCTTTGTTCCTTCATCCTATTCTTTTGTACCATTACTTTGTTTCCACTCAATAGACTTGTTATAATGTGATTTCCCATATTACTTATGAAATGATTCCTTTGAACTACCCTGCATTTTGTCACATCTGATATCTCTCCTGTAGATTCATCTAGTTACGTAGATTCATCTAGTTACCATATACAAGTGAGTGTTTTTGCTACAAGTGGGTTGCCATCAAGTACAACACATGCATCATAATTCCAGCAATCTCCATCTTTGGACATGATGGAAACCATGTTGGTGTTTATTTTTGGAAGTTGTAGAAACTATTAAAGATAACAAGAAACACTAACAAGCAACACCAAAATACTCTGCCACTTTGACATCAAGGGAAAAGGGCAGACCATGGTATTCTCCCCCTTTGATATCAAGGCAATGTGGCTGACCAAAATGAATACTTACATATCTGAACAATTGAATATAAGCATTAATCATGCTCCCCCTAGGCACATGATGAATTCTCTGATTAAGCTCCCCTTTTGTACATACTTTGATGGACTAAACTGTCCATGCTGCCCCTAACCACATTTAGAGACTACAAAAATGTTTTCCAAAAGAATAACATGAATCTATAACTGAAATATGTGAGTTTGACCTTCCTATCACCAATGGCTCTTACATACATCAATCTCTCAACCAAGTGCGGATATTCCATATTTGACTCTTCCACCCAACTAAGTCGGGATATACCAATTGTTTATACATGACTGAAATATAACAATTATTACATCATCCTTCCCATGCATAGTGGGGGTACAAATTACATCATATCACCAAAAAGGAATCATTAAAATACTATGACAGACATAGACATATTATTACATCATAGGTATTTATATGAGCTTTACATCGAAGGAAATAAGTGAAATTTATAATAGAGACCAAATTTCTAAACAAGACCATGATAGTCATCAGCAACTATCATACACCATGTATGATTTGCACCATAAGCATCTGTCAACAACATCCAAACCAGCAACCTGTATATCTCCATCATTAGTTCCCAAGATATGACAATGTAATTATCATCAACTTGTGACAAAGTGTGTTGCAAAATATCAACTCATCCTCTTGATCTCATCAAGATCAACTTGCTATGTTTCCTTACTAGAAAGAGCCTTTTCATAACCTTCCATGAATCAACTAAGGATATGTCATATCTCCATTCACATCATATCATATGTATGTGAAAACACCATAGTCAGTGTCTATGATTATAACATCATCAACAAGAACTGCATGGTCTTTCCACAATAACCCTCAATATATCAACCATGTATCATCACTAGGGAACATCTCGTATCTGATGAGAATTAACAACGATAATCAACATATGTGAGTATCAACCTATCATCTTAAGGTAATAATTCATCATCATTATGTGACTAAGTAATCCATGTCTCCGAATATCCATCTTCAAATGGCTATGTCTTCATGAGACCTGCAATAACACCATTCTTTTGGCAAACCAATGATATTTGTCAATATGCAACTTAAGTAGTCATCCATGTATCCAAAATAATGTGTATCCATCAACTATGTATCTAGAAAACCATGAGTTCATGGTCATTTTTCAAGCTTTCTAGATACCAATAGAAACAACAATCCTCAACCATGTGAGAGCCAAGAACCATACAAATCCTGCATCATAACTGCACCATATGAACTTTGTGCATCTTTGATGGCATGATGACACCAGCATAAAATAAATGAGTGGATCATCATCAAATAATGAAGTTTACTCAAGATTTGTATTTCTCCTTGTCCTTATGAAGACCACCATGTAAAAGGTCATCCACAATCATCCATAAATCTGATCTGAATAACAACTATGTAACCCCAAGAAATACAAGTATCATCTGAGTTTCCACCATGGGAAACTCATAACTGTAACATAACATGATGTATCATTTAAACACTTTAGCCACATACGCATCATCACCATTGATAAGAATCATTAGGTACCAAATACTTCTAAACATAATGCCAACAATGCATTATTAGAAGCATAACATATTCTCCCCGTGAACCTGTGCCACCTGTTCACTGTTAGATCTGATCATTGCATATATTAGTTAGAAATATAAAGGCATCATCATGAATCAAATATACATCAAGTCATCAACAACTTATGAGGATCAAAAGCACTTCTAAATAACACCCACATACTGTAGTCACCAATCATCAAGATAGAAAAGATAATTGATAATTGTCTGAACCATATCAAATCATTTTTCTAAATTTGTCCCACTGCTTCCTCATCAAACCAACATATGGGTGATTGTGTAGCTTCTAACTCACGTATATACATAACTTGTCTTCGTGATAAATGCGTACGAGAATTAGGACTTTCAAATTTCATACTTTCAGTTCCTTCTGAGCCTGTTATGTATGTATACTGAGCTATGCCACATCTTTTTGTCTATAATTCCTTCTTCTTCCATACCTTGGAGTGTGATGATGTTTGCTCCTTTTGGTATGTTGGCCGAAATTTTCTCCTACATCCTTCTCCTATATGCCCAAACTTGTTACAAGCATAACATCTTATATGTTTCATATTCCTTCTAAGGTAGTCAATGGATTTGTGACCAAACATATTGCAAGAAAAACAATATCCCTTAAAGTACCTGGAAGCTGGTGATCTTTATGTGTGATGGTTATTAGCTTGAACCATTCTACTTTTGCATCTTGCTACAACATGTCCAAAAATATGACATGCAAAACATTCAACATTATTCATCAAAGGAAGGAACTAAATATCACTTCCATAGTTAGGAGTAAATGATTTTCTTTGAAGTATTTTCTTTCATTGGTTGTTGATGGGGTTGACCTATTATCTCCTTGTTGAGTATTTTAGATTTTGCATTAGAGTTCCCTGCCTCATCTTGTGAACTAGATTCACCTTCAACAATTTCATAAAAACCACAACCAAATTTGGTGATAGGAGACCTTTGACTACTAAGAATATTATCCAAAAGCTTAGTACTATCTTGAAATCCTAAAAGTTTGTCCTTTTCTTCTAATTTACCTTTTAGGATATTTACCTCAACTTGGTATTGCTCTTCCTTTTCAAGATACTGCTTCTTCACGATTTCTTCATCTTTTCTTCCTTCTTCCACTTGTTTCCTTAATTCAACAGCTTCATTCTCTTGTTCTTCAATTACTTGGAGTAGTTCTTCATTTTGCTTATTTGAATTTTTTAGTTCTTCTTTTAGCAAAATGACCACAACTTGAAGACCTTCATAGTAGTTGGTTCTTTCTATAAGTTCCTTGGTTGTTGTGTCCTTTTCATTCACTTCATTTCTCAATGATGTCACTTCATCCTGCATCCTTTAACATTGATCTTCCTTTTCCTTGTGCTTCTTCCTTACTTTGTTTCCTTCCTCCAACTGAGATTTTAATCTAGTATCTTATTATTTGTAGGAACATTCCCTTTTATCAATTAGATCTTTTTGATCTCTAATTGTGTATGTGAGATTTTTAAATTCTACCTCTATTTGATTTATTTCTCTTTCACCCATAAGAGAAAATTCAATTGCTTCTCTATCACTCTCATTATCTTCAAATGAATAGAGAAATGTATCACGAGAGGATGAAAAATTTGTACCTCATAGTTATTTTGCTTGTTCATCTTCATTTTGAGGTGTTTCTGAAACTGAATAGTTTCTTCCACATAAAGGCCAATCATCTTTCCCACAACCACAGTTCCTTTGAGATGTCTTCTACTTTTGAGGTGCTTTATTATTTAGCTTCTTTCCCATTATTACTACAGATCTCCTACAAGCAATCAAGCTTCTGCCAAAGGACCTACTTTGACACCAATTGTTGGAAAGAATACTTGGGGGGGGGGGGGGGGGGGGGGGGTTGAATCACTATTCATAAATCAATAATTTTTGAATTTCCATAATCAGATTTATATATGATAATTCAGTGAAGGGAACTCGAGTGTGCACGCAACTGTTATTAAGGCAACCACCGTATATCCAGTGAACTTGTGATTCAATTAATTAATCATATGTTGATATTTAATTAGTGCATCAGTACTTTATTAAACATTAAACAATAACCATTTGCAGTAATAACAGAATAAACCATCACACATAAGAAACACACATGAACACAAAGATTTAAGGTGGAAACCCAATGTGGGTGAAAACCACCTCCTGCTGTCATCTCTATCTTCTTTTAATAATAAGAAAATTTGTTTACAATCTTGTACTGGTGTAGACTCATAACACTACACAAGCACCCACCTATAGAAGGTTACAACTTTCTCTCGTTCTCTAGCTTCTTCTGGAAGGGAGATAGAACCCCCTAGTTCTTGTATTAGCTGATATATTTACTAGTATGTAGGCTCCATCCTACAAAAGACTACAACCTTCACTCATTCTCCAGTTTCTACTCTAAGGGAGCTCCAACCCCCTAATCAAATCACCAACCACTACTCGAACTAAGCCTCGACTTCCTCACTGAAGGCTCCAACCCTCAATATCCTCTAGGGACCACATTTCATAAATTTTCAGACTAGATTCTCCTGTTACATAGGAATACACATGAAGGCCTCGTTTCATCAAATTTTCATACTAGACTCCTTAGTAACATTGAAGCTCAAAGTAAATCACCACTATAATACAAACATTAAATACATATGCATCAACCATTCACTGAAACCCAATCAATCTCTGATATAACTGAAACCCAATCATCAATCTATGATATAACTGAAACAATCAAGCATATAAACCTTTGAACCTCTGACACAACTAAATCAAACAATCACTCAACCTCTGACACAACTGAATCAACCATTCATTCAAACTTAATAAAATTAAACCACTCAACTGGAACAGACAGATCACTGTAACCATTACATAGATCTGAACCCAGAACACTGCATCAACAACCAAAACTAACTGTAACCTCAAAAGGCATGTGTCAAAATGTATACGCTCCTTTAATGAAACAAACCTGTGTGTATACGCTACTTCCTTTTCCCCAACCTACGTATAGCTCTAAAGATACTGAACCATAAAACCTCTGAACCATAAATTGTACCAATTAGTGACATTTTAAATATCTATTGTCATATTATAGAGTTCTAAATAGATAGCAACAAGGATCACCCTTCTATCTCAGTCAATTAATCATGATAGACAAACTCTTTATGCATTCAGTTTTACTTTCAAATGTAAGAAGACTTCATTGACAGACAACAGTAAAACAACAATACTGATCTGATAGATCATTCATCCTTGAACATCAAGCTTTTCTTTTGCATATGCTACTTGAAAGAGTCGAATCAACATGTATATGCACCTTCACCAAAGCAAACCAACATATATCTTTAAATACTTACTTATAACATTGTTGTAATTGCAAACTTCAGACATACCTAAGTCATCACTTATAAAGGATAAAACGTGTGTTAGCAATCAGATCTAGCCTATCCATTATCATATCTCATAATGATAAGTCATTATGATCCTAATCCATCACTAGATCTCATCCATCATCAAACACTCAGATGCATACTTAGTTCAGATCAAGCAAAGCATTAGAAACCCATAACATGCATATTATTTTTTGATCTAATACTTCATCAGATATTCATTACTTATGCACTTATCCCTTTGATCTTCTCCTCCTTATATAATTTTAGGCCTTTCTCAATATCTTAGACCAAAACCACTTAGAACCAATACCTTGGAACAAATACCTTGGACCAATACCTCAAACCAAATACCTCTCACCAATACCTTGGACCAAATACCTCGGACCAATACCTCGGACCAAACCTCAGACCAAAACCTCTAGCCAAAACCTTGATTTTCCATCCCATATGCACTTTTCCTTCTGTGAAAATATGTGCACACATATACGCTTCCTCTATTCCATAAGCCCGTGTATACACTACTTCGACCAGGTGAACCATTGTATACTTCTTAAACCATTATCTTTCTTCAATTTCTTGATTCTGATATGTAGTCCTTTGTTCCTTCATCCTATTCCTTTGTACCATTACTTTGTTCCCTCTCAATAGACTTGTTATAATGAAATTTTCCATATTAATTCTGAAATGATTCCTTTGAACTGCCCTGCAATTTGTGACATCTCATATCTCTCTTGCAGATTCATCTAGTTACGTAGATTCATCTAGTTACCATATACAAGTGAATTGTTCTGCTACAAGTGGGTTTCTGTCAAGTACAACACATGCATCATAATGTCAACAATATCATTGAGTATAGGAATATGAATGTTAGTCATAACAATCTTAGAGAACTCAATGACATAATAGCTAGTCACAAAATTAGCTTTTTTTATTAATTTTAAAATGATTTGTTAGGAACTAAAAAATCCATAAAGAAATCATCCTCAACTAGGGGAATTATTTCATATCAAGGCTTGATTAGCCAATAAGAAAATAGAAATAATATTTTCAAAAATTAAAAAAATATCTTTGAATTTATGAGAAAATAGAAATATTCAACATTTTCTTGAAAATTTGGTTAAAGTTCCAAAAAATTAGAAAAATAATAGAGATTCGATCCACTTTGACAATGAAGCGAGTGATATAGTGCCTGGAAAAGCAAGGACTAATAACTTAACCTCAATTGAAAATGAGTGATTTCACACCGGAAAGTAATATGGAAGGTAGTATGGGGCTTCATGTAAGGATATGATAGAAAGGTTTTTGTAATCATTCATGTCAATATAACGAAAAAAATACTAATCTTTCTAAATATTACATGAGCGAAAAATGGAATCAACTATTCTTTGAAATTATTATTTCTTATGTTACATTATATGGTAAAGTTATCAGTCTAAACATAAAACATGTCATTTATTCTCAAATTATTTGACTATAAATTGAATAATGAATTTCTAAATGTTTTACACATTGATGATGCACACATATTGAGATTGAAAGGAACAAATGACGCTCACTCTACATTCACTGGAATATTATATTTTAAAAATATTAATATGGTATAACTTGTTCCCACCTTCCTACTTGAAATTGTATAATTTCTAAAAGTAAACATATTAATTGGCGTGGAGGCATAAATCATTTTACCAATGACAATGACTCTAGTGAGTGGAAAACATTACATCATTTGTAGAAAATAATACACTTCAAGTAATAAGTAGCACTCAAGTATTTTTATTTAAATCTACAATTTTATGAATGTCAAAACACATGTGCATGGATTCTATTACTTTTTCGGTTCAACATTGAACACATTTTGTGGCATGTTCCTTTTTTGGCTTACCAGTCACTGGTAAACCTTATACAATTCTAAATCTCTTTAGTGAGATAATTTTCTAAGATTTGCCACCATCATACTTGTCCTTTGGAACTACTTCAAAATTTATAATTGAAACACCAACATTTTCAATATGTTTTTCCTCATATTGTTTGATAAACTGTGTTGGAAAATGCATCATTATTGTAATTTCAGCCTTCTTATTTGTCAAATTTACTCTGAGTATTGGTTTTGCCTTATTTTCTTTGTCCAAAAAAGTTCCATATGTTACTAACAAAAGGCCATGGAAAATGCTTCTTGTTATTTTGTTATTGATATATCCAATAAATAATGGCATAGACTCAATATTTTTTTCCTAATAATGAGCATTGAATTGAAATAAATTCAAGAAAGAAAAAAGAGTCATGTTTTACAGTTAGCTAAACCTAGATAAAACTAAATTTTTGTCTTTATTTATTTTCTATTTTCTACAACTTTCATTGTGTCTCATGTGATACATTCTTTGATAATTGTGCTCATTTCCATTTCTATTTCTTCATCCATGTCTATTTTCATGCCATTCATACTATCTTTATTTGAGACCACTTCAAAATCTGATATTTTTTCCTCTTCACAAATACTACACTCAATTTATTGCTTAAAGGGACATTATAATTAATACTGAGTAAGAATTTAGTCATGAGTATAGAACTAGATATCACAAATTCATTAGTAAAGCACATTCTAATATCAAGTTCGCAGTTACGAGATAGAAAATGGTTTCTATACATATAGGTGAAATACTAAATAGATTTTAGTTTCAAAGTTTCTTGTTATATATATTAAACTAAAAGATTAACAAATTTACAAATACATAAATGTTTTATAGAAATATCCAAAGTACCTTTTTTCTTGTAGTTTTTCTCCTGGATATGGATCTCGAAGTGTTACATGTTTCCTAAACATTGTAAAAGTTTTGTTTTTAGTTACACTACATAAAAAATATAGGAAAAAAACATAGATTTGTATATTGTAATAATGAAATGAAAATAAATAGAACCAAAAAATGCCTATTAGCAAAGTTATCACTCTCTTTAACTGTATATGTTCTACTTGTGTTCATGTTCCCATATCCAATGATATGAATTAGATCAAATATATATAAATAACAAAAAAAAGAGGTTCTAATTTCATAACATGAAAACAATTTAGTGCTAACAGTTACACGACCCTAACATATATTTTATAAATATTTTTAGAACTTTCATTCTATCAAATTTTTTGAACTATGCACCTCATTTCCACAAGGTTGTAACATATATCTTATAAAAGCTCTAAGTACTCACATACAAAAGGAATGACACATAACTTACATCACAAAAATGCTACATGTTTTTCACCTGCATTCGAAATGAGCTTGCAGAGAAAATCCTTCACATCATGCAACTACCAAAATGATCACCATACAACTCGAAGAACAAATCTTCCTAGAACCAACTCCCACGAAAAGTAATCAAGCATGTGTTAGCAACATGTATGCAAAAGTTGCATGATAAACACTTGGCCAATGCTCCTATAGACAACATAACAAGAACTAGTGGTTACAATTGTCACATTAATTTCTAAATTTTCAACATACATATTAGATAATAACCAAATATGATATGTTATTTAAGATATCTTATTTGAAAATCTTACCAATGCACCTGCATAGAGAATAAATAGAATTAGTAGTTAGAATTATAATATTACCTTTCAAAAATTGATGATATGTTTTACATACTAAGCAATAATAAAAACTCAACAAAATAATAGAGAGTTTACACACATTAACAATGAACCAAGTCTTATAGCCCCTTGTGAGGTAGGGACTAATAACAATAATATTATTAATAGTATTAATAATAATACGTTTAAAATAATGTTAGAATCGTACCTTTCAAATAAGGGTGGGAAATCAATTGCACACACTACTATGTCAAACTAGACACATTTTATTTCATATCAAGAAACACAATGAAATCTTCTTATGGACCTACACACTCTACATAATGTTATATTAATCAAATATATAACATATTTCAAACTTAATAGTAAAAATAACTATGAAAGTTTGAGGCTTGAAAGGTTTGGGTAGGTGAATAAATGTCCCCACTACTGTGTCTACATGGGTTTCATTAATTAGGTTCCCTGAATACTAAATGCATTTTTTATCTCACATTTTCCAATTAAATAGTTATTATCCAATATTGAATGAAATGTATTTATAAATTTTTAATGCATATGAGGAAGGAGTGTTGTGCAAGAGAACATGTGTGGAAAGCAAGTAACATAGACAGTTTCCCCTCTATACACTTCTAGAAATGGTCCCTCACACTTACTAAAATTTGGAATCTACATAACTTTAGGAAATATATAAAATATCAAAGAGAATTCTCGAAAATATACTTTCAATTAATGTTTTCACACAATGTCTCAAAATTCTTTTTTAGAATTGGTAAAAGAACTCATAATTTGAACACAGAGTAATCAAAATTCGAACTATAATTGAATATAGAGCCATGGTCCAAAGAGTAATCATTGTTTCATAAGGAACTTATCAAAATCCTAATACCTATATCATAAAATTAATGCATTCGCCTGAATGGGGACTGGAATTGGACTCCCATAAACCATAATGTCAAAAAGGCACCTAAAACAAAAAATAAGAAACTACATCCAAGAATAATATTAGCTCATGATAACATCTCTAACATTCTAGTCGATGAAATAACACTTGTAGATTAACTATGCACATTACTATGTCAACGTGGGTGCACTTTATTTTATATCGAGATGCAAATGAGCCCTACTAAAATTGCATTGTGGGTGGTTTGATGTCTGGTTTTGAAAACTATGTTCAGTGGCTCTGAGTATGGAGGTGAAATTGTGTTTAGGTAGGAAAGGAGAAAAATGGAAGCTTCTTCCGCACCTCTGCATTAATTATTTAAAAGACTAATGTTGTTCGATTAAATTTCATAGCCAATTAAATTTTAAACTATACAATTTTTGTTGGGTGTGTGTTATATTCTTTCCATGACTAGTCACAGACACGGGGGGATAATAGGGGGGGTGATATACCCCTCCTGTTCGTTGCACTAGACGTAGCAGGGGGGTTTTAGGGGGGCGGTAGCTCCCCTACACAGGGTTTGGGGCAACGCTTGAGAAATTTTTTTGGACCCTATACTAGGTGGGCCGACCTACCTATGGTTTTGTGCATGTGTTTCGCACATTGTTTTGGCATGATGGTTTTCTACCCATGGTATTTTGTAGAACTGGTCAAGGGAACTGTGGTTGTGCTCTAATCTAGGGTTGATAGATTAGGTTTTATGAATGCTTCATCATGTATATATATGTATTGTAACATTGAAATGAATAACGAAAAATCAATCTAATAGTCCTCGTGTTGGGATCCAAGGTAAAATCTCTGCATATTTCTTTTGTGTTTCTCACCATTGTATATTTTCTCTTTCTTTAAGAATATTTTCGCAAGTAATTTTTGTATAGGGTTAAAAGCTACATTTGGTATCATAGTTGTTTTGGCTTTAAGGGGACACCTTTGTTGCAAAGGGGTTTTTCTCAGGCCCATGGTAGACACTGTTCAATGGGAGATCTGTGGGATCAATTCTTGGAGTGAAAGAAGGTGACGAGTAGTATGAAGATAGAGATCACAAAATTTAATGGTCATAGTTTTGTTTTGTGGAAACTCAAGATGGAGGATCTCCTAGTGGATAAAGATTAGTGGATCATGGTAGATTTGGGTACTAAACCAACAACAATGTCAGCAGAAGACTAGGCGAATCTGGATCAGAAGGAAAAGAGCACAATATGGTTATGTATCTCAAATTCAGTATTCTTGAATGTACTAGTGGGAATTATAGTGAAGGATTCGTGGGTCAATTTCAGGGCTTTGTAAAACTTTAAGTCTGGTGAATAAATTGCTCCTACGAAAAAAGTTGTGTAACCTGAGGATGAAGAATATAGACTTGGTGAAAAAGAATTTGAATGCTTTTAATACTATGGTAATCTAGTTTTTATCTGTTGATATCAAATTTTTAGATGAGGATAAGTGCATCAGTTTGTTGTGTTCTCTACCATATTTTTGGGATAGTCTCGTTGTTGCAATATGTAGAAATACAACTATCTTGAAGTTTGATGAAATATTCCCATCCTTGTTGTCAAAGGAGATGAGATGGAAAAAGATTGAGAGCCAAAATGGGGATGCCTTGTCTATGCGAGGACGATCCTAGAACTAAAAAAAAAAACAAAAATATAAAAGAACAAAACCAAAAAACAAAAAATAGAAAAAAAAAATAGTGCTTGATTGGGGGATCTAAATCTAGGGGGAGATCTAAATATCCAAGAAAACCTATAAAGGTATGTTGGAAATGCAGAAAGGAAGGGCACTACAAAAAGGACTATAGATCTAAAGCTCTTGAGAAAGGAAATCGATCTGATGATGCTCCTTATGCAGAGGAAAGAACCACCTCAGATGAAGGTGGGGATGTGTACTTGGATTATTATTTAAGTACACAAGTAGATCATGAGGCATGGTTGATTGAATTAGGTGCAACCTTTCACTTCACTCCCAATAGAGAGTGGTTCTATGAGTATGAGAAATATAATGGTGGTGATGTCCTATTAGTGGATGACAGGAAGGCTAGAATCACTAGACATGGAAAATTCCAGCTGAATTTGCAAGGTGGAAGGATTAAAACACCTCCATGTGTTCTGCATATTCTTGCATTGGACAAAAATCTAATTTTTTTACTCATGGTGGATGATGCAGGTGTAAAAATAGTGTTCGAGAAAGATACTTGCAAGATGGTTTGGGGAGCACTGATATTGATGTGCGGAGTTCATATTGGAACTTTGTACAAGCTTCTAGGTAATAGTTTTCTTTATGGGTCCAATAGTTCTATTGTTCCTAAAAGTGCAGTAGAAAATGTAGTGGTCTCTAGATAAAATACCATGCTATGGCATCAAAGGCTTGGAAATATTGGAAAGAAGGGCCTTTGAATACTTCATGATAATGGTATGGTAGAAGGTATGTCTAATTTTACTCTAGATTTCGCTTTCTTTGAACATTGTGTATATGGGAAGAAACATCGGGTGAGTTTCCCCTCTGGTGCTAAAAAGGTGAAAAGGATATAGACTTGGTGCATAGTGATGTGCTTTGACTTGTGTCAGTTCCACCTCTAGGTAAGTCTGTGTACCATGTGCCATTTATATATGACTTCTCAAGGAATACATGGATATGTTTCTTTAGGAAGAAATACAAAGTCTTTGACAAGTTTAAATAATCTAAGGCTCTCGTAGAAAACCAAATAGAAAAGAAGATAAAGGTGTTGAGGAGAGATAATGGTGGGGTGTTCTACATGTAGGAATTTGAATATTTATGTAAGAAGTATGGTATAGCATGGAAGAATACTACTCCATACACACCTCAACAAAATAGAGTTGCCGAAAGAATGAGCAAGACATTGAGGGAAAAGGAAAGAAGCATGCTCAATGGTGTTAGGTTATGACAAGAATTATTGGTAGAGACAATGGAGACTGCATGTTACCTGGTTAATAGATCACCTTCATCGGTGTTGGAGGATAAGACTCCACATGAGGTGTGGACTAGTAATAAATCCTCTCTTTCATATTTGAGGGTATTTGTTTATGATGCATATGTACATGTTCCAAAGGAGAAAAGAACCAAGTTGGATACTACATTTGAAATGTGCATCATTATTAAGTATAAGGATTGTTTGAAAGGTTATAAGCATTGGAATCCAGAAACAAGGAAGGTTGTGTAGAGCCAATATGTGTTCTTTATAGAGGTGAAATATGTTATTAAACATGAGTTCCTATAAAAGGAACATGAGAAGATAGAGTTTGAGCTAAAGGAGGAAGAATCAGACTCTACAATAGGACATGAATCAAAAGTGTAGGAATTTACAGGGTAAGTTCCTCAGAAAGAACACCAAAAGGACACCGCTCACAACCAGATCACAGATCAATACACCAGTATTTTTGACGTGGTTAAAACCCTCAAAGAGGGAAATAGTCCATAGCCTGCGCCAACGTGGCTACTACAGGCAATTTATTAATCAAAGAATGAAAATTTACATAAGCTTCTCTCATGCACGGATTACCCGAACAATGACCCTCCATGCGCTTTAAATAGAACTCATGGACCAATCGGGTGTCAAGCCACGGATCAAGTGTCGGTAATACCGAGGAGAGAATGAACCGTCGGATCACTACATATCGTGACCGTCGGATTGTAAGTTACAAAATGTACAACGGTAAAGAAACACACTTTACCTAACTCTATACCTAACTCTAAACTAGACCAAGTTGTACTTAACTATTTCCTATGTGTCAGAATATCCTAACAAAAAGATGAAGAACCACAAACTCGAGTTGCGAGAAGATTAGTTCAAGAAAGAAGGCAACCATAAAGGTATAGTCCATCTACTTTCTATTCAAATTTTTCTTTATCTATTGCTGGTGATGATCACAAAACTGTCCGGGAGGCAGTAGATTTATAGGATGGAAAACCCTTAAAAGTGGCCATGGTTAATGAAATGGAACCTTTGGAAAAAATGACGGTTGGGATTTGGTGGATTTACTAGCCAGAAGGAAATACATTGGAATAAAATGGGTGCCTAAGAAGAATATGAATACAGAAGGTAGGGTGGAGAAATAAAAAGCTTGCTTGGTAGAAAAATGTTATTCCTAAGTGTCGATAATTGATTTTGGTGATATTACTTCCCCTAGTGCCAAGGAAGTTTCTATTAGATAACTTTTGTCTGTTGCCTCTTCTTTTGATTTTGAGGTAGAACAGATGGATGTGAAGACATCATTTATTCACAGGGATTTGAAAGAAGAGATCTACATTAACCAACCTGAAGACATTGTGGTGAAGGGAAAAAAAATGGGTATGAAGGTTAAAAAATCCTTTGTATGAGTAAAAGAAATCACGAAGGATGTGGTGTCAGAAATTTGATACATTTATATGGGGACTTGGCTTCACCAGAAGAAAAGTTGATCAGTAGGTCTATTTTAAATTAATTGTTGATCATGTTATTTATCTGGTCTTGAATCTGAATGATATGTTTTTGATTGGAAATGAGAAATAAATTATCCAGGATTTGAAGACCCAATTTTCCTTCAAATTTAAGGATCTTGGTGCCACAATTGTGGGCATGGAAATTAAACAATATCAGGCAAAGGGGAAGCTCTTGTTAAATGAGAGGAAGTATGTAGAGACAATACTACATAGGTTTAATATGCAGGATAGTAAACCAGTGAATGTTCCTATTCTTATAGGTGTAAATTTATCTCTTGAACAGTGTCCTAGGACATAAGAAGTAGAATAGGACATGTCCCATGTTCTGTACATAGGTGTAGTCAGCAGCTTAGTGTATGCAAATGTTCGTACTATACTGGACATTGTATGTAAAGTGGGAGTATTGAGTAGGTTTACATCAAAATTAGGGAAGGAACAATGGACAATAGTGATGCTATCAAAACCATCACACAAAAATATAGAAAAGAGAGATAAAAACCTTAGAATTTAGCCTCTTCAAGGAGGAAACATCCGTTACATTACAAAAATGAACAATTCTTAGATGATACAAATGACAAGACCTTCTTTCTATATATAGGAGTCTAAGGGATCATAATATAATGAGAGACGACATAAAAATAATAATGTAAGGGCACAATAATAACACTAGTGGGCTTCTATGGGGCACAATAGTAACAATATGGAGACTACATGGGCACAACAATATAATAAGGGGGTTTTACTAATAACAATAAGGGGTTACACTAGTAGTATAGGGACCTAACATGCCCCTCTCCTTCAAAACGTGGTGTCCTCAATGCTTGAGTAGTTCTTGATGCTTCTGTATAAAATTCTTGTCCTCCCATGTGGAATATTCAGTGGGTAAGTTCTTCCACTTAATGAGATACTCTGAAATTGATTGATTTCGTAGCCGTTGGGTTCTTGTTTTATTGACTACTCCAGGCTCGAATATGTTTTTCTCTTCCTTGTCAAGTTCTCGCAATATTGTTTGAACTGGGATCTTCCGCAACTTTTCAATGAGTGGCCACACTTCTTCATCCTTCTTCCATTCATCCCTTGCTTCGTTTATCCAATATGGTTGGATAATAGAAATAGCACAAAACAATGCTTCCACATCCTCATCCTTTCTTGAGAGTGCATCTGCCAGAAGATTTTGCTTCCCTTTTTTGTAGATGATTTCAAAGGCATAACCCAACATATTTGTGATCCATTTTTGTTCCTCTTCAGAGGATAATCTTTGTTCTAAAAATTATTTAAGACTATCATGATCCATTTTTACCTTGAAGTGTCTTCCCGTTAGATAGGGTCGCCATTTCTTAAGTGCGTGTAGTATTTCAAACATTTCCTTCTCATAAATAATTTTGTGTAAATAGTTTCCTTTGATTGGAGGACTTTCGAAAGAAATGAGTCTTTCATCTTGCATTAAAACAACACCAATTCCATTTTCTGAAGCATCACATTCCATAATAAAGGTTTTTGTGAAGTTTGGTGTAGTTAAGACCGATGCTTGTCACATTGCCTCATTAAGATGTTTGAAGGCCTTTGTTGCTTCTAGAGTCCATGAAAATGCATCTTTCTTCAATAATGTTGTTAAAGGTGCTACTATTCTCACATAATCCTGAACAAACTTGCAATAATACCCTGTCAACCTGAGAAATCCTCATAGATGGTTTATGTATGTGGGGATTTTCCATTCCTTAATGGCTTTAATTTTGCTAGGGTCTACCTTAAAACCTTCATGAGATACAATATGACCTAGATATTCCACCTCTTGTACTCCAAAGAAACATTTGGAGCTTTTTGCATATAATTTTTTCTCCTCCAATAGTTTTAGAATCCTATCAACCTATTGAACATTATACTTCCAAGGCTTGTTGTAGATTAGTATATCATCAAAAAATACTAACACAAATTTTCGAAGGAAGGGTTTGAAAATGGAATTCATCAAACCTTGAAATGTAGAAGGTGCATTGCTAAGGCCAAAAGGCATGACCAAAAATTCGTAATGACCCTCATGAGTTCTAAATGTTTTTTTCAAAATGTCTTCAGTCTTCATTCTGATTTGATGATATCCTGAATGAAAATCCAACTTGGTGAAGTAAATTGATCCATGCAATTGATCCAATAATTCATCAATGATAGGAATGGAAAATTTATCTTTAATAGTGAGTTTGTTGAGCTCCCCATAATCTAGACACATGCGCGATGATCCATCCTTCTTGTGAACCAATACTATTGGAGCAGAGAAAGAACTTTGACTAGGTTGAATTATACCAGCCTCTATCATTTCTACAACCATACGTTCAATTTCACTCTTTTGGGAATAAGGATACTTTTACGGCATGATGTTTAGAGGAACACTTCCTAGAATCAAATGAATAGCAGGATCATGATCACGAATAGGTGGGAGGCCTTTGGGAGTCTCAAATACCTTAGAATGATTATCCAAGACTTTCTGGAGATCTGGAGAAATAGATGATTTCGATGTGGGAAACTCTAGAGAAAATAATTGTGTAATTACGCCTCATTGTTCCTTCTTTAGGAGATTTGTCATTTTGTTAGAGCTTATTATCTTTCTCAATTTCCCTGCAATACCCCTTAATTCAACTTCCTTTCCTTCTATACAAATTTCATGAAAAGTTCTTGAAAATTAAAATCTATTGTACCCAACAATTATAACCATTAGACTTCTATCACAACATCAGCACCACCCATTGGAATGGAAAGAATTAGGCTATTCAATACATATTCTCCCATGGATAGCTTGATATTATGGCACTTTCCAAAGAAATTTATGGTTCCTCCACTTGCAAACATCACTTGACACTCTGGGATTCCTTGGCTATCTTACCATGAATAAAAATCATGCGTACTTTCTGAATCAATCAACACTATTACCTTTTTTTTTTTGATATGTCCATCTATCTTGATAGTTTGAGCAGTGGTAATTCTAGCCAATGCATTACAAGATATGGTCAATTCATTTCTTCTTTATCTAGGGTTTGTTCCTGGAGTATATCCTCTTCTTTTGACATTTCTTATTCCTTTTATTCATCCTCTTCACAATCTATGTAGAATAATTTCTTCTCAGCACACCTATGACCTTCAGTGTATTTTCTATCACAACTGTAACAAAACCCTTTTGTTAACTTTTCTTCCAATTGGTGTGGTGTCAACCTTATAGGTTGTGGGAGGCTAGGGGCAACAACACTTCGATCTTTATAGTTGTGAGTGGTAGGCTTCCTCGTTGCCATAATTTTGCATTCCATTTTTCTTGCAAACCTGAATTCCTTCTCCAATGAATCAGGTTCCCAAAGGTGAAGCTCCTATTTGATATTATCCTTTAATGTCCCTGTGAACACATCAATCCTATGCTCCTCTGGAATATATTTTACCCTTACGTTCAATTTTTGGAGGTCCTCAATGTTCTCCATCATTGAACCATTTTCTTTGAGATTTATCAATTGGTTAAAAAAGGTGTTTGTTTTTGTATCCCCATAATGTGCTATCATTTCTTCCGTAAAAATTGCCAAAATGAAAATTTGTTTATGCGAGCAAAGCCATCGATATGATACAAACTGATTTCGTTCCAAATATAAAGTTGCAATACATACTTTTTGTGTGTTTTGCACATTATGGAGATGAAAAATTACTCCATCTGTAATATCCATGTTCCGAGATCCTTGGTGTCAAATTTCCTCATATAGATTTTTGGAACATGGTGGGTCCTCAATCCAACATTAGATTCTATGAAATCATGATTAACATTTCTTTTTTTCTCATCATGAGTTTCCTTCACTACCCTTTCACCATTAGTAACCATTTCTTGTAGCAACTTATTTAAATTTATCTTCAATTCTTCCATCTTAGCGCACATGCCATTTAACTTACCATCCATGCCATCCATCTTAGCTTCCATGCCATCCACATTAGCTTGCATGCCTTTCATATTAACTTCCACGCCATTCATCTTGGCTTTAGTTACCTTTTGTGAGAGTGAAATTTGTTGTACTTGGTCTCGTAATTTTGATATATCATTTTGCATTTCTTCCTCTTCTTCACGAGTCATGATAGAGCTTTTAGGTTCTTATTAGGTGTTTCCACTTTCTTTTTTTGGGGAATAAATTAATGCTAATAATTCTTCACTATTCCCTTTGAATTCCTTCAAACTATTTTTTCACACCAATCTTATGCAAAATTAAAAAAATAACTACACACCTTTTTTTCATTTTGTAAGAGCTCGATATTGAATCTATTGTATCTTTGTAACTGCGGATCTAGAATATCTAAAATCACATCCTGTAGTATCCCTTTGAGTCCTCTTTCTAACCCCAGAAGTCTAATCAATATTGGATTCTCCAAGGAAGAGTTATGCCATATCTCCCATGGTGACCTTATTATAAACTAGTTCATTAAAGTGAACTTGTACGAAGTGCCACGTGTTACTGTTTCTATATTATTACCTCAAACTAATGTACTGAATACTACAGGCCATCCTCTTTTTGAAACTTCTGATGAAATTTCAATCTGATGCTCAGAGAAAAAGTTATGATGATTTACAAAGGTCACCTATTTAAGATGTAATTTGGGTGTATGCAAAACCCCTAACTTCCTCATATCATATATCTAAAAATGTAGAGAGACAAGATATGAAATTCAGATCTGATGTTCAAACTAGTTTCTTCTCTAATGGTTTTTTTTTTAGATTCTGAAACATCATAGAGAAAGAGGTATAGCACAAATTCCACGATGCCCTATTTTAGACGAAATTCTGGAGCTTGAAAAACCATAATTTCCTCAGATCATATCTCTGCCAATATAGGGAGACAAGATCTAAAATTTGGACCCGAGGTTCAGTGTGATTACATCCCAAATGGGTTTATTTTTTAGATTTTGAAACATTGTATAAAAAACGTTATAGTGAAACTTCTAGGATGGCTTGTTTGGAGCAACGAAACCCTAGAATCCAAAGTTGTGATACCAAATGTTATGAAACCAGTTCACAAAAAGATAGAAAAGAGAGATAAACACCTTAGAATTCATCCTCTTCGATGGGGAAACATCATTTACATTACACAAATGAACAATTCTTGTATGATACAAATGACGAGACCTCCTTTCTATATATAGGAGTCTAAGAGGTCATAATATAATCAGAGCCAACATAACAATAATAATGTAAGGGCACAATAATAACAATATGGGGACTACATGGGCACAAAAATATAATAAACGGGTTGTAATAATAACAATAAGGGGTTACACTAGTATTATAATGACCTAACAAGTGAAGTGGGTTTTCTAGTATTTGCGTGGCACTAGTGATTATGGTTTGTACTACCAAGGAAGAATAGGATTAGAAAGAGTTTTGGACATCCATGGGTTTGTTAATGTAGATTGGGCTAGATAATTTGATCAGAGAATATCTACAAGTGAGTATGATTTTAACATATTTGGAGGTGCAGTTAGTTGAATGAGCAAGAGACAATTTGTAGGGGCACTTTCAACTATAGAGGGAGAATACATGTAAGTCACTTATGCAAGCAAGGAAGTAGTTTGGTTGCAGATATTTTTTTCAAGTATGGGGTTAATACAATGAGCTATATGGATATATTTTGATAGAAAGAATACAAATTTATTAGCAAAAAAACCTACTTATCGTTCAAAGACAAAGCACACTGATGTTCAATATCACTTTGTGAGGGATATGGTTGAGGAAAAAAAGGTGTTGCTAGTAAAGGTGGACACATTCAAGAATGTTGTAGATGCATTGATGAAGTCTATGAGCACTGAGAAATTTTCTTGGTGTAGAGAGATAATGGGCATTGTAGGGATGACCAATGACTAAGCTCTCCTATGACCAGTTATGTGGAAAATAAAACAAGTTGCAGAGTGTTGGGTGTGTGTTATATTTTTTCGACAACTAATTGCATGTGCGAGGGTGTGATAGGCCCACTTGTTCATTGCACCAAGAACAACAAGAGGATTTGAGGGGGCCAGTAACCCCTGTATGGGGTTCGTGATAGTTCCCTAGGAATTTTTTTTGGACCCTATATTAGGTTGCCGGACCTAAAAATAGTTTTGTGCACGGGTTTCACACATCATTTTCGGCATGATGGTTTTTTTCCCATGGTATTTTTTAGATCTGGTTAAGGGAACTACGATTATGTTCTAATCTAGGGTTAATGGATTGGGGTTTATGAATTATTTGTTATGTATATATATTTATTGTAAAATTAAGAGGAATATAATGAAAAATCAATTTGGTAGTCCTAGTTTTGGGATCTAGGGTAAAGTCTATATGTGTTTATTTTGTGTTTCTCATCATTGTATATTTTCTACTTTTTAAGAATTTGTTTGTAGGTAATTTTTTTACAAGATTAAAACCTATATTTTTCTGAGTCTGGAGGAAAAAAACTTGACTTGATATTTTCCTTGATTTTTAATAGACTCCCCCACATACAAATCATGTACGCATCCTTTCTCCTACACGTTGTGAACATTTGGTCACATCCCACAGTGAGCACGCTCCCTCCTGATGAGAGAAAATATTCTTAAGAATTTCATTTGTTCATTGATAGCTAGAGAAAAAACTTGTTCAAATCTTCTCATTTGTGCTTTTCCCTATCAAATGGACCCACTTTTGCCTACCATAATGTAATGTCTCACTTGTTTTTATACACCCAGATAGATTAAAATCATAGCATATTTATATTAAATTAATATATTAGAGCCTCTTTGACATATTTATTTAGTGCCAGGCACAATTTCTCCACACACCCTTTCTCTCGCACATCTAGCACAACCTTTTTATTTCCTCCACCTAAGATATCTATAAATATTGCTTTGCATGGTTCTCAAACTTATGCCCGGTAGCTCTAAGTGTAGCGGTGCAGTTGTATGTGGGTATGAAAGGATCATAATTAAAGTTTCATGTGCACCTCTGCATAAAATATTAAAAAAAAGATGTTGTTGAGTTGAATTTTATAATTAGCTAAACCTATATTTCCTTATATTGGTAATTTTTAATTAATTTTTAACTTTACCATCACTTGCACTTCTGTAACACCCCTCCATTGTATGTAAAATTATGCTAACCTAAGCTAAGTTAGGTCTGATGTGTAACAAGAAAAGTAAATACTTTATTATTAAATAAATAAAATAAGTTAATCACTTGGAAAAGCGAGACACCAAGAGATGAGATTCTTTCCAAATCCCATTGGTAAATGAGAAGGGAAAATTATTTCAGGATAAGGATTATAGACCCAATTCTAGATAAGCTTGATGGATTGGAGATAAATATCCATTAAGTTACTTAGATTAAGAAAAACATAAAAGCCTTGTGGGAAACAAAGGAAAGCTTTTATGACGAAAAGCCGCGTAGGAGAGAAAGGCGAGCCTTTCTAAGAAAAGCCTAGGTAAATGGATAAAAAGATCTGTAAAAGTGGAATCTTGCTAATGGAAACCATATCATGAAAGAGGGTATTAAATACCCATTGAAGAGATCAATAGGAGGAATTTGATCCATGGCAAGAACTCTCGACTCGGGGGTGAACGGGAAGAATCCAATTCTGAGATGGGTGGCGATGGTCGGATTTCCAAGTGACTTTCTTTAGCTAATCTAGTTGGTTTCAATTTCTTGGGATGTTTTGTATGTGGATCCTTATTCTTTATGTTCTCACATATTTAAACTTAGGATTATAATTGCGTTGTACTATCTTATGGTTTATTACTTTTGATGTTGTCAACTTCTTAAGAGTATGAGTATGGTTGCATGAATGATATTTTCTCATGTAATGATGGAATGGTTATACTTGTAACGACTATTGAATCTAATTTTAATTGAAGTTAAATTGAGGAATTGGAGCTGAATTGGTAATTGTAAACTTAGGTCATGGGGGTAAGTGACAAATGGTATTAGATCTCTAAGTTCAAATATTGCGGCCTAAACTAGTCATACACAAATAAGAAGTTTGAATGAGGGGCTCAGTTATAAATTGCTATAAGAAAAATATTCCAGAAGCCATGAAGTTTAACACAAACCCTGAGAGTGAAAACCACACTAAAGGAAGTAGCTTCAAAGAAAATTTAAGTATTGTAAGAATAAATTACAGTGGATTAAATTAATCCTCCAAACCTTAGTCATAAGATGAAATATTTTTAAGTAAACGGAGTGTATAATGAGGCCAATTGAGGAAAAATATTATTAGTGTTTGTGCAAAATAGTTGAATAAAAATGGTAGTTCATATTACGAATGGTCTATATATATTTTTTTCAAGGTTGAATTCGAAAATCACTAGCTAATTCATATCAGATTGAGTGGTACGTAATATGTGGAACTGAAGCCCTTGTACCTCAGCCGGAAGTTGTGGAATTCAAAATTTCAGATGTTGGTAAAACAATCAATTCCTTGCAGATCAAAATTCGTTCCAATAAATTTGTTAATCAAAATTCAGGGAGATGATTCAGTTTTGGAAGGGACATAATACCCTCACTTCGTTGCTTGATTGAAAGTGTATACTCGTTGATAGTTTTAAATCGAACCATGTGAAAAGATTAGATTCTCATAAGGTGAGGTTTTGAGATTAATATTTGTCTCGGAGATTAGTTTGTTCTTTGCTAAGTACTCTACCCTTTAGGTTGGATAAAATGTTAAAAACATGCGAATAAATATCCCAGACCTCGTACCTCTTGATGCCAGAAATGACTTACTTTATCTTTAACCAGAGATCTAAGACCTCATAGAGTGCCAAAATCCACATAAGGTTTACTTCTTAAGGACATTTTATATGTGGGGGAAATCAACTTTCATTTTGATCAACCCCAATCCTTGACAATGGTGATTGGAGGAATGGTCAAGCTGGCCTCCTGCTCATGAACTTGACCTCAAAAACCTCCGTGCTTGGTTATCTAGAAGAGAGATTCCATAGTACGAGTGCTATGTTCAACTGCGGTTTTGTGGAAAAAATATGTCTTTGTTTGATCAGTATTAACAGCCCTGGTCTGTAAGTGTTGATCGGATTTGACTGTGGAAGGGTTGAGATAAATCAGGATGTTCAAAAATTATATGTGTTGAAAGTTAATAATGAATGGACTTGTCCCTCTATAGCACTTGAAACGGAACAGTTGCAATCAACCCCGCACCATTAAGCTTTGTGGAAACATTTTATTTAAAAGAGAACGACAACTTTTCAACTGGATAGTTGGAGAAAAGCTCATTGTTAATGGCTCTTTCCCTTTCAATACTATTTCTTTTGCTCGCTGAGCTGGAGATATTTCATAATGAGAATACCCTTCAGATAAGGGTTATCCTTATGGTCATGCTCATAAAATAATTTAGTGGATAATGCTTATTTGGATGTTAAGCCATCAACGAAATCAGTTTGGAGAAGGGTTGTCTACATGACTCTATATTATAGCTTTATCTTATCCTTACATTGTATAATTGGGTTCGGCAAGTTCCTTTTAAAAACCCCTATATGCATCTGAGTTATCAACGTTGGGTAGACATGGATGGTGGTCATTAGGAAGGTAACTGAATTGACTTTATAATTTATGCATTCTTTTTTTTATTTATTGCAACCACACTACCTGCGTTGATTTTTTTTTTCAATTTCTCACATTGTCGTTTGTGAAGAGCCATTCAATTGCGACCCATATCATGGATTAAATTTTTGGCCACATTTCCCAAATACGCACATGACCTATCAGTTCATCAAGTAGTGGACACTTGAATCAGTCTTACCTATATAGTAAAATTGGGGTAAACTGCGTTCACCTCACCGAGGAAAAAAATCAATGCAAGTTTCCAATTTAAGATGGTCGTGACATGTTAGGAGGGTTTTCTCTACTAGAACATGATTTTAAACTATTTTCTTATCTTATCATTCACGAAGAGTGTTTCACAGCTTTCTGTTTTTGGTTTCTACTTTCCAAGATGGAAGTCATGCTAAAGCTCATTTTCGATTCATCAATGATTCATCAGCCTAATCTTAGGACTTGCACTTGCATCCGATTATAAGGCTTTATATTGCCTAGGATAGTATATCACACACTCAGTGGTTTTCTTTACCTGCTATCTGAGGGTTTCCTTAGGAACTCAATAGCTCTTTGTGAATATTTTTAGTTTGTATTGAACATGTGTAACATTTGTTGTCTCTATATACCTTCTTGTTGTGGGTACATGCAAAGCATTGGAAAGTCATAATATTCAAATATTTCTTCTGGAGGCTGCGATATTAAAATAATATGTACATCTTACCCTTTAGAGAATTGACCATGAAGTGGAACTATTTCTAGTTATTTACTTGCATAGTTGTTATAAATCATCATTTAGTTTGACTCTAACCTACGTGGTTTTTTTGGTCAGACTCTTTTAGGGCCTTTTAGTGACAAGTTTAGAGTCATTTAGTCGCATAGTTGTTATAAATAATGTGCATAGGTCAAATAATCATAGCTCGGAAAATACCTATCCATAAGAAGGGTGCACATCTATACAATTATTGTATGTATGGAGGAGGATTGCACCGCACCTATTTTAAATGTGAGCATTAATGTGTAAAAAAAACCACCAAGATATGTGTAACTTGGTTGACATATATGCCATGGTTTTCTTACTCACAAATTCCATGATGATAAGGATATTGTCTAGATTAAATGACATAGGGGCAATGTGTGCGAAAATGAACTACACCGAAGAATGTGTACTATTTATATGAGTTATTTGGATTATGCATAAAATAGAAAGAATATGAATGCTTTATCCTCGGAGTTGCTAAATTACATTATGATTCAAGGGGATACACATGATGTGATTACATGCCTATGTAAGGCTTGCATTTAGAGTTCATTGCCTGGTTGCAATGAGCTGCCTTGGCATGCTTACATGCATGAATGAATAAAAATTCTCAAAGATTAGAAAAAAATGAGTTAAGATGCTAGCTTGAGGAAGAAACAAAGTGGGAGTTTTACAATATATTTAGAGGTTCAAAATATGTGGTGTATTTGATTCTTGAAGGTTCAATAAATGTTAAATGTTAAACTATATCCATCTTATAATTCTTTAATTAATTTTTTAGGCAAGGGTCTATATAAATTAACAAGGTTGGGTTTAATCCTTACACCTATATTAGATACTCAAGTCTTTGGATAGGTATAGTATCAAGGTGGAGTGGATAAAAAACCATAAAAAGTAAATAGGAACAAATCATTTTGCAAGGTGGTTATATAAAATATAAGCTTGTAGTGATGTGGTGAAATTGAGAGTAATACAAAGACTAACAAGAATTAACATATTGATAAATTTCGATAAGTAGAAATGCACAAATTGGTCAGTGTTTTATTTTTCCTACTTAATTAGGCATTTGGATTTATATGGAGATTAAATTTTATTTCCTTATATGTTCTCCAAAACTTAAGTTATTGTTGAATTCTCTTGTGAATTTTCATCATAGAATGGAGGAAATAAACAATTTTGTAATAATTGTAAAGTATGGTTAGTGCATCGAAAGAGGAATGCTATACACACAATGTTAATGACAAGTAGTATATATGTAAGAAGAATATATATATCACTAACGAATGTTAAATTCCTCTACATAAGAGGATTAAAGAATATAACCAGCTTATGAAGAATAATGGATGTATTATCAAATGAAAATTATAAACAAATATGGAGGTGAATAAGTGATTGGATTAAAAATATGATGAAATTTAATGATATGGTCATCATATAATTCTACTCATATTACAATAAAAGTATAAGTTGTATGTTTTCTATGCAAGGACAAAGCTAAATAAAATATAGACTAATGCAGGTAAAGATAGTCGAGTCAAGGACATAACTTATTGAAATAAAGTTTATGTGTATAGAGATCTTCAAATATGAAGGGCAGAAATGTTGAACCCTTAAGGAAAAAAATGTAGATGGAATCCATATAAATCACTCGAAATAATTTCATGACATTCTATCAAAAGTATTTGTCATTGAATGAGTATTTGTTAACAAAATTCCCATGAAAAATCATTAAACTCATAAATCAAAGGTCTCTGTGTGTGGTAGGAGACTATGTATTTTGAAAATTGTCTTTCAACTTAATATTTTAATTGATGCATCTACATGTAATAATGCAATCCATTTTGAATATAGTTTTGTCGTTCGGAAAATACTATTGAAGGGAACTCAACCTTATCAGGTTATTATACTCAATAACATATTAATATTTTGCACCTAGAGGTCTCTTTGAGTAAAACCATATCTAAATAATTGTAACTAATATAAATAAGATGCAAAAATTATATGTCCAAATCTAGACTGAAATAGGATCAGAGTTGTGAAGAGTATGCACACATGCAATACAACTTACTATATGCATGAAGACATCATACATTAATAATTTTATGACCTTCATAAGTAGGTGAATGGGACTAGCACCCAAAACTACCAATACATAATGGAAGTAGAAAAGAAGCTCCTAAGGATCATGATTAATATTAGTAAGACAATATTAAATAGAAGTTCAAGGCCACATTATTGAGTTTACTCAAACTCCAATGTGTCAACTCAAGTCATGTAATCACAAAATTCACAATTGTGATGTGAAAAACATTTGGGTATGGATGGAATCCAACTCATATCTTACCAATGGGAATCTTTCCAATTTGAAGGAAGAAAATTATGCTTTGAGTAGAAGGATTGTAGATTTCTCAAAGGTACCTCATGTGGGAAGTGATAAGATTAAAATGATCTGTGGGTATATAAAGACTATATGACAAAAACGTTGGATATGGTGGTTTTGATGCACTTAAATTAAAAATAGAGAAATTCAGTGAAGCCTAATGAATAGTAAGAAGTACCCTAGATTCGAAGCATGAATCGTCCAAAATAATTAACAATTTCTTGATAGACCCAAAAGGTTTCGCATTACAATAACTTATAAGGATCTAAGGATCTTATGCTAGTAATAAAATAATACAAAGGAGTGACATATAAAAGGTTCTAGAAGAGAGAATAATAAACCATACAACAACTTATCGTTGAATCAATATGATGTTTTAACCATATTAGATGGTTATGTGGTATTGGTAAGTGTGATTGTTATGTGCAAAGATAATTTTTCAAATCATAGTACAATCTGAGATGCATATTTTGAACCACTATTTCTTATCAGACAATCTTGGAGAATTTTACGTGTCATATTTCATAGATAGTGTTGTTTGGTTTGGAATATGGAAACATAACAATTGAATGGACAATTTATGAACTATATTCTACAAGGTCATGAGCTAGTGTTAAAGTGGGGTATCAACATACTAAGGACCTAAGTTCACAACTTGGAACACATAGTACCTAAAAAATTAATAGGTGTGAAATTGAGAATATTATCACCTTTTTTTTATAACTCATATATGAGAAATACACTGAATTATTCATGGCCAACAAGGCGTTAGAAGAAATTTAAAAAGAGAAATAATAAAGCATATGACATGATTATTTTATATGTGGATTACTTTAAGTACCAAACAATTATTTTCTTGGCTAAAGAAAAAGTTAAGGTTGTTATTAGACTTCTAATATCTATGATAGACTAACCATCATAGTTAATGGTCTACTTTATGATTAAGTGGAACACATATTCCATTGTTGTTAAAACCTTGTCTATAGGACAAATCAATCTCAAAACTCCGAGTTATTGGTTTTGTAAAGTTGTATTATGCATCTATGTTATCATTTGTTGAAAATTTCCTGCAAGCACAAGATACATAAAAAAGTAAAAGAACTTGAATACTTTGACATAAAAAAATTCAGTTATACTCTAGTTGCAAAAGTCGAGTAGGTTCATGAATTCCTTATTTCACAATCAATAAATGACAAACGATTTGATCATATTTGCCTAAAGATAATATGAATAATTAAAGGAATTTTTTGCATAATAATAACATGGTTGCAAACATGTGGATGAGGTATATGTATACAAGTTTTACATGTGGTACTATGTACAAACGGTACATATGCTTCTAGTATAGATGTGTGTATTGCATGATGATATATGGTGTGTATAGCTTTGTGTAATTCACATTATGTGCAGATGCGCATGGTAGAAGAGAAGACACTGGGTGACTCCCTGGTAAGGAAACCAATGCACATTGTATGCAAAGGGAGGATAAAAGTGGAAACTAAGAATTTGTATTGTAAGTTAAGGATAACTATCTGTATTTTGCTTTAGTTTTAGTATACATATGACTTATGTTTATACTTTACTTTGGTTATATATGGAGTATGTTTTTTAGGGTTATGTTGAGCTAACTAGATATTATATTTTATACATGTGATTAGTCAAAAGTGGTCATTTGACTTGTTGTGACTAATGCAGAGAATTTGCAGGAAAGCGAGTGTTTAGTGAGAACACAGATGCATTCGAAGAATCAAGGGGAAGAATAAGCATTTCTTCAAATTTAATGAACATGAGGAATCATATTTAAATAAAGGGAAACATAACCTGTAGTTACTCAAATATTATATCAAGATATGGTATTAATTATAGTAAACAAAGTTCAGTTTATGCATCTAAAATTTCGCACAAAATGAATTTAAACAAATGTTACAGGTAGAGATGGAAGGAGATGTAGTGGTAGAACTCCCTTGTAACTGATACATATCAGAAGATCTGCATAAGATGGCAAGGTTATGAGAGTGTGTAAATTCATAAACAACTCCCTCTGAACAAGGAACTAATATTGTAAAATGGAGTAATACACCGAGGATGGTGTAAATATAAGGGGGGAGTATGGAACACCCCTCCATTTTATGTAAAACTTTGCTAACCTAAGCCAAGATTGGTCTCATGTGTAACATGAAAATTAAATACTTTATTGTTATATAAATAAAATAAATTATTCAATTGGAAAAGTGAGATAATAAGAGATCAGATTCTTGCCAAATCCCAATAGTAAATGGGAAGGGAAATTTTTTCATGACAAGGTTTCTAGATCCAACTCTAAATAAGATTGATGGATTGGAGATAAATATACCTTAATTTACTTAGCTTAATAAAAATGCTAAGTTTAAGAAAAACATAAAAGCCTTGCGGGAGAGAAAGGAATGATTTTATGAGGAAAAGCCTTGTAGGAGAGAAAGGCGAGCTTTTCAGAGAAAGGCCTAGGAAAATAGATAAAAATATCCATAAAAATGGGACACCGCTAATGGAAACCATATCATGAAAGAGGATATTAAATACCCATTAAAGAGGTCAAGAGGAGGTAATTCATCGATGGCAAGAACTCCTAGCTTGAGGATGAACTGGAAGAAGCCAGTTCTCGGTTGGATGGTGGTGCTCAATTTTTCAAGTGACTTTCTTTAGGTAATCTAGTTGACTTCAATTGCTTGGGATGTTCTTTATGTGGCTCCTTACTATTTATGTTGTCACATCTTTAAAATTAGGAGTATAATTGCATTATGCTATCTTATGGATTATTAATTTTGATTTTGTCAAATTTTTAAGAGTATGAGTATAGTTGCATGAATAATATTTGTTCATGTAATGGTGGAATAATTATACTTGTGACAACTATTGAATCTAACTTTAATCAAAGTTAAATTGAGGAATGGGAACCTAGTAGGTAATTGTAAACTTAGGTCACGGGGGTATGCGATAACTTTTGCACTCTGCACAGTCAAAGAGGTAGGTGTATGAGAGAAGCATGCGTGATTGAAAAAGTTCTTGTTCCTTGTTAAGGAAAATCGAAACCTCGAACACTTGACAATGTTGTAAGCATTTGTAAGTGAAACTAATATCATTTGTTATGAGCAAGCTTATTAAATACTTAGATATATTGGTTTCCATCTGATATGTAGACAAATTTTTAACATTTTAAAATATACATTGCGCGAAATGCAGAGGAAAATAGCATGACTCAATATAGTCCCTTCTCTTTAACAAACTCCCTCGAACAAAATTTCTTCGCACACCTTTTCTTAGGTACTTCCCACACACCCTTCCTTTGCACATCAAAATAGTAGAAATTTCATATTAAATTAATATATAAAATCTTTGTCTGCATATTTGTTCAACCCATTGCCACTTATGTAAAGGACATGCAACCTCCTCAGTTTTAGCATCATTGGACAGAGGACTCACTAACAAAATTACCCTTTTTTGTCCATGCCTTGATACTCCATATTAAATTAGCCTTATGTGGAGGAAGAAAGCTCGACCTAATATAGTCTCCACTCTTAAACAAGCTCCCCCACACACCATTTCTTTGCACACCCTTTCTCCCGCATTTCATGTACACCTTTTCTCCTTCCTCTACATATTTCTTAAGCGCTCCACCTCCTCGCTTACGTAAGTGACCTCGAATCCTCTTAGTTCTAGCACCATTGAGCATAGCAATCTCAGACATAACAGTGTTAGAGCATTGAATAATAGAATGACCACTCACAGAATTAGTCTAATTTTTCATTTTAAAATAATTTGCTAAGAACTAATAAAATAAAAATTAAACCTCCCTTGACTAAGACAATTATGTCGCATAAAAGCTAGCTTAGACAATCCAAAATTAGAAATAATATTTTCAGAAATAGAAAATTAGTTTTGAATTTATGAAAAAAAAATATTCAACATTTTCCCAAAACTTATGTTGAAAGTGTAAAAACTTAACAAAATAATTAAGATTCAAAACTTAGGTTGAAATTGTAAAAACTTAACAAAATAATAAAGATTCAAAGCACATTGAGTGAGAAGCGAGTGCTAGACTAATAACTTAAATTTAATTGAAAACGGATTGATTTCGTAGAAACTAGTATAGAGCTTCATGTAAGGATATGATAGAAAGCTTTTCGTAATCATGCATGTCAAGAGGACGCAAAAAAACACTAATCGTCCTGAAGATTGCACGAGGAAAAGATTGGAATCAGCTGTTCTTTCACATTCTTATTTCTTATGTTACATTATATGGTAAAAGTTGATCAACCTAAACACAAAAGATGTGCATTTCTTATCAAATTCTTTGACTATAAATTAAATAATGCATTTCTAACCGTTTTACACATTGACTATGTATACATATCAACATTGAAAGGAACAGTCGATGCTCATTCTACCATAAATGGAATCCTATAATTTAAAAATATTAATGTGATATAACTTGTTCCCACCTTCCTATGATAATTTCTAAAGGTAAAAATTTTAATTGGCGCGGAGGCATAACCTGCTTTACCAATGACAATGACTCTTGTGAGTGGACGACATTACACATGGTAGAAAATAATACGGTCCGAGGCAAATCTAAAATTTTATGAAGGTTAAAACACATGTGCATGGACGCTATTGCTTTTTCGGCTCAGCTTTGAACACATTTGTGTAGCCTATTCCTTTTCCGGCTTACCGGTCACTGGTAAACCTTACACCTGTTACCGGCCATGCGAGAAAGACACCCGGCTGGATTAGAGAGTTGAAGATTCTGATTTTCCATTTGGTTATTGGTCCTCACTAATCTTCATTAATCAGCCGCGTAGGGGCGGAGAGTTAAGCATGGAAGATTTGCGGAGAACCTGTTATAAATATTCATACGATCCGCGTTCGTCTTCGTATTCTCAGGTAGCAGCGCCTCTGCCTCATTATCATGGTGATATTGATACGAATGAGGGTATTCAGATCCAAGCACCAACCGAATCAATGAAAGTTTTGCTGCCCGGAACTTGTATTGGTGATGATCGCCCCGCAGCGGTAATATTTGACGGCATTTCCACCAAAAGCCCACATGATTACGGCCTGCTCGGAACAGCTTCTCTAGCGCCAGCGGTGCAGTTTGATCAAACTGCTGAGGATGATTCTTCAGCGATGGACATGCAATGTTGGCAGAAATTCGCGGCCAACATTAGCGACCCAGCTCAAACCCTAATCTGTAGTTCGCCGGTATATTCTTTGGTGAGTTCCACGAACCCTGTCTTCCCACCGACGCGGTGCCGTCGAAGGAAAAAACGCGAAGCAACCGGAGGAAGTCATGATCATGAGGCCAATAGGGAATCTATTGGGAATGATCATTTTCACAAACTGGTGGAAAGGCAGAGGCGGAATAAAATGAAAGCGCTTTGTTCAACACTGATGTCACTGCTCCCCGAGGAGTACCGAAAGGTTAGGTTTTCTATATCTATGTCGTATCCATAAAAGTGTAGAAACCAAAACAAAAGGGGCAATGGTTTTACTTGTATTTGCCATTTTTGTAAATGAAACATATCAACAAAGTTGTTAACTGGAAAAAGGAAAAAGGAGTATTGGTTTTACTTGTGTTTGTTCTTTTTGTAGAGAAAATGCACTTTAGCTGACAAACTGCTGGAAGCTGTTCAATACATTCGCTACTTACAAGATACGGTAATAGATCTCAGAGAGAAAAGAGATCTTCTAGACCTCTCGGTTACTGTTAAACCATTTTCCAACAGGTCCTGTGTTTATAGGAATTTTCAAGCTTCCAAGGCTCTAGTCTCCAAGGTACAGGACAAGTTTCAGACAATAAGGGTTAATGAATTCGGTCCAGGTATTCAAGTTATTGTAAATACTTTCAAGAATCAGATTGACTTCTCTAGTCTTTTAGTGCTGTTAGAAGAAGCCGGAGTCCACGTTGTGAGTTCTACGGTCTCTACCATAAATGATAGGAGCTTTTATAGCATTCACTCGAAGGTAATCTCTTACTCTATGATAATCTTGAAGCTGCCATGCTTATCTGGATTTTTTTTTCCCTCAAATACATTAACATTTCTATTTTAACCCTGCAGCTCTCAGATTTTCGCCATTTTGATAGCGCTGCCCTATACGGGAGAATTGGTCAATTGATCAATGGAAACCTTCCTAATATTCAATGCTAAAGTAGTATGTAGTTTACTTTTCTTGTGGCTGCATCTTTCTGCTAAATAGCTCTCTACGTTTCCAACAATGCTGTCTAAGATCAGGTATAAATTTGAAACGGAGATAACTTGACTTAAAATATTAAACTGAAACAAACTTGTGCAAGTATGAGAACGTTTTCCTCTCACAGCAGGAGAGATATGTGTGTCACTTGAGCTCATGTTGCCATTTTGTTTTGATTTCGGTGTGTTATCACTCTTATCTTCCTAATCAAGTGTGTACAAATAAACTTCTGATATGTCAGAAATTTGTTCCCATGCTCAATGACAGAGTGAAATGCTTAATTCTTATTTTGTTAAGAACGTGTATGTGGAATTTTAGAGTATGTGAGAACTTTGTTGGCCCAACAAAAGGGGAGCCACCCATTCTTCATTTCCAGAAACATAATGTGCAAACTCAATGTTATTTTCATTCTCCTAAAGTGTATGAATTGCCAATATTTACGAATTTTTGAAATTATTAATATTGTGTTTTATTTGTTATTAATAATTTCGTGTTTACTAAGAATATCTATTTTTATTGGATTTGGGTGGAGGGATGTGTTTTATTTATCTATTTTTAAACTGGTACTAAATTATAGAATGATCATAAAAATTGGTATGGGTGGTTTAAATTATAAAATAATCATAATTTTGTTGTTGAGATATGTATGCGTATAAATTTATTTTCAAAATAGTGAAACCACTTTTATAGAGTATTTACTCATGGTTAAGTTTAAAGATTTTTAATGTAAATTATTTTTTCCCTTTTAATAGATAACTCATATTAAAATGTTTTTTTATTATCGAGATAATTGTATATAAAATTGATATTATATCTTATTTACCAAAAGGATAGAATGATTATTTCAAAGGTTGTAACAGTAGTTTTATTGCTTTATTAACCTCACATAATCCATTTCAACATATACTTCTTTTCTTCTTAGTTTTATTTTTTTTTAATATTTAATTTTGATTTAGGTCTACAATCCTAATATTTGATTACATTAATGATTTTTTTTCACCAAAGGAGATTGTTATGGGATTTGTTATGGGATTTCTACAACTTTGGCTTATAATTTTGAAGATTTAAGGTTCCGATTATTGTCATGAACCCTTCTTTAATTTATTTTTTAAGTATTCGATAGTGAGAGTCTTAATAATTCTTAGATGCATCCATGATAATTCCTTATTATACATGTACATAAATTTGGTATGGTATAGAACAAACATTTAGAAATCATTGGTTTACCTGTAATGATCATACCCTTAATCATTTTACTTGTCATTTCTCCTATCAACCTATATACTCATGCCCTCTCTTATGACAATAAATATCTAAGACTTTTTGACTGGAAGATTTTCCCCTAAGTTATCATTACCTAGCTACAACCCATCAAGTTATCTATTTATATATGTTCATACCAAAGGTTTTTCCCATCTATACCATATGAATTTGATTTCATTTACCTAACTTCGATTTATTTAACTTTTTACACTAACCATTCCCACGTACATTGAAACAGGTTAAGGGAGAGACCCTCTCTACCCTTACCCTATTCACATTCAATATGGTTCAAACTCATCTGTCCTTTGGGTGAATGAAACTCTACCATGTTACAAAACCCATGTGATCACTCCTCCACGTGTATTTTGGTTATGGCGCTTGATCGAAAGGACTCTAAGGGTGGTGATTTCATAGAGGAAATCAACGAATGTCAATCCGCCTCCTAACCCTAAGTGCATGAATCCCTTGGTTGTGTTTTCATTTATGTCATCACCACTTGCAGTGGAGAGGGTTGCGACCCATCTGCTCTTCTTGTTCCTTCTTGGTATTAGGTTTCTGTCTCCCTAGATCGAGAGTGTTATAACTCTAGATTCTATGGAGGTTTTCCATGGTGACATTCGTGGTGCTATAGGGTGGTCACACATGCCCTTCTTAATTAATATCTGCGCCGAATGGATTTCAAGGTTTCATGTCTCCTTCATGCATAAGGTGACTAGTTTTGTTGCAACTTTACTTTTAAATATGCCTTGACCTTGAGGTTATCGTTTTAGCCATTATTTTGATAGGATGTTTGTTCCTCACTATAGGGTATTCTTGCACCGATTTTTTTTGGAATTGTTAGTGCCTCTCCCACCAATCTCTTTGTTTTTATGGAGGGTATGATGGGCTCAGTTACTATCGACCCTGTTGCATTTTCCTTATTTCGTTCTCTTTTTACATTTGTTTTCCACTTCATGAATTGATATTTAACAGGCCAAGGTTGATTCAAGGTCTCCTTCCTAGTGTCTGTCAGTCCCGAAACCCCTCTCAAGTATATTTCTAGATTGGCTAAGTTCTTGTACACTTAGATTGTCTTTTTTTTTTCTAAATTTTGAGCATTTAAACTAAGGATTTTTGCTTTACCTACACGTAAATTTTCATCCTCTGATGATCTTTGAAGTGTTTTGGGAGGGTTTTCGTCTATATTCATCAATTGATACTTTGTTGTCCTCCTCTACCACATCAGTTTCAGATTCCTTGCCTTCTCTAAGGGTTTTGTCTAGTTTGGGCTTCTTACCCGGATGACTGCACTACCCTGGTCGCCCCATTTCCGGAAGTGGATTTTTGTTCAGTTTTGTTTTTGTTCTGGCAACCATCGAGTAATGTCAATTGCTACAGTTTGGTTGTCTCTTTAGTTAAATATTTAATTTGTTGTTAAGGGCGTCCTCTACTTCTTGTAGGGGTCTCACATTTGTAACAAGATTTGGGCACTGGGTTTTTTTATATGATTTGGAAGTGTTAACCCTCACCCAATTGGGTTATGAGGTGGATGTATTGTTGCTATATCTTGTCGACTATATTTCCTACATCAATTGGTTTATTTTTTCATACATTGTCTTTAATTTATTCAAATGTATTGTGTTTGGAGTGCCATCCTGTTATCTGCAGTATATGACATTCTTATATACATATTTGGTTATTTGAAATTGGTTGTCTCATTTAAAATACTTGTTTTTCTTGACTTCTAGTTCTTGTGCATAAATCATATGGTAGTCTATGCTAATTTTCTATATGTTGCACTTCTATTCTTTTTCAATGGCTACAATAATTCTTTCCTAAACAATTATGATTTATGCTTAATGGAAGTTATGTGTTAATATACTGGTTATATGTTTTCTTCTCTTTCCTCTTGTTATTCAACTGTTGGAATTTTTGGGAAAAGACATCAAAGTATTCTACTTTTTCCACATACTGTGAACATGGTCTTCGTTGTGCAGTTGTCTATGTTTCTTCCCTTACAACATCAGTCTTTAGGGACTTTGTTTTCATGATGGTCATATGATGTATTCTTAATATATCTATATCTATATATATATATATATATATATATATCGTATATCGATGTATTGAGATATTTTTATTTAAATGTTTTTACTATGGTTTTACTTAACTAATCTAGTTTCTTCAGTTCTTTCTATACTAATGACTCTCCATAATCCACAATAGTTATTATTTTTTTCAATACTTAGGCATAATAATCTTGCTCGTAGTGATTTCTATTTTTGTTCCAACATTTAGATCTCCCTAAATCATAAATTTATAGAATCCCTCAGGTTCGCTCTAATATATAAGGAAGAGTACCAGTTACATGATGATGACTATCTCCTTGGTACATCTAGGTTATCCCTACTACTTTGAGAAAGATATTTATAGTTTCCTTCCATTGTAGTTATTCTGCTCCCTTTGCCAGGTGTTCCGAGAAACAATATAGGACATGATGGCCTACAACCTTAGGCTCTCTTGGCCGAACATAGGTTCCTAGAGCTTCTCGGTGTAGTGTCAATCCTATACATATACTTTTTCCTTCAGGTTCTTCTTACGAACAGAGGTTATTATCTAATGAAATTAATTAATATACTTCATTTTCTAGACACAGTAAGAAAAAATAATCATATCTGTATTCATTGCATGAGTGGATGATAGGCATAATCTATTTACTATATATATTTCCTCAAAATCACATGCACGACTAATTTCATAAATAGATTTTGCATTATTTCTAATTATCACAATATAAATACAGTATTCATTTCTATATATTGCATTATTTCATATTATGACAATAGAAATACAATATTCATTTCCGTATATTACTAGGTCTTGTACCATTTTTAATAACAAACACAACATTATGATTTCTAGGTAGTAAAAATCCAACTTTTGATATACATGACTATTAAACTCCACTGTAGAACAGACACAGAATATAAACTTGTAACATAATTTATAACATAATCAAAGCAAGTGAATGGGTACATTGTTACGAGAACTTTACCTTTTGTAACCGAATCACACTGGTCAGAAAAATTTTCTTCCCAACCATGAACCTTTTCTGTTTGTTCCCCCTGAGCTAAGATCGAACCTTTTCCCCCGAACCAACAACTCTTGTTGGTCTAGTATAGGTCTTAATTATATTTTTCTTTCACAGTAGAATCTCTAAAACAATGTCATGTTTTTTTGGAATCTTCTTATCCTCATAACCTATGATTGTTTTTTTGGTAAAAAGATTATTTTTTCCTTTTTTTCATCCTTTAAAGCATGCCCTTATCTTCTACGACACTTTTCCACACCTTCGAGTGTTGTTTCTCCACCGCATCGGATGATTTTCCTAGATTTTGTCACATCTCTTAATTTAAACAATAATTACCATAGTACAATGATAACATAAACAAAAAAATTTATTTCGTTCATCTATAAAGTATTAATGTCTAGGTTATTATATGGCCACATGTAAATCACTGCTTAATACACATTCTACGTATATTACTCGTAATAACATATATATTTATTTACTGTAATAATGGTTTACATATTGCATATGATTTTAAGTTTGATGTTTCTATAACCTAACATATGAACCTTGGATTCCCACCTGTAAGAGTTGGTGGGAGAGGACTTCTGGACTCTTTTGGTTGCTATGCAACTTTTCATCACCTTCTTAGTATGGTCGCTCCATTGATGGTCCTTTATGGCTCAATTCCATCGTACGACTAATAGTATTTTACTTAATTCCTTTGTTCGATGCGTCCTTGGGAAGTTTTGGCATTTCTCTCTGTCTCTGGAAGAGCTACCCAGTTCTAGGTCATGAATTCGAGGTTCCTTTCTGGTTTGTCTTTGGTTCTTCATGTTGTTGACTATACCTTCCTTTCTCTATCATAGTTTCATCGTGGATGCTTACTAGGTGGTTAGTTTATTGAGATGGCCTTGGTGCTTCTTCCTTAGAGAAATTTCACACAACATATCATTCCAGGTATTGGATGTTTGTCTCTTTTTTTTAGTATTTTCATTTTTCTACTAATATTTCTTAGCTCTTCCTTTTTAATTAACAACGCTTACTATTTTGGCTAGGTTTCACCGAGGGCTTCCAGTAGCAAGAGAATGATCATTCTGGGTTGAGAACCTACCTACCTATGCCACTCCGTGAGTCTCCAATCTCAAATCTGAATAAAAACTCTAGGTAAGGTGAAAGATTTTCTGGAAATTTCTTGGAACAAAGGGTCAAATGTCTTCAGGGTTTCACTGTCTTAACTTTGCCAAGTTGGTGTTTAATTCCTTGAACTATTTGTAGAATTTATTAGTTGTTGTTTATATGTTTTATGAATCTAATGTATAGATGCGCAAGGCACTATATTTCTCATCTCTGCTCATAAAGTTCTAGGTAAGCATCTCGAGAAGGGTTTCTAGTTTTCCCTTGAAATTATGTTGTAATTTAACTTTTCCAGTTATGGAAGGGTTATATTTTGTAATCTGGCTTTCTTGAATCTACAGAACTTTATTACGTTGAATCTATGTGCCATGCATGCTTTATTATTATATATTTATGCGTATTTGGAAGCATATCGAAATTCTTACTCAGCAGAGGTATATATTCTACCATGCTTTGATAAGGTTTTCATTTCGAATTGGCTCATCCTTCTCTGGTAATATGAGGGAATTAATCAATTAACCAATTTCAAGGTTTTAGTATTTCACGTAACATAATTATATGCTTAGTTGTCAATTCCGCATTCATACTGCTAAGCAGTTGGGTTTTTACCCATGCCTCAAAAAGAAATCATTTTATGTGTTTCCTTTATATCTTCTATGGCATAAACTTATTAGTCTTCTTTTCCAACAATTTCAAACATATTTGGTTTAAATTTATGCTTCTATGCGTTAATTTATGCATGGGGAGACTACTTGGTATATGTAATTAGTTCATGTTCTGCCCTATTTCTTAGGGTGAATTTATTTCGGGTTTTCTTCTTAGAATGAACTCAATAAGCTTGGTTGGTCGTAGAATTTAATATACTATTCCTGATTGTTTCTTTTATAGCTAAAGGGTTTGAAAGTGTGGAAATCCTACAACAATACTTTTCCTATCTGGAATGTTTGCAAATAATATTGTTTCCTTTCTAGAACTCAGAATACTTTTGCTAGTAAATTTTTCTAATATTTTCATTATTTAATGAGAGCTTTTTCTTGCTTTTCTATCTTCTATTCATAAAGATTTGTATGTAATAATTCTAATCTCTTTTACATTTTCCATTTTTGTTTCTCTTTAAAGTTTACACATTCTTGCAAGATAGCTAATATGCCAAAATACTTCTAAAGACAAACTTTGAACTTGACTGAAATAACTCATTTATTTATTTCAAACAAAATTCAAATTTTTAATTTTGTAATCCTATGTTACATGTTCCAAGATATAAATACTTATCTGGTTTCTATAGAATTTATTGTTGTCTTGTTGGACTAGGTTCAACTATTAGTTGACAAATTTATTCCCAACCATGAGACTTGCTTTCAGGCCAAAGTCTCCCCCCAGGCTTTTGCTCGTTGGGTTGTGTTATATGCTTTCCATGTTTAGCCTTCCTAGTTAGCCAGGGGTTAGAGGGGGGACAGAGCCCCCCCTTTTTTTGTTATGAAACCAACTCACAAAATGGTAGAAAAGATAGATCAACGCCTTAGAAATAATCCTCTTCGAGGGGGCAACCTCCTTTTACATTACACAAATGAACAATTCTTAGATGATTCAAATGACAAGACCTCCTTTCTATATATAGGAGTCTAAGGGGTCATAATATAATCACAGCCGACATAACAATAATGATGTAATGGCACAATAATAACAATAGTGGGCTTATATGGGGCACAATAGTAACATTATGGGGACTACATGGGTACAACAATATAATAAGAGGGTTGTACTAATAACAATAAGGGGTTACACTAGTAGTATAGGGGCCTAACATGCCCCTCTCCTTCAAAAAGTGTTGTCCTCAACGCTTGAGTACTTTTTCATGCTTCTGTATAAAATTCTTGTCCTCCCATGTGAAATCTTCGGTGGGTAAGTTCTTCCACTTAATGAGATAATCTGAAATTGATCAATTTCATAGTTGTTAGGTTCTTATTTCTATGACTGCTCCAGATTCCAATATGATTTTTCCTTCCTCTTCAAGTTCTAGCAATATTGTTTGAATTGGCATCTTCTGCAACTTTTGAATGAGTGGCCATACTCCTTCGTCCTTCTTCCATTCATCCCTTGCTTCATTTATCCAATCTAGTTGGATAATAGGAATAGCTTCCACATCCTCATCCTTTCTTAAGATTGCATATGCAACAAAATTTTGCTTCCCTTTTCTATAGATGATGTTAAAGTCTTAACCCAACATATTTGTGACCCATTTTTTCTATTCTTCTAAAGATAATAGTTGTTCTAAAAAGTATTTAAGACAATCAGGATCCATTTTTACCTTGAAGTGTCTTCCCATTCGGTAAGGTTACCATTTCTTAAGTTTAGGTAGTTTTGTCAACATTTCCTTCTCATAAATAGCTTTCTTAAGATGTAGCAGTAAAAATACCCAATCACCTACATCAAAACATTTTTCACTACGATGTTCATCTACCTATTATTTCATTTGATTTTGCATCAAAGTGGCGATATCCTTTAAAAGTTGGAGAACTTTTTGTTGATGATCTATGTGATCTTTCACTACTTGAACCTTTTTCTCCTTGATATGTCCTTCTATATTGAGAGTTTGAGGAGTGGTAATTTCTTCCAATGCTTTACAAGATATGGTCGAAGTCATTTCTTGATGCTCGATGTGATCTTTCACTTCTTGAATTTTTTTTTTCTTGATATGTCCTTCTATCTGGATAGTTTGAGGAGTGGTAATTCCGGCCAATGTATTACAAGATATGGTTGGATTAATTTCTTCTTCCTTGATGTGATCTTTCACTTCTTAAACCTTTTTCTTCTTGATATGTCCTTCTATCTTGAGAGTTTGAGGAGTGGTAATTCTTTCCAATGCTTTACAAGATATGGACGGATTCATATCTTCTTTCTCTGGGGTTTGGTCCTAGCGTATATCCTCTTCTTTTTATGTTTCTTGATCATTTTCTTCCTCCTCTTCATACTCTATGTAAAATAATTTCCTCTCAGCACACTTATGACCTTTAGTGCATTTTCTATCACAATTGTAAAAAAGCCCCTTTTCTCTTTTTTCTTCCAATTGTTGTGGTGTAACCCTTGTAGGTTGTGGAAGGTTACGAGAAACAACACTTCCATCTTTATTGTTGTGAGGGGTAGAATTCCTTGTTGCCACAATTTTGCTTTCCACTTTGTAAGAAAGCCCTTTTTCTCTTTTTTTCTTCCAATTGTTATGGTGTTGCTCTAAATAAGGTGTTTCTCTTTGTATTCTCATAATGTGCTATAATTTCCTCTGTGAAAATTGACCACGTAACAAGTTGTTTACGAGAACAAAGCCCTTTATACCATAAAAATTGATCTTGTTCTAAATATAAAGATGCAATACATACCTTTTGTAATAGTGGTACACCATGTAGATCAAAATATTTCTCCATCTGCAGTATCCAATTTACCAGATCCTTGCCATCAAACTTCCTCATCTCGCTTTTTCTTGATTTTAGGACCTATATTTTGAAACGACTATAACTCTATACTTTCAAATCTTTATGTTCTAAAATTGTAGCTTGCAATAGACCTCTGTGTCCTCTTTCCAATACCACCAGTCTAATAAAGTTTACATTCTCCAAGAAAGAGTTATGCACAATCTCCCAGGATGACCTAATTATATACCTTTTCAGAAGAGCGAACTTTTATGAAATGCCACATTTCACTGTTTTGACCTTAGGATCTGAAAAATATACACAAGAAACTACAGTTCGTCGTCTTTCCATAACTTCTTACAAAATTTTAATCTAATACTCAAAAAAAAAGTTATGACGATTTTCTCCAAGTCACCTGTTTGGAATGTAATTCGGGAGTCTGCAAAAATTCCAACTTCCTCAGATCATATCTCCACAGATATAGCAAAAAAATCTCTGAAATTCAGACCCAAGGTTTAGAACGATTTCAACCCAAATGGTTTTTTTTTAGCATCTGAAACGTGGCAGAAAAAGGTTATAGTGAAAATTCCACCATGACCTGTTTAGAGCAGCGAAACCCTAGAATCCATAGCTCTGATACCAAATGTTATGAAACGAGGTCACAAAAAGATAGAAAAGATAGATCGATGCCTTAGAAATAAGCCTCTTCGAGGGGGCAACCTCCTTTTACATTACACAAATGAAAAATTCTTAGATGATTCAAATGACAAGACCTCCTTTCTATATATAGGAGTATAAGGGGTCATAATATAATCAGAGCCAACATAACAATAATAATGTAAGGGCACAATAATAACAATAGTAGGCTTCTATGGGACACAATAGTAACAATATGAGGACTACATGGGTACAACAATATAACAAGGGGGTTGTACTAATAACAATAAGGGGTTACACTAGTAGTATAGGGGCCTAACATCGTTGCACTGATTGCACGGCATGGGGTCACACGGGGTTTGAGGGGGCCAGTTACTACCCTCTACAGGGTCCAAGGCAATGCCCGGGGAAATTTTTTTTGGACCCTATATTAGGTGGGCCAACCTACCTATGGTTTTGTACATGGTTTTCACACATGGTTTTGGGCGTGATGGTTTTTGGTCCATGGTTTTCAATGCTTCGGCATGTATATATATGTATTGCAACATTGAAAGGAATATAATGAAAAATCAAGCTGGTAGTCCCAGTTTTGGGATCCAGGGGAAAATATCTGTGTATGTGTGTTTTATGTGTTATGCTCTCGATTGTTTATTCTTTGTTCTTAGAATTTGTAAATAAGTAATTTTTGTACGGGGTTAAAACCTACATTTGGTATCGGAGTTGTTTTGGCTTCAAGGGGATGCCTTTACTACTAAGGGGTTTCGCTCGGGCCTGTGGTAGACCCTGTTCAGTGAGAGATCTGTGGGATTGATTCTGGTGGTGAAAAAAGATGGTGAGAAGTGGAAATATAGAGATCAAGAAATTTAATTGTTAGAGTTTTGAGTTGTGGAAACTAAATAGGGAGGATCTGTTGATGGATAAAGATGAGTGGATCGTGGTAGATTTGGGTACTAGACCAACAGGAGTGTTCGATGAAGAATGAAATAAGTTGGATTGGAAGGCAAAGAGCACAATACGATTGTGTGTCTCAGATTCAATATTATTGAATGTATCAGGGGAAGCTAGGATGAAGGATTTGTGGGACAAGTTCAGGACTTTGTACCAATCTAAGTCTCTGGTGAATAAACTGTTCCTACAGAAAAAGTTGTATAACCTAGGGATGAAAGATGGAGACTCAGTGATAGATAATGTGAATGCATTTAATATTGTGGTAGGTCAGTTATTATATGTTAACATTAAAATTTCAGATGAAGATAAGCAGATCAGTTTGTTATGTTCTCTACCAGATTTGTCGCATAGTCTGGTTATTGCAATAAGTAACACGGGAATAGCCTTGTAGTTTGATGAAATAGTCTCATCCTTACTGACGGAGGAGATGACATGAAAAAATATGGAGAGCCAAAATTGTAGTGCCTTTTTTGTACAAGGACAGTCCTAGAACAAAGAAAAAATAATTCATCGAGTGGGAGATCTAAATCTCCAGGAAAAGCTATAAAAGTGTGCTGGAAATGTGGAAAGGAAGGGCACTAAAAAAGGGACTTTAAATCTACAGCTCCTAACAAAGGAAAGGGATCTGATGATGCTCCTTCTTCGGAGATGAAAACTATCTCAGATGAAGGTGGGGATGTGTACTTGGCTTCTTCAAGTACACTATGTAGATCATGAGGCATGGTTGATTGACTCAGGGGAATCCTTTCACTTCACTTCCCATAGAGAGTGGTTCTGCGAGTATGAGAAATATGATGGTGGTGATGTCTTATTAGGGTATGACATCAAGGCTAAAATCATTGGTCATGGAAAATTTAAGTTGAATTTTCAAGGTGGAAGGATTAGAACACTTCCAGGTGTTCTGCATATTCCTGCATTGACCAAAAAATTGATTTTTGTAAGCAAGTTTGATGATGTAGCTATAAGAACAGTGTTTGATAAGGATACCTGCAAGATGGTTTGGGGAGCACTGGTATTGATGCGGGGAGTTCAGATTGGAACTCTGTACAAGCTACAATGTAGCACTATTTTTGATGGGTGCAACAATTCTATGGTTCCTGAAAGTGGAGCAGAAAATCTAGTTGTCTCTGGAGAAAAGACCATTCTTTCGCATGAAAGGCTTGGAAATATTAGGGAGAAGGGCCTTGAATACTTCATGGTAGAGGTATGGTAGAAGGTATGACTAATAGCTCTATGGATTTTGATTTCTATGAAATTGTGTATATGCAAAGCAGAATCGGGTGAGTTTCCCCTGTGGTGGTAAGAGGGCGAAATAGATATTAGAGCTTGTGCACAATGATGTGTTTGGACCTATGAAGGTTCCATCACTGCGTAAGTCTGTGTACTATGTATCGTTTATAGATAAATTCTCAAGGAATACATGGATATATTTCCTTAGGAAGAAATCTAAAGTCTTTGACAGGTTTAAATAATTTAAGGCTCTGGTGGAAAATGAGACAGAGAGGAAGATAAAGGTGCAGCGGACAGATAATGGTGAAGAGTTTTGCAAGAAGGAATTTGTAGAATTCTGTAAGAAGTGTGGTATAGCACAACAAAATACTACTCCATACACACGTAAGAAAAATGGAGTTGCATAAAGAATGAACAAGATGTTGATGGAAAGGGTAAGAAGCATGCTCAGTGGTGCCGAGTTAGGAAAATAATTCTGGGAAGAGTTGGTGGAGACAACTAGTTACCCAGTCAATAGATCACCTTCGTCAACATTGGAGGATAAGACACCACATGAGGTATGGACTGGTAAGAAACCCTCTCTTTCACGTCTGAGGGTATTTGGATGTGATGGATATGTACATGCTCCAAAGGAGAAAAGAACAAAGTTGGATAGTAACTATGAAAAGTGCATCTTTATTGGGTATTAGGATGGTTTAAAAGGCTATAAGCTTTGGAACCCAGTAAGAAGGAAGGTTGTGTACAACCGAGATGTCATGTTTAGAGAGGTGAAATATGTTATTAAACATGAAGTCCCATCAAAGGAACCTGAGAAGATAGAGTTTGAGCTAAAGGAGGAAGAATTAGACTCTACAGTAGAAGAGGAATCAAAAGATGAAAAGCCACAAACTTCAGTTGTGAGAAGATCAGTTCGAGAAAGAAGCCAACCAGAAAGGCATAGTCCATTTTCTTTCTATTCAAATTTTACTTTATCTATTACTGATGATGAACCCAGAACTGTGAAGGAAGCAATAGATTTAAAGGATGGTAAACTATGGAAAGAGACCATGGTTGACGAAATGGAATATTTGCATAAAAATGAGGCTTGGGATCTCGTGGAGTTGCTGGCTGGACGGAAACCCATTGGCAACAAATGGCTGTTCAAGAAGAAGACAAATGTAGAAGGAAAGGTGGAGAAATACAAAGCTCATTTGGTAGAAAAATGTTATTCCCAGGTGCCAGGAATCGATTTTTTTGATATCTTTTCTCCTGTTGCCAAGGTAGTTTCTATTAGATTACTTTTCTCTGTTGTTGCTGCTTTTGATTTTGGGGTAGAATAGATGGATGTGAAGAAAAAATTTCTTCACAGGGATCTGGAAGAGGAGATCTACATGAAGCAACCTAAAGGCTTTGCAGTGAAGGGTAAGAAAGAACTGGTATCCAAGTAAAAAAAGTATTTGTATGGATTAAAACAGTCACCAAGGATGTGGTATCAGAAATTTGATACATTTATACAAGGACTTGGCTTCGCTAGAAGAAAAGAAGATCACTATGTCCTATTCCTGTAGGTATGAAGTTATTTTCTTAACAGTGTCCCAAGGCACAAGAAAAGGAAGAGGACATGTCCCATGTTCCATATGCAAGTGTAGTCGGTAGCCTGATGTATGTGATGGTCTGTACTAGACGAGAGACATTGCACAAGAAGTGCAAGTATTTAGTAGGTTTATGTCAAAACCATGGAAGGAGCATTGGACAGCAGTGAAGTGAGCTTTTAGGTATTTGTGTGGCACTAGTGATTATGGTTTGTGCTACCAAGGAAGTTTTGGGTTGTGTTATATTCTTTCCATGACTAGCCCATGTAGTTAGTTGGGGGGTTAGAGGCGAGGTGAAGCCATCCCTTCGTTGTGCCGATTGTGTAGCGGGTGGGTTACAAGGGATTTGAAGGGTGCAGGTAGCCCAACTCTATGGGATCTGGGTATATTAGGTTGGGCAGACCTACCTATGGTTTTGTACATGATTTTTCGCACATGGTTTTGGACACCATGGTTTTTTGTCCATGGTATTGGATACTTCAGCATGTATAAATATGTATTGTAACATTGAAAGGAAAATAATGAAAAATTAAGTTGGTAGTCCCAGTTTTGGGATCCAGGGGAAAATCTCTGTGCATATGTGTTTTATGGGTTATGCTCTCGCATTGTTTATTTTCTGTGTTTTAGAATTCGTATGCAGGTAATTTTTGTGTGGGGTTAAAACCTACAGGAAGACAAGGATTGGAAAGAGTAATGGATATTTGTGGCTTTGTTGATGCAGACAGGGCTGGAAATATGAATCAGAGAAAATCTACAGGTCAGTATGTGTTTAACCTATTTTGAGGTGGAGTCAATTGGATGAGTAAGAAACAATCTATAGTGGCATTATCAACTACAAAGGCAGAATACATGGTAGCCACTCATGCAAGCAAGGAAACAGTCTAGTTCTAAAGATGGTGTTCAAGCATGGGGTTAGTATAGGGAGCTACAAGAATAGACTGTGATAGCCAAAGTGTCATTTTCTTGGCGAAGAACCCTGCTTACCATTGAAAGACAAAGCACATTGATGTTTAGTATCACTTTGTGAGGTATATGATAGAAGACAAAAAGGTTTTGTTGGTAAAATTGGACGCTTTGACGAATACTGCAGATGCATTAACAGAATCTGTGAGCTTTGAGAAGTTCTCTTGTTGTATAGAAACAATGGGCATTGCAGGGCTAGATAAATGACTAAGCTCTCCTGTGGCCCCCTGTGGAATGAAGAAAACAAGTGGGAGAATTTGGGGTTGTGTTATATTCCTTCCACGACTAGCATTCCTAGTTAACTGGGGGTTAGAAGGGGGGGCATAGCCCCCCCTAAGTTGCAGTGATTGTGTAGTGGGAGGTGAGAGGGGGTTTGAGGGGGGTGGTTAGCCCCCCTTCACGAGGTTCGGGGAATTTTTTTTGCACCCTATATTAGGTGGGCCGACCTGCCTATGGTTTTGCGCATGGTTTTTAGTGTGATGGTTTTTTGTCCATGGTATTTGATGCTTCGGCATGTATATATATGTATTGTAACACTTAAAGGAATATAATGAAAAATCAAGCTGGTAGTCCCAGTTTTGGGATCCAGGGGAAAATCTCTGTGTATATTTGTTTTATGTGTTATGATCTCGCATTGTTTATTTTTTTCTTAGAATTTGTATACAGGTAATTTCTGTATGGGGTTAAAACCTACATTGCTCACATGAGGGATGCTTTCCTGTAAGACTAACAATCTTATCATTTCACAGCTATCTGGTCTTAACCAGACTTAGGCTTTGGACCTCTCTAACATATCAGCATTGAAACATCACCTTTTCTTCTCCCTTCTTCATCTCGAGTACCAATACACTCTTGACTTCTTCCCGGAGAGTAAATATTCAAGGAATTAGTTAGGGTTACGTAACTACTTATACTAACTACTTGACACGTGAGAGTTACAAGATTTGTTATCAGCCAAACGTCTCCTTTATGCATAAATTAATCAAAATCTTAAATGTATAAATTTAAATAGTAATATCCAATTTGTTTTAACTGCAGTAATTAAATATTTACAGCTACCGGGGACATGACATCTTCCCCCCCAAGATTAAACATCGTCCCAATGTTTCTCTATTGAAAACAAATTTGGAAAGCTCTCCTTCATGACTTTTTCATCCTCCAATGTGGCCCCCTTTGTCCCAAAGTGCTGCCATTGCACTTTAACCTAGGTGATAACTTGTCTCTGCAATATTATTTCTCTCCTATTGAATATACCCAGGGGTTCAACCAAGAACTTGCCTTTTGGTTCGACCTACATATGATAAAAGAAATTTAGTCAATCCTTTTCTTTGGCATTCTATCTTGGTAATTATTTATTATGCTTTATAAATAATCTACTTACCTGTATATCCTACCAATTGATTATATTGTTGTGATCATAAATAGAATTTTTAATCCATAAACATGAAAAACATTATGCACACGTATGTGGCTGGGAAAACTAAGCTGATAAGCCACATGTCGAATTTGGGCCAGGATTTGGAAAGGACCGCAAAATTGTGGTGTTAATTTAGGACACCCACCCTGATGCAAAGTAATATTCTTGGCTTGTATACAAACATAAACATGATCCCCGACTTGAAACTCCTGAAAAATTCTCTTCCAGTTAGCAACATTTTTCTATCGATTCTAAGCAGTCTTTAAACTGGAGCACACCTTTTTAACCATATCTCCCATCTCTTTTAACATGTCATGACCCAACATTAACTTATCCTCCAGTACGCTCTAAATCGATTGTGTCCTACACCTACGTCTGTATAATACTTCAAACATACTCATTTACAAGGATGTATGGTAACTGTTATCATAAGAAAACTCCACTAAACGTATATTATCCTCCCACTTAGAAGGTTGTTGCATTACATAAGTCTACAGCATGTCTTCTACTAACTGATTCGCCCGCTCATTTTGGCCATCTATTTGAGGGTGATAGGTAGTGCTAAAATGCAGTTGTGTTCCTAAACCTCCAAACAAATATTTCCGAAAGCCTGATATGAATTTTACATCATGGCACTACCACATGTACGGGGGTTTTAAGACAATATTTAAGACAATATTGGAGTGAATTGTCTTAACTTAAGACAAAAAGAAACTTATGTATTGTCTTAAATATTGTCTCTAAGCGGGTGTGGCAAAATATAATGTCTCAAAAATTTGTCTCTATAAAGACAATAATTATTGTCTATTAAGAGACAATTTCATTTGTCTGTCTAGAGACAATTTCATTTGTCTCTCTAGAGACAACTTCGTTTGTGTCTCTTTAGAGACAATTACATTTTGGTCTTTTTAGAGAAAATAGCTAAGATTAAAAACATATTGTCTCTATAGAGACTATATGTCCATAATTCAAACTATTGTCTCTCTAGAGACAATATAAAAATTTAAAAAAAAAATAAATAAATAAAATCATTTTGAATGTTCTTTGAAAGTAGTTTCACATTCAAATTTTATGAATAGTACTCTTGTATGAGAGAAACCACCATAAAAATTCCTATCTGATAGAAACCAGCACATATGGGTTATTAATGTTACCTTTGTTTAGCAAGAGGGGATTCAATTCATTACTAAATTTACGCCGAAGTTTTACTACTTCAAATGGGAGTCAGAAGTTTGGATTTAAGATGCTACCTTAGCTTTGATAAGCGTTCCATCTCCCAGTTTTACTATAGTTAAAGAAGAATCTGTAGACTGTTGAATGGAAACGACTTTAGATTTAGACAATGCAAATATTTATGCAGAAATCAATCGAGAGCCCAATTAATGAAATGGTGATACCTTTATGCGTTCGACAGACAACATACCCACAAGAATACCCAGGCAGTCTTGATAGCCATAGTTATCAACTATGTCAACCAATTTCAAAGTTAAAATAAATCCTTAGACATAGCTAGAATTTTCAGAGAAAGTTTTAACAAGCCACAATATATTACAAACAACAATCATCGCAACTAGCATTTCCCCCAACAGTACACAACGAAAGGCACTTGAGCATTCTTGAAATATTTGAAGAGTACAAAAAGTTGTGAATAATGTGCAAGAGTATATAACGGAAAAAACTGTCTTAGCATATAAAAATAGCTCTATAATGGAGTTGAACTAAGATAGCTTAGCCAACTCCACTGATGAAAACCTCTGCACAGTACCCAAATCACATATAGAGAGGTGCGATAATGCTATTCTAAGCCCCAAATACAAATCAGAATTAAATGTTGGAACTCAAGAGCAAACTCCAATGATACAAAACTAATTGAATCTGCCAATCCCTAAATATGCAAAAGCATCTTAACAAAGCTATTCAAAAGCATCATCATCGTCATTTGGAAGGGGTTGGGCCGCAGCTCCTACAAGTTCTGCCTCATACTTGAAAACATAAAATATTATAAGCCAAGGTTTCAATCTTTTAGAAATGGAACGAATTATTTGAATAAGAGTTAACAAAAAAATAGAAAAATAGCATTCTACTTACTGCTGTTGGGTTGCAAGTTCTATCTGAACCTCAAGAGGAGCAAGAGTAGGTGACTGCACAAAATGAAGGTTTAGATCCCTACAAAAATAACCCATTATAGAATCAATGCAAATATTTTAATATAACATTCATATTAGGGAGCATCAGAAACTAGATTAAAGGCTCACCCTGAAAGCTTTCGTGCCAAGTACGGGAATGGCTTCTCAAATTTGTAGTTACTTTTTGCAGATATCTCATAGTACTGAAGATTCTTCTTTCTATGAAAAGTAACTTGCTTAGCTTTCACTTGCCTATTATTCATATCAACCTTGTTTCCACAAAGAACAATAGGAATGTTCTCACACACTCTGAAATTCACAAAGATATTTAGCTAATTGATTCACGTAGTTGTGCCACCACACAATTAAGGAACCTTCATTTCTACTTAGAGATCCAACCCCTCTTCAAAAGAGATACCCGCAAAGATCTCTGTGCCACGTTGGGACATTCTTGTAAGTCAATTGTGTAGTAACATCAAACATGATAACTCCACATTTCCCATGAATACTGCAACAAACAAAATCCCAATCAGTAAATAAGAAGGAAACAAATAAATAGAAGTGGAAAAACATGAAACCCTCACCAATTCAATTAGGAAAATGCCAACAGAAATAGGAAAAGAAAACCAGTATTGATCAAAACAACCAATAACAGAGCCTGTCTATAAATTCAAAATTAAACTAAATTAAAATTCAAATAAATTTAAGTTGAAAAATATAGAACCCTCGCTAATTCAATGAGGAAAATGCCAACAAAAGTAGGAAAAGAAAACCGGTATTGATCAAAACAACCATAACACAGTCTGTCTATAAATTCAAAATTAAATTAAATTAAAATTCAGAATAAAGAGACATAAATGAGTAAAACAGAGTGCTAATAAAAAGGAACCAAAAAAGGGCTCATAGTTGTTCCATTGTCATTGATATTGGGGTGAAAATGTTTTTCTATTGAGCCCACACTACATACATATCAACACGGGAAAATAGAATTGATAAGTCAAAAGTTCTCTTGCGATCGATCCAAGTTTAAATCCATGTAGGACCTTTTTAAACAAAAAGTTGAAAAGGCACCCCAAAAGCTCAAATGTACAATGCTCCAATCAACAGGTGTCTACTACACCTACAGAGGATGACAAAAAACACTACTTTCGTAAAGTCCTAAGAGACCTGATTTCAAGTGAAAATCAAAATCAGTCTGGGAAAATACAGAAATGGGAAAATAATCAAACTAATTATTGATGTACCTTAACTACATTTTGTCATTAAACCTTACCTGACTGAGCTATAAAGCTGGGTCAAGATTTCATCCTTGGCTTAACTTGGCAAAGCACCACAACCTGCAAATCATCAAATCATCAATTCAAGTATCATGGACTGAATAAACACTGAGATTCTGTATGGTTGTATTGTGTGCTCATCCACATGGATGTCTTACTTTGGGAACATTTGTAGCAAGACCATTCATAATAGCTTCCACATAACCATGAACTTCTAGAGCCATCATTTTGAGCTCCTCCTCCGGATCTACAGGTCTTCTTACCATGGTTTCTTGGATTATAAGCAAGAAAATCAAACTGAGGTTGAATATTAAGTTGGGAAATAATTTTTCTATTCTCATCATTGTATATGGTCATGGTCTCCTAGGCTAAAATGTGTATTGATTCTTAAATTATTTAATAGCAAAGATTTTGATTATGTACATGTGGAACTTACGATGGAACTTTGTGTGCCTCATTGCCTATATGCAAGCATTTCAATACAAGCTATAGTTGTTCACGATTATACTTTGGGTTACATAAAGTAGTCTTGGCCTCTAGCCAGCTAAATATTTCCTACCCTCTGCCTTATATCTATTTAAGTTTTAACAGTGGAAATAGTTTGTCTTGAATATTGAAAAATACTCAAAGGATGTTAGTCGTAGCTGAAAGCAAAGACTAGAAATCTATTTTCATTTTCTGCTAAATAGTTCTCTACCAAAGAAACCAAATTTATTAGTTACCTGTAATTATTCATAAGTTGAACAATTGTCCAGCAGCACATTGCCTACTTATCTGCAATATAATTGTCCAACAGAAAATAATGTGACTAGCATGCATTTGAATGCAGTTTACTAATTTTTCAACCTTAAACAGACATGTGAGTACTCAATAGTAGATCAAGACAATTCCATATAACATAATGTAATTTATTTAATGAAGGCTTCTCACCAGATCATGCCATCATTATGTCAGTGGTTATAATATATACAATGTACAGTTGAGGTGGAACTTCTATTTATGGATATATAACATTGAAGTCAACTCAGCTTGCATTTTATTTGTCTCAAACAACCTATGAAAGGTTTTTTGTAGTATGAAGGGTGAATCTTTATCCATTGCTTTAATTGTCTTTGCAGGTTGACATTGTAATGGGCCAAAGGTTAATGACTCTATCTTCCAGCAAGAATTGGCAAGCAAATGAATTTCACCAATGGCTCCAACATAGAACCAAATTTCAGGAATGGAAGAATAGTGCCTTTCTGGCTGGGAATATCCTATGAATGGTCCCTTCATGTAGGGGATGTCCTAGCGACATCCAATGAGCCATTCCCACAAAACTAGAGATGCATCAAATGATATTTGTGGTATTCTTGTTCTCATCCCTATTCCATAGAAAACAGGTAAAAAACATAGGAGAACAGGGATGCCTCAAATATCATTTCAGAATCAAATTCTATAGAAGGATGTCTCTAGAGGGGCTTAGCACTCTGCTACATTGTTACATTCCAAGCATATGTAATTATTTAGCTTCAGCTTCAGAAGGCTTATTGTAGCGTAACTGCCACGTAATTTGTCAGAATTATGCCCAAGTTTTACTACTTCAAATGGGAGTCAAAAGTTTGGATTTAAGATGCTACCTTAGCTTTGATAAGCATGTCATCTCCCAGTTTTACTATGGATAAAGAAGAATCTGTAGACTGTTGAATGGAAACAACTTTAGCATTGAATCTGATCATTCCTGGAGCCAATTCTTTTGCAAGGGTATCCAGAAGCATACTCCTTTGCACGCATCGAACTTCATGATATCTGCTGATAGATAGGAAAAGTACTTAGTATTACAAAGCATGCGAAAAAAAAGATGACCAAAATAGTTAATGGGATAGAAAGTACATCATGTCATAGTGGCAATGAGGGAGTGTTTAAGCCATCTCCTAAAGTACACTCTCCAACAATGACATTTCCCATAACTGATTTTGTTTAATTATTTCTTGTCTGATTTGAGCATTTGCAAGAATATCTAGTAGGAGCCTTAACATTCTTGTTCGTGAGTCAATAAGACTCCTCAAAGAAACTTGTTCTAGTCCTGGTGGGAGAATGCTGACTAGACCCACATTTTATGTAGAGGGCATGTTATGGGGTTCTAGTCTAGGTGTAGATGGCATAACATGACCCTCTATACCAACAGATTGTATACTTGTTGGAGTCACCCTAGAAACATCCTGCAAGGCAAAAATATAAATAATAAGATGGAATAATAGATGAATAATGTTAAAATATGTAACTAGGTTCGATCTTCATAATGACATATCTAATCACAATTCTATGTAATTTATGTAAAAAAAAGAAAAAGAAGATCATTCTTGTTATGACTGAGGCATGGGTTTCATGAAGACATGAAGAAGCAAGTCCCATTATAGAATGACAATATCTCGAAAGACTCATTAAAAGGTCATGAAGGTGGCAAATGATCAATGAAATGTATAGTAAAGTTGCAAATAATCATGGCAACCAAAATACTAATCAGTACAGATAGGTGTACATGAGGTATGTATAATAATTTTCTTTTAAAGGGTCCATCATAAGATGTAGTAGGGTTGAATTTATGGGTTTATATTTTAAGAAATACCCTAGTATTTAGAAACCTTAATCTTAAGGTATTTGTTCTCTATGATTTGATTTCTAGGGCACGGGATAAACTATAGAATGACATAAAGGGAAAAGAGTATGATATAAGGTTTGAATTTAAGAAACCCTAAAAATGCCTCTTGATTACATAAAAACCCTAAAAAAGTAACTTGACATCATGTTTTGGAATAATATATTGCTTGGGTTACTTGTTAAAATAGTATTGTATGTACAAGAATAAAAAAATGGATGGGGTGATCCATTTGAAGGCATGATGTAGCTCTTCGTAACACCTCATAAATCATGGAGTCGTTGTGCAAAAACTTTATTAGATATATGCCCTAGATATCTCAACAAATAACATAATCAAACTCACATAACTAAATGGTTGAATCTTACATCTTGCATAACATTAGATGTATATGGGGGCATTAATGATCCTTGCATGCCAACATTGGTTGTATTGAGGGGCATAAATGAATCCTGCATGCCAACAAAATGCACACTTAGTAAAACACAAATATTAATAAATATATATAGTGAAATAAGCTAACTAATTTCAAAAAAATATTGATCAAGTTTGACCACTATCATTACCTTAGATGTTTATAAGGTGTTATGGGGGTTGGAATGACTTTAACGATTGCCTGCAATCCACAAACATAAATTAGCATAATATAATAAGGAATATAAGATAATTGAACATATAAAAGACAATATTCAAGCTTACCTCATCCATCATCATAGCAGTGTCTTGCCCTAGTTCATTTGTTAACATTTCCATAAAAGTAGTGAATATCATTGAATCCCCCATAGTAGCATCGGTAACACCCATGGGTACATTCTTAAAAAAACACATAACAACATAAAAATAAGAAAACCTTGATAAAAAAATCGATAAGAAAATAGAATCGATAACACCAAATATGTGTTGAGTGAGCATTGAAGATCTGTCCAACACTTTGAGGCAAGCTTATCAGAGTGTTCCAACAAGCCTTTAACTTGTCACAAACAATCTTTTGAAGCATCATTTTAAAGTTATTTCTAAAATAAATCCAACCTCTAACTAAATCAACAACATAAATAATACAAATACCAAAAGAAACATAAATACCTGGTTTGCCATTTTGTATAGAATAATGTAATAGAAATCTGGGAAGAAAAGTTTGTGGACATTAGTTAGGATCATTACATAAATAAATTTTGAAATATATGACAACGTGTAAAACCATAAAATTATTCTAAAATATGTTGGTTTAAACTTCTATGCATGTAATACTAAGTTCATTGAGGAGTTCTCTGGATTATATTACAAAGGGTAATGCACTGTCTTAAATTGTTGTCGCATAATGCAAAGTAATCTCTGTAGAATATCTCCTTGTTGCAAATAAACATTACTCAACTATCTCATTGCAGCCACAATCAACTCCAAACCAGGCCTTGCTTGCCTCAAAACCCTAGACCATACCTCAAGATGATTTGTTGCCACATAAAAACCTTAGGGGTGATTTGTTGCCACAAACAATCCCTTATAGGTGGTTCGTTGCCACAATTGATACCTCAAGGATGATCTATTGTTATCAACAATTCCTTAGAGGTATCTTTCTATCTCAAAATTGCTTCATAGACATATTGCTGCCACAGTGAAGCCTTAGATTTAATGTGCTGCTATAGATAATGCCTTAGAGATAGGCCAATGCCTCAAATAATGTCTTAGGGATGATTCGCTGCCCAGATAATGCCTAAAGATAGTTTGACACCACAGTTAGTGTCTGTTCGATCATTTATATAACAACATTCAGAATTTGGATTCAAGTGAGAGATTTTAGAAAATTAAATGAAAGTCTGGTTGGTTGACTCTCTGCAATTATGGATTGAAGCCAACGAGGTTCCATATATGGTGCTCAAAAAATAAACAGTGTTCCTAACAAACAAGCATCATTTTGTATATAGAATACTTAAATAAATTATCACCAATTTATATTAAACTATGAAATCAACATTTGAAAAGCAATGCATATGAAGCATATTAAGCATGCATGGAAACTACTAATCGAAGTCCAAAGAATTATTATGGTAGATGAAGCGATATTGTGTGCTGCCTTAGAAGAACACCAATATGCAATAAAGAACCCTAAAATATGCTTGGAAAATGAAAATACATAAAATAATGTAGAGTACTGGTGGCAGAGAGGGTATAAAAACTCATAATTATGTTTAACCCTCCAATATAGTTAACCACACATGGAATAAGTGAATTCAAATGAATGACAATGTAGTGAATGCCCATGAGCTCTGGTTTCATCAATTCATGAGTAAATGTTGGTTTGAGATTAAACCAAATAATGCCAATTTCATGCCTCGTACTTCTCAAAGACCCAAGCTACAAATATCATGGCTTGGTATTATACCTATGTGCAGATTTGTGGAGATTTGAGATGTTCAGAGGAGAATCAATCATATTTCCATAACACCCCTCTAGAACCTATTTCATGCTTACGAATTAGAGTCTAGTGTGAAACACATGATCACATATCCAAGCAAAAGATCATCCCAGTGCATCTCCTAGAATGGTGGATATCAAATGACACAATGTGGCCATTTATTGCACAGAAGTTGAAATATATAACAATGAGCCAATCGGGGGTGCATTTTCATAAAAGGATGACCTCATTTCTCAAAACACACCCAAAGGAACTAGGATTGTTACAATGTTGTATGTTGGGTGAGGGTGAAACACTATCATGTTATAAGACACAATTGCATATAAAAGGTTATACTCCATGGGATACATAAAGAAAATTCCTTTTCTTGTCTTAATTAGAAATGAGATAGTTTTTCATTGACAGGAAAGAATTGTTATTTAGAAAGGACGCATCATCCAATGAAGTTCGAGATGTTGAAGAATGCACCATATAGTACACTTCATCTACTTCTCTTTAGGAAAATCCCATCTCACTTGTTAATAATGAAACTCACGAGTATGGGTTTAAGAATTCAGATGCAATTGAAAGATATCAAGATCATGTAGTTGAAAAAGAAGAGCAAATTGAACAGGTTTACAAAAGTGAAACTCACGATGATGAAGAACAAAAATCACATAAGAATTATAATAGTAGCCTAAATGATGGTTGTCCCATGTTGTCTAATGCAGTTTCTTTGAAATTTGGAGATCATCAACTGATTCATTCATCATACGATGAACCTCAAGAAGCTTATGAGAATATTTGAGTTTCAGATGTTGGTCTGCAACCTCATAACTCATCTATTGAGGATGAAGTTCATGAAGACAAATTTCATTATTTAGAGTCCAGAGAATGACAAATAGTTTTATGGCTTTGATGAATTGTATGGTTCGAAAGTGGACAGTTTCTCTAGTATGTATGAGCTAATGCCTAGTGTTTCCTAGCATGCAAGTGAGACATCTCATTACAAGGTTGATTGGATTCATGTCTACACACAAATAGAGAACAATAATTCAAAGTAGAAATTAAGTTGTTCATGTAATTATAAAGAAACAGAACCAGACACGGCTCAGGAAATTGTTGATTCTTCAAACAGTTTTGAAGGCAGTATTGATGTGTTCGCTAGTTCGGGAATGCCTTGACTCTATTCTAGTTCCCCTAGTATTAATATTAATGATGTGTTCCCTTTGCTATAATGATTTCAATACTCCATTAAACAAGCCCAACCTTACCGACAGTAATGATGTGTTCCTTGTTCAGGTATGGATGAATCTGTTCTTGAAAAAGCAGTCACGGCTGAGGAGACTGTTCAAAATAAAATCAATTCTTAAGATAATATTGATTTTTTCCCTTGTTTAGGTATTATTCTTCAAGAAAAAATATGGGTTTCCTCTATATTTATAGTAATTATGTGTTTTCTGCACATTTATAAGTGTTTTTACTCCATGAAACACAACCCAGCCACTAAACTTGTGCTTGAGCATTGATTAATTGTTAGAGTATGGGTAATCTCCACTTAAGACCACATGGCGAACCGCTACCTTTATGTCTCCATATACATAAAGGTCTTCTGCTTTAGAAGAGCACCAATATGCAATAAAGAACCTTGAAATATGCTTGGAAAATGAAAAGACATAAAATCATGTAGAGTACTGGTGGCAGAGAGGGTATAAAAACCCAGAATTATGTTTAACCCTTGAATATAGTTAACCACACATAGAATAAGTGAATTCAAATGGATGAAAATGTAGTGAATACCCATGAGATCTAGTTTCATCAATTCATGAGTAAATGTTGGTGTGGGATTAAACCAAATAATGCCAATTTCATGCCTCATACTTCTCAAAGACGCAAGTTACAAATATCATGGCTTAGTATTATACCTATGCGTAGATTTGTGGAGATTTGAGATGTTCAGAGGAGAACCAATCATATTTCCATAACACCCCTCTAGAACCTATTTCATGCTAATGAATTAGAGTCTAGTGCCAAACACATGATCACATATCCAAGCAGAAGACACCTGAGGTTACAGAGGGATATAATATAGCTGTGGAAAGAATGAAGTTGAATATGGAGCATGCCAGGAAAGAATTTTTATTTTTGATGGCATAACTGATTGAAGTCCAATTAGAGAACAATTGTTTGATATGGACAACAAGGAAAAACATGAGTGATTCATGGACCCTACCAAAAGTGAGGGAAACAATGGCCAAGAAGCTTGAGAGACCCAAAATTTCAAAGTTGGAGAAAGTATACAGATTGTGGTGAGAAAGCAGGAACCTTCCCAATTTGATACTCTGTTGAGGATCCCTGAGGTTATGGAGGGATATAATATATCTCCTTGTTTAAGAACCTGATTTGGCTTGGACTCCATTATTCCATCAAAAAGTTTAGGAACTTAGAAAAAGTTACAATATATCCCCTTGTTTATGTATGAATGAATCTCTTCTAGAAGACAATGATGTTTGCAATCAACAAATTTCCTTGGATAATCCATTGAAGAGGCTTGAACATGCTGAGGGACCAAAATATGATACCCTAGTGAAAAATCTTGAGCTTATAGAAATTGATGTGACATCAGAGACTGAATATTTGTCACTACATGTCCCACTTGGAGACCATGTGTGTGTCATGGAGAAGGATGCTACGGTTTTGGATGGGGCAGATCATTCTGAAAGTATTCTCCTCACATAAAATCCTGTAGAATCTATAGAAGTAGATGAGGGTTATACTATTTTGGATGATATGAATGTTCCTAGTAAATGTGATTCATGAAGAACAAAACTTGTAGACAGAATATTGACTTTGAGAAATAGATTACAAAATTTGCAATTGGACTTACAAGGACCATTCCCTATATTGTTGATAAAGAAAATTTCCATATTATATGTGATTTTATCTTGCTGGTAAAAGAAAGTTGTGTGTGATATGGACCTATTTCATGCTAAATAATTAGTGTCTAGTGCCAAACACATGATCACATATCCAAGAAAAAGATCATCCCAGTGCATCTCCTAGAATGGTAGATATCAAGTGACACAATGTGGCCATTTACTGCACAGAAGTTGAATTATATAGCAATGAGCCAATGAGGAGTGCATTTTCATAAAAGGATGACCTCATTTCTCAAAACACACCCAAAGGAACTCGGATTGTTACAATGTTGAATGTTGGGTTACGGTGCAACACTATCATGTTATAAGACACAATTGCATATAAAAGGTTATACTCCATTATTATTTTAAATTTTGATGCTAATTTACAACTAATTATTGAATTTTTTGCATTACAACACTAAAAAGAAAATATAATTGAGTGAAAAAAGTGGAACCAACATCACAAGAAAAACCCAATATGGTATGATGTCCTCTTGAAGAAACCAACCATGTCAAATGTGAGGAATATCAAGAGAGGATGAATGTAGAAAAACCCCTAAATCTTGTAGAAATGGTGAGGATCCTAAAGTAGAAACACTCCTAAATCTTTCAAAAATAGTGAGGATCCTAAAAGAAATACTCTAAAGCTACGTGATAGATAATAAAAGGATAATCCAAGAGAGAGAAAGATTGTTAGAATTGAATGCATTGTTGCTAGAAACTCTATCTGAAATTCAGAAGCAATTGCTACAAAGACCTAATGATACCAATGCTTAATTTCAAAGATAAAGATTCGTTGAGAGGTTGAAAAACACATATTATCTACAATTTATCAAATGAGGAAAATCACCTCCATAAAAATACACCATGCTAAAAGGATAGATACATCTAGTAATGAATCATTATTTGATTCGTCTAAGGTTGGGATAGTCAATTCATATTAGCTTCTTGGAAATGGTTCCAAGAGTGAATTACATAAGAAAAATAAAAATAAGCATTCTTGAACAAAACTTCCTTGAGGGAGAATAGATTCAAATCACAATAATGCAAGACTTTAGGAAATGGTACCAAGATGAGTTTCTTAGCCAAGATAAAACTATAATAGAATGATATAAGTGTGAAAAAATAATAGATAGTTACTTGCATAACAAGAAACAAGAGAAAATAAAACCACTAAGAAATTAACTAATGAACGAGAGAGACAATTCAAATTTCTAATAATATGTTATTGATGAACATGAATGCAACATATAGACTCTTCTAGAGACCAATTAATTCAAATTAGGTTGGGGTTCCATGTTCATGCACTAGTATAATTCAAAAGTACTTTCCCTAGTTGGAAAACACGTTAGATTATACTCACAAACCCAAATATAGCCTGAAAATAATCCCAATTCCTACAGCTATACCAATAAATATAGCTATGCAAGGAAAATAATACCAATGCCAACATCTTTGCAAGGGAAATACATCAAATTGAAAGGAAAATACCTATGGAAACTAAACCCTTTGATGTCTTCCTTGAAACTTCTAGCTTCGAGTTCCTTTGCAAAATAACAGTGAAAATCCCAGCATATAAAAACTAAAACAATTTAGTGGCAAAAAGATTTTTGGCCTCTACACCAAAAAAAATTCGGTGGTTTTAGCTGTCTTGTTTCCATTTTAAGATGGCCTAGCCCACTGTTTCCCATTGTTTCCCACCCATGTCTCGCACTTTTCATAAGAATGAGGGTCTTAATATCTATCTCCTACCACCCACGAATAAATGAGTATGTACTCTGCTGTTGTTGGGCCTCATGCCCTTAATGCCCATCACAGAAACCCTACTCTCATGGCTCTCAAACATTGGTGTTTGTCTCTCCATTTTCTCGACAAACCCTCCATTGCAATGGGGCAAACGAGGAGGAAGGTTTGGTTGTAGAAGCAAAGGTTTTGGTTCATTGCAGTGTGGAGGAAGGTTTGGTTGATGAAGATGCAACACCATTTTCCAGTGGATTCGTAATGGAAAGTCGTGCCAGGAATCAGGAAGGGAATGGAGTAGTTCTGCCAGGACCACCACTAGATTCTGTTCCATCAATTCCTCCCAAAATCCCAATTTCTCGTGCTGTCTAGAGAATCCCTCTGGAAAAAATCGAGGCAATTCTCTAGCCATCTCTTAGCACAACAGAAACAAAGTGACATTGGTGTGGCACTGTCACCATCTTCATGAATCTGCAAACATTTCTTAATCTTCTCCGTTCCTCTGTTCCTTGCAGAAACCCTCTCTGTTTCTTGTATAAACCCTCTCTATTCCTTGAAACCCTCTATCTTTTTCATTCCTCTGTTCCTCGTAGAAACCCTCTCTATTCCTTGAAACCCTCTATCTTTTTCGTTCCTCTGTTCCTTGTAGAAACCCTCTCTGTTCCTTGAAACCCTCTATGTTCCTGTATATACTTTTGAATACAAAATGGGAAAACAAAAGTAATTAAGGTATCAAACCAACGAGTAATGAGAGATCTACAAAGCTATCACCATATATAAACTTTCCAATTGCATTCCCTATGTCAGAAAGAGTCTCACGAGTCCATAATTCTATAGGGAGGCCTGGGAGCTTAATCCAGATGAGGTTATTAGCAAGTGTATTCTTCAGTGGGTTATAACCGATATATCACTTATGGAAGGCTAGGAAACTCTTATCATCCACCCACAGGATAGAGAGGATTTTCTTATGATCTTTCTCATCAATGAAATGAAAGCTATACCAGTCTTTCATTAATCTCACAATTGTAGGAATATATCCAAGCAATTGATTCCATCGATGCCCAAGCCATGCACGCATCTGTGACTTATCCATATCCAGGAAATGCCACTTTCCAACCAGGGCTCTCTTCTGTAAGCTTGTAATTCAATCAGCATGGAAAACACTGTCAAGGTTGCATGCAGAGGGTGGTGAAGTAGTCTTCATGGGCTTGTGATATTTTTTACGTCACAGGAAATCATCCCCGCCACCTTCCTTATTCCATGTCATATGGAGAGGAGGTATAATTGTGTTAGCCACCTCAGATTGGCAATATTTACGTAATGATCCACTACCAAAGGCTTTCTTTGCCTCTATAATAGCCTGCACGAAGGCTGACGAAGCAGACATATCAGATGGGATTTCCATATGTACTACAGAGAGGGACAAAGAAAGTACTGGAGACAGCTTGTTTTAAAAAAGAATGACACATGTAGCTCAGAAAGTTAGGAGGATAATAAAAGCTACAGAAAATATAAAGGGATCAGATATACGGATAGATATGGAAATGGTAGTGAGAAAATCCTATCAGATTCACTTAAGTGGAAATTTTTGAATGTTGAATATTTTCAGGGAAGTACAACCTTACGCACTGATGAGATATATGTGCGAGGGTATAAAAACCAATAGACCTAATTAAAAATCTAAAATTATATGATGAAAGAGATCACGTCATAGCCAAAATGACAGTTAAGAAAGTCATGCAGAATGTGCCAACCCATGTGTCATGAGTACCAAAACATGAAAACTTGAGTCCATACCACTCCAGAGTATTCTAGAGCAAGGAGTCAGAAAACCGAGACTTTACCGGAAATTAACCCCAGAAAAACCAGGAGACCTGCAAACCTGAGGACCCTTCTAGAACCCTGAACCTAAGAGCTATCCAAGTGAAACGAAAATGGAAATTCCTTAGACCGTAGCAGGAAATATGCTGAAAAAATACCATAGTATCATGGAAATGAGGAACAATAAGGACAACAGCATATACAACTATAGCATATACACCAGGAATTCCCTATTCTACAGTGAGCATCAATGCATGGCTAGGAAATAATGAAATGGTTTGTAAATATTGTGCATGGGAATTTTGAAGCAAAGACTTCCTTAAATATCAGGTAAGAACTCTGCAATAGTAATTCTAACCGAGCAAAAAGCATTTCAGCTTTACCATATCAATTGCAAGGAGTAAGGAATCACTCAGATTGAAACTAAAAAACCACAGAGAGGATATGAAAAAAACTGAAATATAGTCGCACAACTCATCAGATACAGAAAGGAGAACTGATACCATACCTCTGTGCTCCACGTGAGGCCTTCATTTCAAAAGAGAGAAGCCTGAACCATCAATACTGCCCACAAATCGAGACCCAATGAACAATGATCCTCTTCAACAGGAAATCTCAGAACTGAAATAATACTAATGCTCACTAAAACGGGAAATAAGGTTATCAAATACCCATCCGAAGAAGAATTAAGATGACCAGAACCATACTTTCTCCTGATATACTCCAAAGAGTAAGACAGAAAGAAAAGGTTCAGTCCATGCTAAACATGGATGAGAAAAGAAACCCACTCAGGATGATGAGAAGAGGATTACAACTGGCAGGCATCTGTAATCATGGAGACTCAAATCTATGGTCATGGATGTGAGTAAGGAAAAAGGTGAAAGTTCAACGAATGAAATGAAATTGCGAGAAAGTCCTACAATTTTCAGGCCATCACTAGTATGCGAGTTGCCAAAAAAGATCTAACCAATTTAGAATCATACCATGTGCCAGGAAAAAAAAGAAGGGAAAGGCCATATGCTAGACTAAAGATGGCCATGCATAACTACAAGGATAAAAACTGAGATCCACTCGTCTAGGTAGGAAACGTTAATGGTAGACTAAGACCAAAATGATGTTATGAATCATGAAGACATCTTACCTGAAAAACAAAAGGCACACGTAGGGTAGCTGGATATAAGGAATGCCACACGCAGAGACATGGGTCATAGCGATAAATCAAATGCAGAGAGATATTCTGCATTCAAAGCCACACGCCGAGAGATGGTTCAAGGCATAAGGCCTCGCATAGAGCAGCAGAGTTCTCATGTTGTGCTTCAACTTCCATTTTCACTCAAACAACTTTATCCATCACTACGAGCCACTAAAATCCTACAATTTGGCTATGTACACATGTTCTCTAAGATAGCATTAACCGACTTAATAATTTAACTAGCATTGGAAAACTAAATCAATACTACCTAATTTAACCAACGTTTATTTTCAAATAATCAAGTATCAAAACCAATGAGTTATGATGATATCTATGTTAATCGTGAAAGTAAGTCAATACTACCCAATTTAGCTAGCACTATAAATATTATTCAAAGACACAATGATAAGCATTAAAATTTTGTTGAATACATCTAGTTACTTGTCATGTCTTCACTGCTAAGTTTTGGTACAATTATAGAGTATCACATTGTGATGTAAATGTAGTCTAAATTAAAAATTTTAAATTACACCATTTATTACTATATCTACTAAACATAATAAAATGACCACAAGGTACCACTACTCATAATGACATGACAAATAATTGAGCTACCACTATAAAAAATAGATTTTCACTACCATTGACATAAGTAAATTAGGGATTACATTTTCACATGTATAAAAAAATATATAGATATAGTTTCCCATTGTTACTTCTATCACACTACTTATGACAACACTTACTTTAAGACAATCTCCCTTTAACAATAAGGACATGATTACTGAAGCAACCTAATTTAATAATATAAAAGAGAAACACATTTATTATATTGGGACAAATATACTAACCTTGGATCTATCAAGGGAGGAATGGGGTCATATTATTATAAGTGAAAAGCTCTTTTACAATGTGAACTTTTGAGTAAATTTTTCCATCATATTTATCATCTCAGCACTTATAGATCTATGTGAGTTCTCTTAAACAATTTTATCTTAATTGTTTTAAAAATAACATCAGACATTAAGTCAAGTTGACTATTCACTTTCCAAGGCAGAGAATATGTCAACTTGGCAGTTACCTGCATTATAACTTAATATTAAATACTATTATTATTTTTTATATTAATATGAATGCTTCTAATATTTAATATATTGTTAAGTAGATTACCCATTGAATAATTAGTGAAGTATCTAATATTGGATGTTTGTATCATGTCATGCAAAATTAGATTTCACACCTCTCCAGGAATCAATCACAATAAGTTACACATACCAATCAAAGACATTCAGTAGATGGTTAAAGTAGTGGTTGGGAGGAGTTCATTGTCAAAAACATCCAAGGGTTTCCAAACTACAGAAACGAGGGCATGTGTTTGATTTTTGGGCCAATGTTTGAAAATTTTCTACGAGAAGAGGAGTTGGTGGGAGTCCTTGTGGCAAGGGCTTGCACCTCTTCCTTTATTTCTTAAAGTAGGCTTGAAATAAGTGATGATAGATATATGATACATATAAGATGCAAAGCTCTCACAACATAATAATATTGAACATTTGCATGAGACATAACTTAATTTATTTTCAATATATTTTTGCTTTAAAAAAGGAAATATATGCTACCATGATGCAATACAATGATTCACCAACATTGGGCACCAAACAAATGAATTGGACCATGGATGTTACGTACGATCACAATCATCCACGATAAAATATGATTATTAGCCACTCTACAATCAAAGGCACAATGCAGGGACAACTTGTATCTATCTTGGAGGACAGTGGAGAAACCCAAAATTTTATTGATGCAAAGTTGGTGGAGTGTAGAGACATTCATAGATTGATATACATGCTGAACAACATGGTCGATAGAGGATGCCCATGCTTCACCTAAGTTTTCTTCTTGATTTTTGGTTAGATATGTTGAGGATATGGTTGATGGGTCGATATTGAAGTGAAAATCCTCCCTTAACCCTTTAGCTAAAAATATGTCTCCTCAAGTATCTCCAATAATATCATATGAAGAGTCATAATATTTAACCTGGAATTATGGCCCACCATGATCATCTAATAATTAATTGAAATAGCAATAGACCCCAATTTACGGGTTGGGTGGATCATATGGTGGGACTATGTTAGTGGGAACCCTAAATAAATGACTTGAAACCCCCTTTATTTTCTAACTTGATGACATTCATCTCCCAAATTTCTTGTTGGATACACAAGTCCTGAAAACATGACAAGGAAGATGAGAGGAAGTTGACAAGGACATTAGGTTGTTGTAGAACATCATAAAGTGCATCCACATGGATGAACATGGAATGGGAATTAAGGTCATAAAGTCATAAAGGTCACAATGGTGCATCAAAATATTTTTGGAGTGTCCAAAAGGTAAATATACAATTCTTGTCTCGTATAAAATAAAATATACATTTATTGTGGTGATAGTATCCACAAGATTCTTAGAACTAGTGGTATAGTGTTTGGCAATGAATGAATAAGAAAGAAAATCGGGAAAGTATCTAACACATGTACACTCAAGGCTTGTCTACAATTGATGTTACATTGCCTTGGAATCTCCACCATATTTGGGTAACTTGAATTCTCCATGCACTAGATATTTTGGGTTGATTGATCAATTAACTGGATGATCACTGAGTTTGACTAAAGTCCCACAGCACAATTGGCCTTCCACTGGTATGGGCTCTGAAATGTTCCATGATAAGTTCTTATTCTTGGGGCTTGGTTTCCAAGGCAAAGTCCAACGTTTACTCTAGACTAACTATGATCATCAATAACCACTTGGTGAATGCTAGTAGTCAACCAGTAAACCAACCACAAAAGAATTTGAAACCGAATAGGTCAAAATGAAAATTAAGTTTGTTAATGCAAGATTTCAATAAGAACTTGAATTTAGTTACTCGTGCCTACTAGGGAGATATTTCCATTAAAGGAAACCATAACACAAGAAACAACACAACAAAGTCTAAGTGATCTGAATGATGATGTTACCAAATATGTAAGTGAAGGACTCAGAAATTTATAGTGATCATGGGAATGATAGATCTCGAACAGAGCATGATGATGTTGTTGGGGAGGGATATATCATTGTCGAGGGATGGATTTAGTTTCCAAAAGGGTCTCAACTCAGTCTACCCAGTTGGATGGATTGTTTATCTTAGATACATTGAGATTGGTTAAATTTAGCTTATCGGGTTCATGAGGGTAGGAGAGGGAGGCGAAATAGAGATGGGAAGCTTAACAGTCATCTAGAAGGAAAATATATGTTTGCATTTAAAGGTAAAGGGAATGCTAGGGGGGTAGTTTGATTCAAACAAATGGTGAATTATGCTTCCCTGAATGGACATCATGAGATTGTGTTTAAGATTCACCATTCTGAAGTCGCGAGAAGACTAGAGTGTAAGCATAAGAGAGAAGCTAAACATATTGTGGGTTGTGAACAGGGCCAAGAAGACCCTTTCTGGTTCTTCCTCTTTTATATTGGAGACACAAAATTTAAGAGTGTTTATAACGTAGCAGTAAAGATGAGATGGATTGTCAAGCATATGCTGGCATGGGTGTTGTTGGACTGTCACAGTGGAAGAAATTATGTAATTGATAAAATGAATGTCTACTGAAAAAGAAAATTTCAATGTTGAGGTGCAACTTGGGAGGGGTAGCTGATGGTTCCCTATGCTAGGTCAAGTGCTTGTAATGGATTAAAGATCAACTTCTACTACAAAGTCTCATGAGGAATATGATTATGCAATAACTGCACCTGAAAAATCGGAAGTCAAAGTCTAGGACTCATTATAAAGAAGTGGTTCAGACAATAACCACTAAGTTTCAAATGGGATCTAAAATTTGACTTTCTCAAAATTGAATGAAGTTGGAACCACTCTGAAACAACTCGAAACAATTAATTTTAATATTAAAAATTTAAGTAAAAGTTGACATTATCCTTACCTTTCCTTTTCAAAAAGGAAAGATAAGGAGAATGTCAACTCTTTCTTTAATTTTAAAAATTAAATATTACCATTAATTACTAGGGTTAGGTTTTGTATGGACCTCGAGTTAATAATTTTTTTTTCCTTTTTAGTATTTTTTATTAAAAAATTATTATTTGGTGGTCATTAGATATGTTGCACTACATTCTTCAGAATTAGTCAGTTTATTAGAGAACTAGTGAATTTGGTGTGTTAAGGTCAATTGAATATAAGACCAACCTTATCCAATCTAAACCACCAAACTAGACTAGTACAACTCTAAAACCATTGGGACCAACCAATTCCACTAGTTCTAGGCTAGTTCCAATAAGATTTTTCCCTTTTCATCTTCCTCTCAAGTCATTTTCTTGGATCCTTTTAGGAATGGTGATTTGGAAAGTGCCGTAAACTGTCGAATTTTTGTGAGCACCTAAGATCATAAGTAGTTAAGCCTTGGAAAAGAGAAATTTACAATGACCTAGTACAGACATCCCAAAAGATATTTAGTGAGGATGTGCATCCAAGGAACTATTACAGACCTCCCACGATACTTAGTGAGGACGTGCATGACCAAAAAGCATTAAAAAAAATATCCACCCTCAAAAACCATTCCCAAAACATTGAAGTGTGGTGCAAAACAAATTGCTGGTAGGCTATTAATGCTACCAAAAATCATTCACTCTCTAATTTCACAAGAAGCTCCTAATCAAGATACCTCCTCCACTATGGTTATAGCAAGTTCTTGCAACCGTGTGAGCTACAAGAAATTAAAACTACTTTCGAATCTCCACCAATTTTACGGGACTTGACTTCTCTTCATGCCCTAACTATTTTGGATTGATTGATCGGTTAACTAGATGATCACCGAGTTTGACTAAAGTACCGCTACTTAAATGACCTTCCACTAGTTCCTCCAAAAGTTAGAACTAGTTTAATTGACGACAACCTGAGATAATTGACCTTTATTGCCACAAGTTAGCAATCAGATATGCAGAACTGAACTCTAACTCCTCCAACTCGAATTTATTGAGTAAACTAGGTGAAACAAGCCATGTCACATAGGTTAACATCATCCAAGTTGTCTGTTGATGTGGAAATTTGAATTTTTTCAATTTAATCAAGGAAAAATCAAATTGAGAATTTCTTGCTGCATTTTTCAACACATAGTTCATTGGAATGTATTACTTTTGTTGGAAATGAAACTGAGAGGGCGGGGGGGGTGAACCAGTATTATCAAATTCTTTTCAATATATCTTCTAGATTTATACATTAATCATTAGTTTGTATGTCAGTACCATATAATAAGGAGCAAGAACAGGAAAAACAGATAATCACATTAAGGAACACCAGATATAAGGTGGAAACCCAATGTGGGTGAAAACCACCTGGTGCAATATGTCTCTATCTTCTTTCAATTAGAAACTTCTTTTACAATGATTTTGTACTGGTGCATTCCTTTACCAGTATGCAGGCTGCAACCTGGAGAGAGCTACAACCCTCTCTCATTTTCCAGTCTCTCCTGCAAGGGAGCTACAACCCCCTTAGCTCTTCTACTTCTTTAAGGACCACGTTTCATTAATTTTCAGGCTGGATCCGAGAACATAAAATAATCATCAAGTACATGTGAATCAACCAATCTCCTTCTCAATCAACCAATGAATTAGCCAATAACTTCTCAGAATGCAGTAACCAGATCAACAATACCAGTAATCTAAACCCAGAACTCTTCAGCAATAGATAAAAGACAGCCAACAAATATTTCAAGAAAAGTCTGCAACTTCACCATTAGAAGCCTGTGAATATCCGCAGCTCTTCTGTGTCTAAACTGCGCAGATCCACACCTGGTCCTTCTTCTGCTCTACGTACCTCGGCACCTACTCCTTCTACTGCACTACATACCTCTGCTCAGATCCACACCTGCAATGTCTGCTTGGCAGCGTACCTCCACACCTGGTTCTTTTATTCCTCTGCGTACCTCCGCACTGTGCCTTCTGCTGTGCTGCATACCTCGCACCAATGCCTTCTGCTTCCCTGCGGACCCCTGCACCTATGCCTTCTGTTGCTCTGCGGACCCCCACACCTGCACTGTGGATCACCTTCGGACCTCTAAATAGAGCCAAATTAACAGTCCTCCAATGTGCCACAGATAGTCAGATCCACATATCTGATCATGCACCTGAGAGATCACGACCTATCAATAGATTCGCTTTAAATTTCACCTTGATTTAGATCTAGCTTTTAAAACCGATCACCCAAAATTTCAGATCTTAAGATATTCAAATTTCACAAGTGACTAGCCAAGTGATCTCCTTTCCTTTTTATAGTCAAGCCCTTATTCACACCATGGGACAAAACCATCGAAAACCAATACAAGGGATCCAAACCGGGGTTCAATAATTGAGATCCTATACCGCGGGCCAAAACCATAGGATCATGAACGTCGGGTTAAATACCATGGGCTACACATAAGAATTCCCATGTGTGTGTGCTTTTTCTAAATTGGAGTGAGTGGACTGGGGTCCGCACCTTCTGTTCGGATAACTTGCGGACATGACCGCACTTGGTGAATGGCGTGTCTGCGGGTCCGTACCTTTTGAATGGTGTACCTGCAAACCCCTTATTTTTCATCATTTTGAGAGCCAGAACAGGGTTTTTCCACTTGAGTGAGTTTCCATCAAGTACAACACCTGTGCCATAGCGCCAAACCTGAATCATAATGCCAACAATCTCCCCCTTTGGACTTGATGGCAACCCCAAGATCCTCAAAGTCATTCTCCCCCTTTAACATCAAGGGCAAAGGGTGGACCAAGATATTCTCTTCCTTTGCTATCGATACTCCCCGTAAGTCCCTACTGAAATTTTTGAATGAGCTCCCCCTTACTATAGAGCAGATCTGCAAAAGAAAAATTCTTCAAGAAGAACCATAATCTACTATACACCATACATGACCTTAACAAGAGAGATAGAGACATATTAGTAGCAATATTCAGATCAGCATCCATGTTTTCCTTCTATACTTTCTCCTCCAAGATCTTCTACCATAATGCCAACAATGCATTATTAGAAGAATATATGCTCCCCCTGAACCTGTGCCATTCGATCTTCGATCAATCCATAACCCAGCAAATGTACACGTATACCCCATATGAAACTTGCGTACAACCAACAATCTCTGAAACAGATGAGATTCAACAACAAGATGATGCATCAACTACCCCCAGCTTTTTCCTGAGGTATTCAAAGGTCTCCCTGGGCAATGGTTTGGTGAGTATATCAGCAACTTGTTCCTTATAAGGAACATAGTCCAACTTGACCTTTTATTCAAGCACTTGTTCCCGAAGAAAATGATATTTGATAGGTATATGCTTCGTCTTTGAATGCATGACTGGGTTCTTTGAAATGTTGATAGCACTTGTATTATCACATAGGATGGAGATAGGCGGTGTACAAGTGATTTGAAAATCCAGCAAGGTCTGCATCATCCAAAGGAGTTGAGTGCAGCAAGATGCAACATCTACATATTCCACTTCATCTACACATAAAGCAATCGAACTCTGTTTCTGGCTGAACCAAGATACTAATCTGGAACCCATAAAAAATGCACCACCACTTGTGCTCTTCCTGTCATCCACGCTGCCCACCCAATCTGCATCTGTATAAGCATGAAGTGTGAGATCTGTATCTCTAATATACCATAAGCCATAGTTTTGAGTTCCTTGAAGGTACTTGAAGATTCTCTTAACTGCCTGAAGATGAGCTTCCTTCGGATTAGCTTGAAATCTTCCAACTATTCCCATTGCATGCATGATGTCTGGTCGGGTACCTATCAAATAATGTAGACTTCCAATCATGGATCTATAGGTTGGTTGATGCACTGCTGCTGATTCATCATTTGCACTGAGGCTACATCCTGTAACCATAGGGGTACATACTAGTTTTGAATCTTCCATGCCATACTTCTTCAAAATTTGCTTGAGGTACTTGGTTTGAGACAAAAAGATACCGCCTTCATTTTGTTGGATTTGTAGACCAAGAAAATATGTCAGCTCTCCAAGTAATGACATTTCGAATTCTTTCTGCATCACCAAGGCAAAGTTTTGACTCATAGTTTCTTCATTTCTACCAAAGATAATATCATCTACATACACAACAAGTATTAGAAATTTGTCATTTTCAATTTTTACATAAAGATTGCTATCTGCTGATCCCTTTGAAAAGCCTTGTTGATGAAGATATTTGTCCGAACGATAGTACCAAGCCCTTGGAGCCTGTTTAAGACCATAGAGAGCCTTTTTCAGTCTACATACAAGATTTGGATCATTCCAAAGAATGAAACCATCTGGCTGCTCAATGTATGACTTCTTCTTCTAAGTCTCCATTCAGAAAGGCTCATTTCACGTCCATTTGAAATACTTTGAACTTCTGAAAGCTTGAGAGAGCAAGGAACATTCAGATGGCCTCAAGTCTTGCAACAGGAGCAAAATTTTCTTCAAAGTCTATTCCTTCTTGTTGAGCATACCCTTTACAAACAAGTCTGGCCTTGTTTCTAATTACTTCCCCATTTTCATTCAACTTATTTTTGAAGACCCATCTTGTCCCTATGACATTCTTATCTTTTGGTCTAGGAATCAACTCCCAAGTGTTGTTATTTTCGATCTACTCAAGTTCTTCATCCATTGCCTTGACCCAACATTCATCTTTGCATGCCTCTCTTACATTGTGTGGTTCAATGGAGGAGAGTGATGCCAAATAGCTTGAAGCTTCTGCAATTGTTCTTCTTGTTTGTATGCCTGCCTCCTTTTGCCCCAAGATTTGAGATTCTGGATGATTCTTTTGAACATACCTGGATGGAGTCTTCTCTTCTATCCTTGTCTGTTCCTCTGGTGCTTCTTGAGGTTCTTCTTCATCTTCAGTCTGATTTGGAGGGTAGTCTTCATCCTCTTCGATATTTTCATAATTTACTTGCCTAGGAATGTTTCCTTTTTCATCAACCACCACATCCATGTTGTCAACAATTCTTCCAAGTCTTTTATTGTAACACTTATATGATTTGTTGTGTGGAGAATAACCAAGGAGAATGCCTTCATCTGCTCTAGGTTCAAGTTTGCCAAGCTGTTCATAATTATTCTTAATATAGCATTTGCTTCCAAAAATTTTGAAATGCTTTACCGAAGGAGTCCCACCATACCAGAGCTCATGAGGAGTTTGAGTGTTGTTCACTCGGACATTTTTTATTTTGAGAATAACAACTGCAGCAAATACAGCTTCACCCCAGAAGGTTGCGGGAGTTCCAGACTCATCAAGCATAGCACGAGCCATTTTTTGAACCATTCTGTTCATCCTTTCCACCACTCCATTTTGCTAAGGAGTCCTAGCTGTAGAGAATTCCCTTCTTGTTCCATCTTCTTCACAAAAATTGAAAAATTCATTTGAGGTAAACTCCCCGCCTCTATCAGACCTGAGGCACTTAATTTTGTGATCTGATTCGTTTTCAGCCAAAGCTTTGAAAGATTTGAATTTTTCAAATGCTTCGTCTTTGTGTTTCATAAGTCCTAACCAAACCATCCTAGAGAAGTCTTCAATGAATAATATAAAGTATTCTTCTCCTAGAGGTGACCTTTTCCTAAATGCACCACATACATTTGTATGGACTAGTTCAAGAGGCCTGCTGGCTGATCCTTCCTTCTCAGGGAAGTTAGTTCTGGTTTGATTACCAAACTGACATGATTTTCATATGGTGTTGTCTAGAATTTTGATATCTGGAAGACCACGAACTGCCTGGTATTTGCATGCTTTCCTTATTTGTGAAAATCTTAGATGCCCCAACCTCCGATGCCATAACCAGTGTTCATCATCCTTGCTAAAATAGCATTGTTGTTGTCCTTCTTCAAATATGTATAAGTTATTTTGAGTTCTTCTGCCTTTGATCACTGTTTTTCCTGTATCAATATCACGAACACTACATCCATTTGATCGGAATATTACCTCAGTTCCTTGATCGCACATCTGACTGACACTCAGTAGATTATGCTTCAAGCCATCAACATACAAAACATTTCCAACTTTGACCTTTTCTTTCAACTGAGCAGTGCCTCTTCCTTTTATGACTGCAGGGGTATCATTTCCAAAAGAAACTTTTTTTCCCTTCTCTAAAGCACTATATGATTCAAATTTTTCTTTATCACCTGTCATATGCTTTGAACATTCGCTGTCGATGTAACATTGATTTTCCTGTCCTTCTGCATTAAAAGCTATCCCACATCTTTCTGGTTGTGGTTCCTTTATTCTCCATGTTCTGGTACTTGAGGCTTGTTCCTTTGTCTGCCAAAACATGCTCCTGCATTCAGAATCTTCATGACCAAAGTTATTACAAATAGAACATTCAATTTCATTTTCAAGGGCCGAAAAGTTGTTATACGTCCTTTTCATGATCCTAGTCATACTCCTTTGTTTTTGGGCTTCTCTAGTCATGATTGTTTTATAGGCAACACATTGAGCATATTTGTGGCCAAAGTTATGGCAAGAGAAACATTGGCCATTGAAGAAACTTCTGCGATTATCAAATCTACCTGCCAAATGATTGTAGTTTCTATTGTCATCCATTCTTGAGGCAAATTGAGAAGATTTTACATGTGGCTAGTTGTAGCTTTTGTTCATCCTTAAGGTGGATTTCCCCTGATTTACCTGGTAGTATTTTTTTATTCTTGATGTAATCCGTCCCTGTTTTACCTGGTGATCTCCATTCGCCTTTTGCTCATTCCTCCTTGATGCATTGAGATAACTCTTTGAGGTGGATGCATGAGAGGCTTCTCCATTATACCCCAGACCTGTCTTGATTAGTGGAGAACGCTGTACATTGATAATATCATCCAGAGTTTCAGATCCTTTAACAAATTTAAGATTGAGAGCCTTTGTTTTCTCAATTTCTTTTCTAAGGCCAGCAACTTCACATTCTAACTTCTCAAGACATTTTTCTTTTTCATCAAGTTGGAATTACAGAGTATCAATGATCACATTCTTCTCTTCTAAACATGTTTTGAGTCTAGAAATATCTTCATAAAATCCATCCATATCTATAGCATCCATGTAATCATCATCTTCAAATGCCATTAAAATTTTATAGTTATTACCTCGTTCATCTTCATCACTATTTGAAAGACCATCATTATCTTCATGAGTGTAGTAACTTTTCTTAGTTACATTTTGTTTCTTGTTCCATCTAACAGGTTCCTTCCCTTTGTCAGTTTTATCCTTATGAGGACATTTGGCAGCATAGTGACGGACTCTCCCCCAAGCAAAACATTTGAAAGGTAACTTACCTATGAATCTTCCAGTACCCCGTTGAAGGTTTTTCACAAAATTTGATTCTTCTTCCTCTTCTGATGCATGTCCTAACTCATAGTAGTCTCCTTTGCCTGAAGCCTTGAAAGCTACTTCTCTCATGTCTGATGGTCCTCCTTTCCTCATTTCATAAGCAGTTAGAATGCTGTGTAGGTGTGACATGGTAAGGTTTCGAAGATTCTCCTTTTCTTCTATTGCAGAAACTTTAGATTCAAACCTAGGGGACAAAGATCTTAGAAATTTTTCAACCACAACAACCTCTTTTATTTCTTCACCCAAGTTTTTCATACAATTAACAATCTCATCTACATGAAGGAAATAGTTAGCCACACTTTCATCATTGTGCATTCTGAGATTTTCATACTGAATCCTGAGGGTTTGAAGTTTTGCTCGTTTTACCTGTTCATCTCCTTCATAGCTCAGAACAATCTTGTCCCATATTTCTTTTGTGGATTTATACTGCATTACCTTGACAAAATCTGATTGAGATAGGCATCCTAATAGGGTATTGACTGCTTTTGCATTTGTTTCATATTTCTTCTTCTCAGTCGGATCTATAGGAGTTGCTGAAGGAAAGGTGTACCCTGTATCTATGATATCCCAGACTTCTGTACCAAGTGATTGAAGATAGGCAGTAACTCTTACCTTCCAATATACGAAGTTTGTCCCATCAACAATCGGTGGCCTAATAGATACTTCCCTCTCATAGTTGCTCATGATGATGGATCTTCCTCCAAGCGATCAAGATTCTTCAGAAGGACCTGCTCTGATACCAATTGTTGGAAATAATACTGAGAGGGGGAGTGAATCAGTATTATCAAATTCTTTTCAATATATCTTCTAGATTTATACTTTAATTTATTCTTCAGATATTGATCATTATTTTGTATGTCAGTACCATATAATAATGAGCAAGAACAAGAAAAACAGATAATCACATCAAGGAACACCAGATATAAGGTGGAAACCTAATGTGGGTGAAAACCACTTGCTGCAATATGTCTCTATCTTCTTTCAATTAGAAACTTCTTTTACAATGATTTTGTACTGGTGCAGTGCTTTACCAGTACGCAGGCTGCAACCTGCAGAGAGCTACAACCCTCTCTCATTTTCCAGTCTCTCCTGGAAGGGAGCTACAACCCTCTTAGCTCTTCTACTTCCTTAAGGACCACGTTTCATTAATTTTCTGACTAGATCCAAGAACATCAAATAATCATCAAGTACATGTGAATTAACCAATCTCATTTTCAATCAACCAATGAGCCAGCCAATGTAACCATATCAGCAATACTAGTAATCTAAACCCAGAACTCTTCAGCAATAGATAAAAGACAGCCAAAAAATATATCAAGAAAAGTCTGCAACTTCACCAATAGAAGCCTGCGAATATCCACAGCTCTTCTGTGTCTAAACCACACAGATCCACACCCTGTCCTTCTTCTGCTCTGTGTACCTCCGCACCTACTCCTTCTGCTGCACTGCGTACCTCTGCTCAGATCTGCACCTGCACTGTCTACCTGGCAACGTACCTCCGCACCTGGTCCTTCTGTTCCTCTGCATACCTTCGCACTGTGCCTTCTGTTGCGATGTGTACCTCGCACCAGCGCCTTCTGCTTCGTTGCGGACCCCTGCACCTGCGCCTTCTGCTGCTCCGTTGACCCCTGCACCTACACTGTGGATCACATGCGGACCTCTGAATAGAGCCAAACTAACAGTCCTCCAATGTGCCACAGACAGTCAGATCCACAGATCTGACCATGCACCCGAGAGATCATGACCTATCAATAGATTCGCCTTAAATTTCACCTTGATTTAGATCTAGCTTTTAAAACCGATCACCCAAAATTTCAGATCTTAAGATATTCAAATTTCACAAGTGACTAGCCAAGTGATCTTTCCTTTTTATAGTCAAGCCCTTATTCACACCATGGGACAAAACCATCGAAAACCAATACAAGGGATCCAAACCGGGGTTCAATAATTTAGATCCTATACCACGGGCCAAAACCATAGGATCATGAACATCGGGCTAAATACCATGGGCAGACATAAGAATTCCCATGTGTGGCACTTTTTCTGCATTGGAGTGAGTGGATTGGGGTCCGCACCTTCTATTTGGATAACCTGCGGACATGACCGCACTTGGTGAATGGCGTGCCTACGGGTCCGCACCTTTTGAACAGTGTACCTGCGAACCCCTTATTTTTCATCATTTTGAGAGCCAGAACAGGGTTTTGCCACTTGAGTGAGTTGCCATCAAGTACAACACCTATGCCATAGTGCCAAACCTGAATCATAATGCCAACAACTTTCACTATGAACTTGGCATAGTTCACATGTTAAGTTCATAAGGTTTTGGGATGATTTGGTTCTATGTGTTGTGTATATAAATAATAGGTGTCCAACTCTTGCTATTAGAAACAAGACTCCCTATGAAATGTGGTATGGCCACATTCCTTCGGTGAGACATCTCAGGGTTTTTGGTTCCTCATATTATGCCTTCATACCGAAGGAACAGATAAAAAACTCAGTGCAAGGAATCCAAATGTATCATGTTTGGGTACTCATACCTCCAAAGCATACCATCTATATGATGAAGTGAATAAGAAGTTTATAATATCTAGAGATGTGATCTTTCTTGAGTCTTCCAAGATTGACAATGTTGTTGAGTGGTAGCTTAATTGTTTGGATATATTCAAACATGCAAAGTATTTTCAAGAGTTTGATAGTGAGATTCCACATCTCCCTCTCTTAGCTCTATAATTTCTATGAAGAACCTTGAAGAAATCAGGTTGAAGGAAATTCCTTCACCTGCTTTATCAGGAAAGAGCTAAGAGACTATTAGTAGTAGGTAGCCAAATCTAACAAGCGGTGAAGGTACATGCAAGATACAAAGCAAGGATTAATGCAAGGAGTAATGCAGAGGAGTGTACTGACTACATACATATCATCAAACATCTTTCATCCCACTTAGGATGCCTTGCATTGTGCCTGGTTAGTCATAAGATCATGTTGGTCACAACCTTAGTAGCTTAAATAAACAAGTGGTAATACTCTTCATCTTCTAAGCTATGTGATAAACAAGTGAAAGGGAGCAAGACTCATAGATCAAACACATGGAATCACTTTCAGTTCTTGCAACCATGAATGTCATTGAAGATGAAATGATACGAGAATGATAAGAAAACTTTTAAGCTACATTAAGAGGTGTATTTAAAAAGATGTGCTTTGTTTTCCATACCTAGCCTCAAAAGGGTTATGCATCAGATGGAGTCTTCATGCGGTCCTAATATTCTATCATACCTTGGGTTTCTTGGTCTGCTTATTTTTCTCCTCAGCTCCTTGAGAGTCATCTATCATGTCATCTTTCCTCGTGGCCCGTGAGAGACATAATTGTGTATTTTCAACGGGCAGTGGCAGTTGCGGGATGAGGCCTTGGGAGGACACATTTACACAGTTTTAGGATGTAAGGAATTACTTGGGACAAGGCCCTGGGTGGACACATCTATGCAATTTTAGGATGCAAGGCAGACTGGGTAATCAAGGGACAAAACTGCACAGTTTTTGGAGACAGTGGATTCTGGCTAAGGGAAGGACACTGGAGGAAACCACTGCACATTTTTGAATGGTAAGGGAGGTTGGGATTTCTGTACTTTACACGGTTCGAACAAGAAATAGAAAAGCTTGAGGGTTACATATGTGAAGTGTGTAGTTTAGGAAAGTTGGATGAGGCTAGGTTGCTAAAGAAACTCAAAAATTTAGCAAAGTGTGGGATTAGTGGAACTTATGTGAATAGTGATAAAACTTCACTATGATCACACACTTGAAAACTTATAAATACAACATAGACTATCCAGAACATATAACACATACTTCACTTAATGCAACAACCTTTGTGGCAGCTTACGATAAGTGCAGCTTTGATTATAGACTTTGGGAGGATAAAGGCGACACTTGTGTAAGAGTGTGTGAAATGAGTGTTAAACATGTCTCATTCTCATAAATATTTCCCCTTGAAGCAAAACAAACCTCCCTTTGCATGACAAGTGATTACCCCCATGCCCAAAGATGACACATTCTATGTAAAGATAAAAGCATAAACAACTCTTAAGATCGAAAAGGGGAGCTTGAGATCATCAACTTACCAATAAGTGACTAAGGAACGATTGATCACAATATCCATAGTAGGCTCTGAAATTTAAGTGTAGGTCAAAATTTTGGAGGGTGTTACAGCCTCTACAGCAGAGCGTTCACCTTCTTGCTAGCTTCATTTTCAACTAGTGCCTTGAATTCTACGAACTTAGAGAATGTCTCATATTTATTCCACGTGAAGAAGATCCAACACTCCCGTGAGAAGTCATCAATAAAAGTTACAAAATATTTGTGTCTGACAGTGTAGGTTATCGAGAAAAGTGCATAAATATCATAGTGGATCCTTTCTAGGACTGCATGTGCTTTGTTGTCCTCATCATGGAATGTGGATTTTATGTACTTTTGTAATGTACATCATTTGCACATATCCTATTGCTTAAGTGCTCCTTTAGAGAGGTGAGTGGTTATTTGTTCTATAATATTCGAGGCACCATGATACAAATGACCAATCTTTTTGTGCCAAAGTTCATTAACATCGCGACCTTCACTTTCTCCACCTTAGTGCTTAATGTAGCACATTCTTCCACATCTAGCTTATACAGGTTCTTCACACGAACGTCGATTTGCTTCACCTTCCCCATGGCTATGTGTTTCAGGAATGCTTTTCCTTTGTTGAATATCACTTCACAACCATGGTAAACCAACCACTTAGTGAATGCCAGTAGACAGACCCCTAATCCCTTACCTTTACCTTTTTTTACTATCGCCTCATATTGAAATTTTGAAGACAAAATATTTCTTTTCTCTTAAAAAATTCTCTTAAAGTCCCCCTCCATGTAATAGTGCCGAATGCAACAATAGACAAGTTGTCTCTAATCGTATCAACATATATGAAAGGGATAGAAGAGGAATTGATGTCCGAGAAATCTTGTCAGTGAAACTTGTTGCGTTCTTCTTAGTCGACTACCCCCACAAAACAAAGAGCCCAACAAATCATTGTCTTTATATAAGATAACATGAATGGTAAGTAAAATAACAATCTCGGTATAGGCGCAAGATAATACTTGTCTACAAGCTGGCCGACTTAGGGCGCACTGTCACAGTCAATTTTTCAGTTGTAATTAGATAATATCATCTTAAATTGGTATGTTTGTGTCTTAATTGTTAATTGTATTGAACATAGGTTTTTTTTTATAAGTAGTACTGATCTATTAATATAATACAAAAAAAGTTACAAAGAAACCTGATCTCAGAGATGTTAAGCATCAGTGATCATCACAAAATGCAACTGTTGGTATTGGATTGCCCCAACAGAAGGGAAACCTGTCCACGAAGCTTTGAAGACTGCCCCTGTTATGGGGGAAACCAGCCATTGAACCAGAATAGCTATTTCAAAGTAGAGCTTGATTTTCCAAAATGAACAAAGAGGAATGCAATCCCGAACCAAAAAGACAGGGACATAACCAAGTAATAGAATGCCATTTCCACCTAGCAGAGAGTCAACTAGAGAATTCATGACACTTGGCGTGAAGACAGAACACATCGAGACCACAAAACCACGAATCATAGAAACATATCTGCCTAGAATTCAGACACCTTTACGAGAGACTAAAAACCACGAAAAGTGAGATGAATCCACCTGGGAGCCGGAGACCTTTGCATGAGGCCACATGTTTGGCTGGTGGTTCCTCTGGAGCTAGCTCTTCCTCAATCTGGTAGGAAAAATGATACTAATCATCATCCTCTTCAGACACGCGATGACCTTCAATATTTGGAACATCTAAAGTGCCTTCGGCATCCATCTATTGCTTACCAGCATCCCCAGCTTTATCTTTGTCATGCAGAGCCTTACTGCTTTCACCTTGCTACTTGTTGCTGATCCCATGACTACCTATCTCTTCCCTGTTTTGCTTGTTATCACGACTGGACAAAGAAGCTTGCATCGCAGACTCTTCCTTGAAAGAAATTATGATGGTAGCAGTGATTGTAGCCCTGTTTAGTGAACTGGAGAAATGAAATTGTGTGTTGTGAGGGCCAGAAAGAGGAGGGAGTGGGAGATCCACAATGTGGATAGCATTGTCCCTCCAACCTCTCCCACTTTTGGTATTCGGGTAGCTATGAGTGGGGTTAATGAGCGAGTTGGGAAATTCAGTAGTTGAGTCGAGGGACTCAGAGGTTGAAATGGTAGAAGCTCGCAAGTGGTTAAAACCTCCATGCCTACTACACATGCGGTGTCTGAGGCGAGCCATGGTTGAATTGACAGCGAAAGAATTGGAATGAAGGCGAAGATGAGCGGGAGTAGGGGTGCGTGAAGCACAATCAAGAAGACAATGACGGGAATGCGAAAAATAAAAACCATTACCAAAATCCTGACAAGGGAGAATTAGGCAGTGACTACTTGTAGAGTTATGAAACATGGTTTAGTCGCTTGTGGAGGACAAGTGCCATGGAGAAGGGGAGGAGTAACAAAACAGTTTTCAGAGGCCATGGTTTTGAAGGAGGTGAGCTCATCACAACTTTCAAAGTCAATAAATGTCACCTGCAAGGTTTTTTTAATCCATTTGCGGTGAGCTCTGAGGACGAAGCACTTAGCCAGATGGCTTCCCAACCCACCGGTGATCTGTCTTGTCATTTAAATGCCATTGTTGACACCCACATCCAAGTGTGTTTCCTCTGCATTTTCCCTTTCCTTTTGTACTGGATCATTGAAATCTTGTAATTGATGAGTATTGGCTATAGTGCTAAGAGCTCCTACATGAAGAGTCTTACCACTTCTAACGCCAATGTTTGCTAGGAGTTCTGCTACTTTTCTACCATTCTGACGAGTGTGCCCGATGGTAACTGATCTATGAATGAGTAGCCACTGTTCAATCTGTTCCAGCCTTTCCGCCAATCTCCAACTGCTACCCACATTATGTGCTGGAGTTCCCTATAAGATCTGGTTGATCATGTTAATTAAGATCTGAGAGTCCCCTTCAATTATGAGTGGGAAGAATCTATTGTTCTGATCTAGGAGAAGTCCTTTCCAAATTCCTTCTAATTCGGCTGAGTTGTTTGCATCCCATCCTATTGACCACATGAATTTTTGGAGAACATTGCCCTTGTGATTTCCAAATATTCCCCCAAATCCTGCTTTACCTAGATTTCCCTTTGAAGCTCCATCAAAGTTGAGCAGTACCATGTGTGGTGGGGGTGGAGTCCATTTGTCAGGTGTATCTCTGGAGGGAGGGATTTTCCATAGGTGTACCTGCTCATGGTTCCACTAAAGGTTCCAGTTCAGCCATATATTTTGTTCCTGTGGTGTGGATGGGAAATCATCATCAAGCCACATTTGGAGCATTAAGGTTTCTCATATGTTTTGACATATATTAATCCATAGAACTTCTATGGCAGAGGAATGGTCTTTGAAGATGCGACTATTTCTCTCTTTCCAAATTGTCCACATGAGGAAACCTGGTATTAGCTTCCATAAGGTGTTTAAGATTTTGCTTTTATAAGGGTGAGCTACCCAAGAACGTATAGTGCTGGTTGAATTCTCCTTATTTCATCCATATCTTTGACATCTGAAGCTAGTCTTCTCCCAAAGTCAGGTTGCTAACAGACGTGAGTTTAGCAGATGTTCCTTTGTTTCTTCTGCCTGTTTACAATTTGGGCAGATGGAAGGTCCATGAAAACTCTGTTTCCTTAGATTATCCCAAGCAAGGATTATATTTTGGCATAACAACTAGAGAAAGGTGGAGATTTTTGGCCAAATTAGTGGTTCCCAAACTTTGTGCCAGAGGCTATCCTTAATAGTATGGTCCCTTAGTATTATATGATATGCTTCCCGGGAGGTGAAGGTACCTCTCGTTTCATAACCCCATCTGATGATGTCTTTCTTATCTGTGATGGATTGTGTGGCTTGCCCAAGAATGAGGTTCGAGCATAACCATTGCCTATAACCTTGGTTGTGAACTTCCTCCCAAAGTTGATTTACTTTGATCATCGGTTTCTCTACCCAATCCTGGAGCTGGTGGGGTGTGAGTAGGTCCTTCAATTTTGGTCTTTGCTGCCAGGAGTCCTCCCAAAACCTCACATTATCTCCATTCCTAATTTCCCAAAAACTATGTTGTTGGATTAGATCTTTATGTTGTTTGGCAGCATTCCAAATTAGAGAGCCTGTGCCAACTTCTTTGAGCTGAATTAAATCATCCACTGGTCTATTATGAGCATACCTAGCTGTCCAGAGTTTTGCCCAAGGAGTATATGGGTTCGAGAGCCATCTCCACCAAATTCACGCTCCCATGACCTCGTTGTTGTGCTTAGGATCCCGTAATCTAGTGCCTCTAGAGGATTTCGGGTGACAAACTGTTTCCCACTTTACCAGAGCCCATTTTCTTTTTTGTTTCGTATTCCCCCATAAAAAATCCCGTTGAAGATTTTTGATTACTTTAAGAACCCATTTGGTTGCTGCCAGGACCGTGAAGAGGTAGAGCGGCATAGATTGTAGCACTACCTTGATTATAACTAGGCGACTCGCCATATTGAGAGCTCTGAAGGTCCATGAAGAGATACGGGCTTCCAGTTTTTCTAGGATAATTTTCCAGGATGAGTGCTTTAAGGTAGAGGCTATCATTGGAGCTCCCAAGTATTTGGAGGGCAAAGATAGAATCGAGAAGCCCAGAATTCTGGATATGGAGGCTTGAGTGATGGGAGGCGTGTGAAAGAAGAAGACTTGAGATTTTGATTTGTTAATGCAGGCGCCAGAGGCATCTGAAAAGTCGGATAAAATTGATTTCAGCTTATGGGCTTCCTAGACTTAAGGATGACCAAATAACATATTTTCATCCACAAATTGCTGGTGGGTGAAAGCAGGGGTATTCTGGAAAGAAAGGCCACGTAATTACTAGTTTTGAAGGGCATATTTGATGTAACGTCCAAGACCTTCTACCATAATAAAAAATAGAAAGGGTGAGAGAGGGTCCCCTCGTCGGATACCTCTGGACGGGTGGAAGGGGATGGGGGGGTCCCGTTGACAAGAATTGAGAAAAAGGTAAAAGTGATGAGACTCATAATCCATCTTACCCAAGGGGGGTTAAATCCAAAGGCTAGCAGCATTTTTTGAATATATTTCTAGCTTAAAGTATGGAAAGCTTTTGAGAGGTCAATTTTTAGGAGAATACCTGCCCTTTTGGTTTGCTTTAGGTAGTGAATGATTTCATGAGTGATAATTATGCCATTAGTGATCTGCCTTCCTTCCATGTAAACTGATTTATCTGGTGATATAAGAAGAGGAAGCAGGGGCTTGAGGTGTGTGGCGATCACTTTGGAGACAATTTTATACAATACATTGCATAGTGCAATAGGTCGGAATTTGTCCGGAGTCTGGCTGTTCTCCTCCTTGGGGATGAGGGTGATGAAGGTGGCATTCAAGGATGGAAGCATCCATCTATTAACTCTGGACTCCTCGACTACTTGCCAGACTTCCTCCTTGGTTAGATCCCAGAAGTTGTGAAAGAAGTCTGAAGTGAAGCCTTTTGGTTCGGGTGCTTTCCCAACTTTGAGCTATAGCATAGATGTCTCCACTTCCTGTAAACAAATAGGCCTGAGGAGTATTTGATTGTGTTCCTTAGTTACGATCTTAGGAATAACCTTGATGATCTTCTCTATAACTGGCAACCGATCAGTCTCAATTTCTTGATGCACCCTCTGAAAGTGGGTGAGGAGTTCCTGTTCTATATCTTCATGCTTCTCTAGATGTTCCCCTTGTCGATTTTGGAGGAGAGTAATGTTGTTGTGCATTCTCAGCTAGATAGTGGTATGGTGGAAGAATTTTGTATTGCATTCGCCCTCTTTAAGCCATCGGATCCTCGATTTTTGTCTCCAAAGAATCTCTGCCTGTCTTGCTCTTTCTGAGATTTGTGTTTGTATTTGATGTTCCTGTTCTACTATGGTTTTGGATCTGCCTTCAGCTATGATTCTCTGCTGTAATTTTTGCATTTCTTGTTCAAGAGTGTTTTGCGCCTGAAAGATATTACCGAAGGTAAAGCGATTCCACTGTTTTATTTTTTCCTTGATATGTTTTAGCTTTTGTTGGAGCTTGTACATTTTTGCGCCTTCTGGTGGTGTGAAATTTCTCCATGTCTCTGTTATTAGGTTATGAAAATTGGGGTGATTCAGCCAAAAGGCTTCAAAGCGAAAGGGCTTGCGAACATTGTCTCCCGGTCTTTGCCAGTGAAGCCTAATAGGCCAATTGTCCGAGCCAGAGAGTGGAAATATAGAGGCCAAGAGATCCCCGCCAAGATGTATTGCGTTATCACAGATCAGGAATCTGCCTAATCGAGATGCAATTTGGTGGGAATTTGCATGCTTGTTGTTCCAAGTATAAACGCCATTGTTGAATTCCATATCTATAAGCCTGTTGTTATGAATGTAGTTTTTGAAGTGCGTGCTTTCACAGTCCAGCTTGATCCGTCCTCCGCTTTTTTCCTCTAATCTTGTAATCATGTTAAGGTCCCCTCTTATGATCCAAAGTGGGTGGGATCTTTCTGAGTTGATCTGAGTTAGGGTGTTCAGTGTGTCTACTTTGTTGTTGTCTCTTGGGGGAAGTAGACATTAGTTAAGTGTCCATGAACATTTGTCCCTGTCAAATGAAACTTGGCCTGAATAAAGTGCTTAATGGCATGTATGTTGGTAAGTGTTATAGCTCTATCATCCCACTAACCCTCCTAAGGCTCCCATGGCTTCCACTGCCACTTCTTTGCTTCCTGGTCATGCTTTGACAAGGATCTGATCCAACGTTGTGGAATTACACTTGGTCTCCTGCAAGAAGAGAATTTGACGCTTTTCTTGTTGTAGCATATTCGTTGTTAATCATCCCTTACCCGATCTTTTGAGCCCTCTAGTGTTCCATGAGATGAGCTTCATGATTCACAATTGGGAAGGGGATTGTAGTATTTGGTGAGCTTAGAGTATCTTCCAGATTCCACCAGCATCTCCTTTATGTGGATGGTTCTCTAAAGATGGTTTTCTGTCCTCGTTCCTTGTTGTCTTTGAAGATATTTCTTCCATCCCACTGACTACCAGTTTGGACGCCTAATGATCTTTGCTTATGTGCTCTTGAGAGAATTACTTCTAAGTTCTCTAGCTGTCACTCAGGAATTTTGTCATATTCCTTTTTCTTACAAGCTTGTTTAAGTCCCAGTATATCTAGATCTCCAATGTCAAAGCTCTCTAGTTCCACTTACATGTGTTGTACTACTTCTTGCTCTGCCTCTGTATCATCTACAATCTAAGCTGCATCTAAGTGCTATATACCTCCATACCTTGAGCAGTCCTTTTCTGCATGTTATTGGGAGAGGCCGTTTTGGTGTCTGCGGGTTGCTTAGAAGTGAGGCCTTTCTTTCATCTTGATGGAGGAGAATGAATGGAAGTCTTAGGAATGGCTTCAGGTTGTTTCTGATTATCTAAAATGTGAACCTCTGGTTGGAGCAGGATTTCAAAGCTATTGCTTGTTAAAGGCAAGGACGTGCTGGTGACAGGTTTTTTGACTGAGGTAGAGGGCTTTTTATGGGTCTTTTTGTGATTGGGAACTTTTGTGAACCCATTTGAGTCGGATTTTTCCATTGAAGGGGTGGTTGTGGATTTCATTATGGAGGGACAGTCTCGGAATAAATGGCCCAGGGCATGGCATTTTCGACAACGGAATGGTACATGTTGGTAATCTATTGTTTATAACCATTCATAATCATCATGGTAGAGGCTTACCGCATCCGGGAGAGCTTTACTGAGGTGCATGTATACATAGATCCGCGCATAGGAGGTGTATCGCTTCAGCTTTCTCTCCTATGCCACTTTGAGGAATTCACCTAAACCATTCCCAATGTCTCACAAAGAGTCTTCGTCCCAATACTCCAAAGGGAGAGAATAAAGGTGCAACCACACTGGGGCCTAGATCAGATCTTCTTTGTCTGGGTTAAAGTACTTTATCCATCCTCTTAGGTATAACCCTGTTGCGTTGAAGAAATATGGTCCTCCATCCAATACCCTATTTTGGCCCTCCAGACAATTGAAATTGGTAGTAAAGAGGCCCTTAGGCCGTAACTTTAGTGTTATGTGCCCTTTTGGCTTCCATTTGGCTACGATCCAGCTGTGCAAAGCTTTCTCCGTTGGCCAAAGGCCTGTGAACTTTCCTATCAAAGCATGATCCCTCATAAACTAGACTTGAGTGTTCATGCGCTAACTTGGGAGCTCGATTTTGGGTCCGTCAACTACTATCGGCTTGCATGTGTTCGACGTCACTCATGATTCTTCATTTGTGTTGTTATTCATTGGCGTATTTTCATTCTCTGTTGCTGTATCTTCTGGATGGTCCATCCTAACATTTTCAGTCTGCCGTAGGCCATTTTCCATATCAGCGGGGGGAGACATCATGTCCTCCCCCTGAGGGGGTTACATTGCGTGATAGTTGTTCCTTATTGTGCTGTAGCGGCCTTATGGCTGCAGGTTAATGGCAGAACAACGCAGTCTATAAAGGTCTCCCAGTTGCAGAGCAGCGTCAAATCCTAAGTGCTCCACTCTCCATTTTCATTCGAAGTGAAATATCGTATTAAACATAGGTTTGATCTAAAGCGGTCATTGTATTAAATATAAAGTTTTGTCTTAAAATATTTTTGTCTCAAAATGCTTTTGTCTTAAATATAAAGTTTTGTCTTAAAATAATTTTCTCTTAAATTGTTTTTGTCTTAAAATAATTTTGTATTAAACTGTTTTTGTCTTAAATATAAAGTTTTGTCTTTAAATTTTTGTCTCAAACTACTTTTGTCTTAAATATAAAGTTCTGTCTCAAAATATTTTTGTCTTAAATCATTTTTGTCTTAAATATAAAGTTTTGTCTTAAAATATTTTTGTCTCGAACTACTTTTGTCTTTAAATATTTTTGTCTTAAACTATTTTTGTCTTAAACATAAAATTGTCTTAAGATATTTTTGTCTCAACCTATTCTTGTCTTAAAGTTTATATTGAAGACAAATCAATTGATATTAATTTTTAATCTAAAATAACTAAAATAAAAAATGATTTTTTAAGACAAAAGATTTCTTTTGTCTTAAAAAAATGTCTTAAAAGTGCCCTTGGTGTAGTAGTGTGGTAAAAAATTATAACCTTTGGTATTCCGTATAGTCTAAAAATATTTTTCATAATTACGTTAGCAATTTGAACAGCCTTAAAAGCAGACTGTACTCATATGAAGAGAGAAGACTTGCTCAACTTATCTACCACAACCATTAGTGAGTCATTCTTGTTTTTAGACGTAGGTAGTCGTGTAATAAAATCAACGGAAATAGTTTCCCATTTCCATTTCGGTATGGGAAATGGGTGGAGTAGTCCAGTTGGATGTTGTTGTTCTGCTTTCACTTTTTGACACTCCAAAAAGAGAACCAAATATTTGGCCACCCCTTTCTTCATGTCGAGTGAGAAAAATTATTTTCTAAGTGCAGTGATTAATTCTTTTATATCCGAAATGGTTGGCACAAGGAATTTTATGGCATTCATCTAAAATTAATTGTTTAAAATCTTTATGGTTTTTCACATAGATTTTTCCTTTATAAATCATCATACCTTCTTGATTTACCTCATATCCTAACTGTTGTTTTCCGTTGTTTGGAATTTTTTCTTGCCACCCAAACATCTTGTATTCAAGATCTCGTATTGTTGCTCCTTTAATCTGTTCTTTAAAAGTGGTATGTACCTAACTAAAAATAATTTCGTAAATGTATTTTACCTTCGGACTTAAGGCATCCGAGAATTGGTTTTCATTTCCTTTTATGTGTTTGATGTCAAAGTCAAATTCACTCAGGAAATTGATCCAACAGGGTTGCTTGGGATTCATACTAGGCTGCTTAAAATAGTTAGCTAAACTATGTTGGTCTTTCATTAATAAAAAATTCTTACCCAACAAATAATGGTGCCACATTTTTAATGTGTTGATTGCTGCTTCCAGCTTCATTTTGTAAGTTGAATACTTTTGTTCATGCTCCTAAAGTTTCTGAGACTCATAAGCTACAACTCTGCCTTCTTGCATTAGCACGCCACCAACTCCTTCCTTGCTAGCATCTGTACATACAATGTATTCTGTATTTGGGTCTGCAATACTCAGAATAGGTGCAGTAGTAAGTAAGTGCTTAAGTTGGTCAAAACTTGTTTGACAATCCCTGGTCCAAGTGAATGTTTTTCCTTTCTTTTGCAAAGAGGTAACGGGGTATGGCAGCATGGAAAAACCTTAAAAAAACCTCCTATAGTACCCATCCAGAAGCATGAATGCTCTTATATCAGCTACATTATTTGGGACGAGCCATTTCATGATGGTTTTGATTTTCTCAGGGTCCACATCTATCCCCTCCTTGGTAATGATATGTCCTAAATATTGAATTTGTTCCTTAAATAAATCACATTTTCTATGCTTGGCATAAAACTGATGCTCCCTGAGGGTTTCTAGATCAATCTGTAGATGTTCCTTATGCTCCTCTATATTTCGGGAATAAATCATTATATCATAAATAAAGATTAGTAAAAACTTATCCAAATATTGATGTGTTCATTAGACACATAAAAGTTTTTGGAGCGTTATTTAATCCAAATGGAAACAAAATGAACTCGTAATTCACATAGAGAGTTCTAAACGCTATTTTGGCTATATCTTCTTCCTTTATTCTAATTTGATGGTACCCTAAGTGAATATCAATCTTTGAAAAGACAGTTGCTCCCTTTACCTGGTCAAACAATTCATCAATACGAAGCAAAGGGTATTCATTCTTAATTGTTAGCTTGTTAAGTTGTTGATAGTCCATGCACATCCATAAGATTCCATCCTTCTTCTTGATGAAGAGTACATGGGCTCCTCAAGGTAAGACACTTGGCCGTATATATTTTTTATCAAACACTTTTGTAACTTCATTTTCAATTGAGTGAGTTATGGTACACTCATGTGATAAGGGGCTCAGGATACTGGGAAGCCCCACGAATCAGCTCAATGCTAAAGTCTATATTCCTCTTTGGAGGCAGTCCCATAATCTCCATGGGAAATACGTCTGGCATCCCTCAGGAAATACGTATTTCACGCAATATTATTATATGTTTAGTTGTCAATTTTGCATTCATACTGCTATGTAGTTGGGGTTTTTACCCATGCCTCAACAATAAATCGCTTATGTGTTTCCTCTATATTTTTTAAAGCATAAACTTATTAGTCTTCTTTCCTAGCATTTTCACACATATCTGGTTTAAATTTCTATTTCTCTGTGTCAATTTTTGCATGGCAAGACTACTTCGTATATATAATTAGTTCAAGTTTTGCTCTATTTCTTAGGGTGAATTTATTTCGGGTTTTCTTCTTAGAATGAACTCATTAAGCTTGATTAGTTGTAGAATTTAACCTATTGTTTCTTCTTGTTTCTTTTATAGCTAAAGGGTTTGAAAGTGTGGAAACCCTAAAATTGTAGAATTTAATCTACTGTTTCTTCTTGTTTCTTTTATAGCTAAAGGGTTTGAAAGTGTGGAAACCCTACAACAATAATTTTCCTATCTAGAATGTCTACAAATAATATTATTTCCTTTCTACAACTATAATACTTTTGCTAGGAAAGTTTCTAACAGTTTCATTATTCACTGAGAGTATTTTCTTGCTTTCCTAACTTTCGTTCATAAAGATTTGTATATAATAATTCTAATCTCTTTTACAGTATTCCAATGTGGTTTTTCTTTAAAGTTTTCACATTCCTGCAAGATAGCTAATATGCTAAAATGTTTCTAAAGAAAAACTTTGAACTTCACTGAAATTACTCATCTATTTCTTTTTCTTTTTTTGGTAGGTAAGCACCCACGAGGGATTTGAACCAGTGACCTATTGCAAGGAGTGCCTTAGCAGTGCACCCATTCACCGTCAATCCAAAGCCCCCCCTGGGCTAACTCATCTATTTCTTTCAAACAAAATTCAATGTTTTAATTTTTTAACAATATGTTTCATGATCTAAGATATAAATACTTATATGGTTTCTATAGAATTTACTATTGTCCTCTTGGACTAGGTTCAACTATAAGTTGAAAAATTTCCTCCCAACCATGAGACTGGATTTTAGGCCAAAATCTCCCCCCAGATATTGCTCACATGACATATTCTTTCCTACAAGAATAATAGTCTTATCATTTCATAGCTATTTGGTCTTAAACACACTTACCTTTGGACCCGCCTGACATATCAGCATGGAAACATCACCTTTTCTTCTCCCTTCTTCATCTAAGGTACCAATACCCTCTTGACTTCTTCCTGGAGAATAAATCTTTAAGGAAGTAGTTAGGGATAGGTAAATGCCTATCCTCACTATTTGACATCTAAGAGTTACAAGATTTTTTATCACCCAAACATTTTCTTTATGCGTAACTTAATCAAAATCTTAAATGTATAACTTTAAATAGTAATATCCAGTTTGTTTTAACTACAGTAATTTAATATTTACCACATTTCCTTTTCTCTACTTATCCAAAAAATCACCTAGTTCTACTCCCTGAGGATTTTTCTCCCAAGTGACTTGAGAAAGTTCAGCGTTTTTTCGCTTCTCCTAATCTCCCCCATTCTCCAGGACAAGAGAAAGAACATCTTCATCTTCTTTTGTTCTTTCCAGCTAATTCATTTCAACCAGCTTAATTATTATTTCCACATAACTAATTACATGATTTATATTATTATTATGAGTATTTTTACTACTAATTATACTGTCTTAGTCATTAAAACTTTACAAAACACAAAAAAAGAGATATATTACAACTACTTATAATTTTACATACTTCGCTAAAAAAAAATTGGCCTTAGTCAAACTAAAAGATAGACAGTGTTAGAGTCGGTCCTTACAGCCCTCCGTCAGAGATCTTTTCGCTTTTGCATATCATTTTTAGGTGTCTCGCTCATTCCACTTCGTTGCATTTCGCTAGGGGCATGTCATTGACTGACGAGGGGGTCTAGTTGTCTTGTGTTTCCTCATGCTTGTCCCTGCAGGGTTAGTCAAAAATTTCTAAAAAATCACCGAAGTACATGATCATTGCATTAATCGTTATAAAAGATTAGTTTCGTTAAAAAGTCTTCAGTCCTAGAGTCTAGGGTTGTCAGTCCTTTGCATACACATAATAAAAGCCTGTTGGCCATGAGGTTGGTTTCAAAACATTCTCATTTAATATTTTTCTTAGAAAGCATTTAAAACATTTTTAGTCCAAAACTCTATTTTGGAACTAAAAATTGTTATTGTAAATAATTGTATTTGTTTTATCTCAAAAAATTTCAGAGCAAGCCTCTGATCTTCTCCAAAGCCAAAATGCCGGATCCCTGCAAAAATCAACAAAATATTATCAGTCCAAACCTCAGAAAAATCAAGAGAAAGTCAAAAAGCAGTATTGTATTAAAAGACCAAAGGTGAAAAAGTGCCAAACATTATAAAGTGGGTTATTGAACCAATTTAAATCAAATATGATTTGGTGAGATATTTTCTTCACATATAAAAGGGACAAACAAGTTCATTTGTTCAAAAATCCAAAGTTAGAAATCGTGTCTGAGTTTGTGAAGGCCGAAACCATGTTTGCATACTCGTGGATAGCGTTTGGAGGCGTGCGCTACGCCTTGGGTCTATGTGCTACGTATAGAGTGCGCGCTATGCACTGGGCCTCACTGGCCAGTGTAAAAAACCACAGGCGCTACGCACACAGGTGTGCGCTATGCATTGGGTTCGGGTGCTATGCACTCAGTCACAACACCAAAATTTTTTTGTTAATGCTACCAGATCTTGCCAAATCGACTCCAAAACATGCAAGTAGGTGTTTCATGGCTGCTCAGTCAATTTTAAATTGTTTGTGGTATGTTTGAGGTGGGAAATTTGATGTATTGGGTGTAGAAAAATGAAACCCTAGGCTCATACCAAAATCATTCCTCAGGGTTTTTAAAGACATGTGGGTGGATTTGTGAAGATTTTCCCATTCTCCATTGGTTAAATACAGTCCCATACTCATTTGTCAAGTTTTAGCCAACATCACAAAGGGTGCACATTACACTTTTGTTCATTTGTCAAAATTGTCCTTGTGATCGAAACAGTGACTGTTTTATGCCAATACACTGAAAACAGAGTTATCACCATTATGGCTTGGTTCTTATGATGCTGTGGTAAACATATTTGGGTTTTGAGTATGCATTGAAATTCTGATTTCACCACCCCTATATCAACATACATATTGCAGACATTGTGTTTTCAAAGCCATGTCAGACACAGATTCAGTTTATGAGCAGGAGAATGACAGTGATTCCAAAATAGAAGGTAATGTGCCACGGAGGCCTCGCAAAGGTGGAAAAGGTGGTAAGCATCTCAGGGAAGAGCCCACTTCTTTGGTTCAATTGCAGGCTTGCCCGCTTGCAATGGATTGTTTTCGCTATCAGTCATGATATCACTATTGTGAGCTAATTTCACAAATCCAGCATCATCATGAACTAGCTCGCTTATTTGTTCTACATTTACATGATGCCCATGTAAACCTCGCCAGAGTTGATTTCGTTTTGTCACCAGAGACTATTGTAGAGGCCACTGGGATACCAAATATTGGAGAAAAATGGAATAAGAATCAACAGTTAGAGAAATCCTACTATGAGCCATACATCAAACCTGGATATATAAGGCACCTGAGCAGGGTTTTTCCTTTCCAATACCTGAGTGATCAGTTTGCACCTTTGATGAAACTCATCATTCGGTATTTCAGTTGTGAGGGCGGATTCTCACGTCTTTATACATACCATGTCCGTTTGTTGATGTATTTCACAAGGGTACGTATGATGAACATTCCATACTTCATGTATCGCAACATAGAGGGGATGGTTGTTTTAGTACAAAGGAAGACCCCAGCACAGCAGCATAGAAGTATTTACCACTACGCGCTGATCAAGATCGTAGTGGTTCAACAGTTGGCACTGCTGGGCATTACTTGGGAGGATTTTATTTCTTGTGACTTTTTCACAGCGCCACAACCACCTCCAGAGATAGTTCATGATGAGGGAGAGCCTTCACATCAGTTTGACATTCCTGAGACCGAGCATGTCAATGCTCCAGCATATGTGACATATCAGCAAGGCCACAGGGCCTTATTTGCAGCTACACGACGAGTACTATCTCCACATGGTGTGGAAGGGGTCTCGCTTTCTTCTTCAGTACAGGTACAGGTTCACGACAGAGGCAAGAGATCAATTTATGAGGAGGGTCATTCAGGTGGTCATGATGTTGATGTTGCATTGAGTGATGTGGATAGGAGCTCTCCTAGCTCGAAGCTGGAAGAGATCATCCAGGAGCAGAAGGTCGAGATTGACAGCTTGAATGAGAAGTTACTGAAGGCAAAATGTCTAATCAAATACTTGGAGCAGCGCAATAAATAGCTAGAGGATGTGCATACACTTATAGAGCTGCGATAAATCTGTGAAGACCGAAGGCTAGCCCGAAAAAGACCTGGTGATTTGACACCTGTTGAGCGGAAATTTTGGCTTGAGAAAGTCAATCGACATCTGGAGGAGTTGTTGGCGAAGGCCAATAGAGACAAAGACATGCTTCGTCACATGAAAAATCATTATTGGGCTCGCATGCATGTCGGCAAAGCAAAAATGAAGATTTTGAAAAGGAGGTTGAGCAAAGCACTAAAACGGCGAAAGAGGCTAGATCCACTTCGAGTTTTGGCCAAGGCTTCACTGGCTAAGCATGACACATGATGGAGGGTCTTCGCTCTGAATTTGAGCAAATTCAGAGAAATTTTTGTCATTTTGAAATTTTTGGTCCCAAAAACAGTTTTTTCAGCTCTACGAGTAGCGCGTCGGCGCGCTCGCTTTTGATTGGGACACTTGCTGGAGGAAAACTTTGTATTTTTGGGTTTTTCATGGTAAGTTATGCATGCTCAGTTATTTCTGAAGCATTTCATCAAGTTCTGGATGATCAAAGGGCCTAAAAACACCATGAAAACCACCTTGCTGCCACCTTTTGCAACAGCAGGAAGTACTTCTGGGAGAATGCAATTTTGAGGGGGCAAATGAGCTCCAAATTGGGAAATTCCACTTGGGCTGGATAGTAGACATCCAGAGATTTCCAATTAGCTATTGTGAGCTTGATTTCGATGTCGGGAAGTTCCCCAAAAACAGGCTGAAAGGTGCGCTACACATAGGGATCAGGGCGCTACACAAAGAGGTTTTTGGTCCAGTTTTCATCCTCCAGCTCAGGAATTCGACTAGTTTTCACCAGTTTCACTTCTTGATGTGACTTTTGACCCAACATGATGTAATTTGATGTGTATGAGGTAACTTGGCACCTATTTACCTTATTCTAGATGATTCATTCACAAAATAGCAAAAAATTAATGTAATGAATCAGTTTCCTTCTTTTTAGAGGCAGGTTGTTTTGGTCACCTAGATTCTTGCTCCATGTTTAGAATTTGTTCAAACTGCTACTAGAAGGAGGAGCTCGACCCCTAGAGGTTAGGGAATGGGTTGGCTTGATCTATATATATAAATTTTCAGTCAGTAGCACATGTTGGACTCTTGGGAAGATTTTGGCACACTATTGTACATATTTTTCATATTTTGGCTAAGGAAAGATCAGAGGTTTTGCAGCACCTATTGGGATTCTTGTGGCTTTCAGTTCTTCATGGTGTTATCTCTTATTTATTGTAAGTTTATTCATGTTTACATGTATGCCATTCCCTCTTATGCTTCTGAAACTAAATAAATGATTAAATGAGGTTGAATTCATTGTTTGCAGTGCTCTTCCTTTAAATTTGTTTAGTTTTACATGTTTTTGCCAGTTTGGAGAGGATCCATTTTCTCCTTTGCCCTCTTCAGCTCCTCGTTGTTTTGATCCATCCATACACCTTATTAAAAGCATCAAGACCACTGCCTACCTCGCCCCAACTCGAATTCTGCAAAAATCTGACCTCAATCCCCAGACCCAAAATTGGTTTTCACATTTCTCCAACAAAAAACTCAAAAATCTAAATCAAACTTTCCTATCAATTTACTAGCCTAAAATCAATTCCTATTTTAAGTCATCTCGCACCCTATTGCTCATTTTATTGAGATTGACTAGAAAGAGCCCTCTCCTGTCCTCGTAGGGCTAGCTACAAGGCTGAGCTTGGTTTAATGTTTCCTTGAGTTTTACCTTCCTCAGCCTGAGGCGGATTTGAGCGCTAACAGACAGAACTAGAAATCATAACCTTAAGAAAAAAATATTATTGTTTTTTAATCTATACATACATTTTATTTTATTATAGAAATTTATGTATTTTCTTTTATCTATATATTTTTAGTTTCATTTATATATATATATATATATATATATATATATTATATTTTATTATTATCATGTTTTCTCTTTTATATTATTCTTTTTCAGAAATAGATGATTGTAAAATTGGTACTTAGTCCTTGTTGTTTTTTCTTTTATCTTATTTTTATTATTTATATTCCACAATTTTTTAAACTTTCTTTTTTTATTTTTCATAATTAATTATTTACATCATATAATCTTCAAATATATTAAGTATTAAGTTTAATTAACCTATTATTTGTACGTAATTGTTAAAAAAAATAATATTTTAACTTACAATGAAGTAAAAAAAAAGTTATTTTTGTGCCATTATTTTTTTCTATATATAGTTATATATTTAAATATATATTACACGTTTCACATCCTTTCAATTTACTTTTACATGTTTCCTTAATCTTATCCTTATTGTTTTAACTCATTTTGTATTTTTATTCATGTTTTTATTTTTTACTTATTTATTATTTTTACTTTATATTATTATTTATTTGTTTATTTTATTGCTTTTTTTTACATTTATTTATCTCAAGTTTATAAATTATTTTTATTTTTATTTTTTCTATTTTACTTTATTGTTCACATTTTATTATTTATATTCTATTATTGACATCATTATTTGTCATGTTAATATTTTAAATAGTAAATTGGGTTACCATATCTTAATGAAAACATTCTTTTAATTCGCGGATAGTAGATATACATTAACTTTAATTGGAAAGTTTTAAACTAAATTAATTTTATAAATCTTTATCATAAAACTATAAATTACTAAATTAACTTAAAAATATGAAACAAATAAAGATTTAAATTTCTCTATGATGGTATCTTCTTTTTCCTTAATATTTTTATTCTTACTAATTTAAATTTATACTTCATTTTTTACCCTTTTCCAATAACTTTATTATTTATTTTCACTTATCCTTGTATATTTTACTTTTTAATATCTTATATTATTTTTTAATTTTCACATCCTTTTATATCATTTTTATATTAGACTTCATCTTTGTTGGTTTTTTGAAATTTATTTATTTATTTTTTATATATACCATTATATATCTCAATAATATATATATATATTGATATTATTTTAAATATTGAGTTTCATTAACATATATGCCTTATCTAAACCATTCTTTTATTTTGTTTAGGATATAAAACCACTGCGAAAACTGTTTTTATTGAATTTAATTTTACATGTCTACTCATTAGTTTCAGCTTGACTAAATTGATCGATCTTTATCATAAAATGACTCTTTTTACGGGTGCTAAAAATAACGGTAACATATTAAGTTAGCATAACCGAAAGAAAAGAAAGAGTGGTAAATTTCTGTACAGTCAATTTTATACTAATACTTTTTTTTGAAGAAGTAGAAATATCAGTTAGAGTAGAAAGAATACATGGAGAAAGAATAACTGAATAAGCGTAATGAGAGTGAGATTCTTTACTTTTTATAATCATTTTAATGTTATTTTAGAAAGGGTGTGTGCCACTTCGATTAAAACATCAAAAATGGGCATCTCCATCAGATTCAATGCACTTAACAATATATAAATGATGTTTGCTTTCAATTAATCTTATTTTTATATCCGTTTATAATATTATTAATAACCTTAAGACATAAATATTTTTTAATATTTGTCTGTGATAAAGAGAGATTTTCTTTGGTGGTTCTTATATTTCTGCTTTTATCAATTACTTCTTTTATAAACTTATAATAATTCTGTTCATTTACTCTATGTATGAATTTTATATTTTTTTAATATTAATTCATAATATTTTTAATCATTTAATAATAGGAGTATATTTTATAATTCATATAAGAAATGAAAAATAAAAACCATTCTAAATTTTAGCATATTTGAAATTAAAATAAATATATTTTTATTTTTTCAGAATATTGTTTATATATAACTTAAAATTATAAGTTTTTAAACATTATTAATTTAGATAGTAAAAATATTATTTTTTAAGTATATATTTAAATTTTAATAAATAAATTTGTTTTGATAAAATAGAATATCATTATAATATGATTATGATGATTAATATTCACTCACACCAATGTGTGTATAAATGAGGGAAAAAAAAGTATTTTACTATTCATTGTGAGTGCAAATCTTGATGGATCAGAAAATAGTGTGCTTGAAGGATTCTATACATAAGATAGATCTCGTTAATGTTGATATTAATTTTTAAATGTACTTAAATAGATATTATTTTTTTATCAAAATTGGGATTTTTATTTTTTTCAAAATTAGAAATTATATATATATATATATATTAAATAAAAAAATATTTAATTAAATAATGAAATATATTCAAAATAAGAATATTAAAACATAATCTTTGTTTATTACGGAATTAATCTTTAATAAACATTAAAGTAAGGAAATATTTACTATACTGGATACTTTGCAATGTGATGATTTCCATTACTTGATACTTTACAATGGGATGATTTGCATTAATGGCCTTGGATTAGTGTCGTGGAATATGCTATATTACCCATATTATCAATCATGTTATAAGTTTTAGTCTTTTAATGGACGATAAACCTTTAACCTTAACTTCAAATTTTCCTTGTTTTGTTTGAATTGCGAGAGTCAAACAAAACATTTGTTTTGACAAAACAAACTTATTTTAATGGAATTAAAAAGCGATTTATATTTCTTAACATATAATGATAACATTGATCAATCTACCACGATTTTACTACAACCTTTTCCAGATCTTCAAAGAAAACAAGTGATGGCGATATACTAGCTGCTAGCTCTTTGGATAATTTATTCAACCAGGGATTTGTCGAGAAGTTGGTAGTGAAGCTTCACAACAAAAAGAATAAATACATTAAATATTTGGGGAAACAATTTGTTCCATAGGCTATCTTTAACCTCATGAAGGCTAAACTAATTTTTTTTCTTTCTTTCTTTCTAAAGATTTTGACCTTAAATTTTTTATTTATATAATTCTTCATTACAACCATCACCCAATTCATTTTTAGAGGGAATTAACAATGAATTTAAATAATATCCCTATATAATTCTTTCATCACAAAAATCGTCCAATTTCATTTTAAAAGCATTTAATAATGAATTTAAATAATATATATTAATTTTTATTTTTTATTTTTGTATGTTAAGCACTTGGGGATAGGATTTAAAATAAATTTAAGAACTATCTTTCAACATTAAATTTCAAAATTATCTTTGGGACTTGTCTATGTAAGTGATGATTTCACCCAAAAGAAGATTTTCTCATTTGAATTTGGCTATTTAAAAAATTATATGAAATTGAAATTGTTGAATCATGTTTTTAATAATGGAAATGGATTTAGTATTTTGAAGAACTCCAAAACACCTAAAATTCTTAAACTTGATAGATTGAACCTAATTTCCAAAAACAAATGGTCCAATTTCATCAAAATCATACAAAAAACAAACAAACAAACAAACACTATTATTTCCTAGACAACTGTGTTTTTCATTTCTAGGCCAAACCATTTTCTATTTAGACTACGCTCTATATATAAGATACAATAATTTACAATTTCTAAAATAAATCGATGATATAAATTTTTGATTTTTGACATTTTGTTAAATTTATAATTTATAAATTTTGTTGTTTAATAAATAAATTTTTTATATTCAAAAAAAAGTTTAATAGACATTTTTTTTCATCGAGAAGGAAATTTTACAACCTAGTTGAGTGATATGTGTACTTTATTTGATGCTCCATTGTAATAGGAAAAAACAAAATACTCTTAAATTAAGAGACAATGTCGATTCCTTATAAAATAAAAATAAAATATCATTAAATAAAAAGACCATGTGGATTATAGTATATGTATGTATGTATGTATGTATGTATGTATATATATATATATATATATATATATATATATATATATATATATATATATATATATATATATATTTATTAGTTAGTTTACTAAAAAGCGTTGTTTTAGTTTTCATGTCTTATTATGTTATGTAAACATTTGGACTCTGTCAAATTACAAGAAAAAAACAAAATATAATCGAAAATTAAACAAAAAATTAAAATTAATAATTACAAATATTAATTTAAACATTTTAACTTGGTCAAATTATATAAAAATAAAATAACATAAGATAATAAATTTATTGAAGTATAGTTTTCGGATCCATCAAATTTATAAAGGTTGTAATCAGGGTTCTGAACCACTATAGTGGCTCATCATCAGGATGAACCATGAGCCACTGTAGTTGTTTGAAATGTCGATTACAAGCTTTATAAATGTGACTGATCCAAAAACTATACATCAAAAAATAATTGATCGCAGAAGTACAAAATATGAAATAATAAAATATTTTAATTGTCATCCTAGAAATATATTAACTTCCGATCCACCAAGAGAAAAGAGGGATCAAATCTAGTGGCAGGTGCTCTAGTTGTGCATGGAAAATATTGATAGGTAATCGATCATGACAAGGAACCTAATGGACAATCGATTCACAGTGTCAATTTCCTCAAGGTACATAGCTTCGTTGTTGGTGGATATTGAGTATTTATCTCTCGTACTGGCGGGGATTATTGGAGGCTCAATTTTTTACCTCTAGCACTATTGGGGATCCCTCCAATTTATTATTTTCCTTGGGTATTTTCTTTTGTGATAGTGGGTCCATTATGTATTGGTTTGTTATGGGTCCTTTTTACTCCATATTACCTGTATGGGATGTTACCCTCCCCGATTCATGAGTTAATAGATATTGCACTATTTTTCTTGTGTGAAATATATTTCTCTACCTTATATTCATGGAGAATTTGTGGAGTCCCCAGAGGAGGCTCCATATTCAGTCGGATAGGAATATTTAGAGGGGTATTTTTTGGGGATGATATTGAGTCTGGGGTGCAACAAGACCAGGAAAATATCATTTTGTTGTGAAAGAAGTGGTTAACAACTTTTAACATTTCACACACATTCAAAGACTTTTAGATTAGATGTTGTCATAGGTGGTGGAGATGTTTGGGATATTAGTGTTGTTGGTATTGCTAGAATCTACTTTATTTCTTTCTTACATTGGATGTTGATTTTTGCATGACTGATACATTGGCTTGGTGGTACTCTCTTCATCTACGGCATGATATATGGTTTCTATGTTTCTAATGCATGGTGACTCTAAGTCGTGGTTTTCATGGTAGATATTTTTTTCCATAATTTTCTCGACAATATTTCAAATTTTCTCAGATGTATGGGAAACTCTATTACTCTCTATTCACATGGTGTGACTTGATAATTTTTCCAGGATATACTTCACTAAATATTGGGGGGGGTTGAGGCATTGGAATTCTTGGGAATTTCCTTAAGTTGACTGGAACATAAATTATGATATTACATTTTTCCTTATCCTTGGTGGTGTTCTGTTATTTTTTACACATTTTCCTCGGGTAGGTGAGATCCCCATTCAAGGTGGATCCTTGGAGTAGTGTGATCGAGTATTACTATATTCATCACTTATTATCCTTCTGAGATACTAATTACTCCTTCAGGATTTCCATTTCGAGAGTGACAATGTACATCTCTAGTCTATACACTCGATGCATTTTCCTCATTTATAAAGGCATGGTGACACGCTCTTCTGGTGCTTTGTATGATTTGTCCTTGAGAAGGAGTATATTATTTTCTCTGTTGATCCCTAAGAATGGGAGTTGATGATTATTCCATGTCATTGGATCTATTATATTAATGCCTTTTTCCTGTGCAAAGGCATATTTTCCTAGAGGAGGTTTATTTTGCCTTTTTCAAGCTCTAAACTTATTTGGGGCTATTATTTCTTTGCTGTATCTAGAGTCTAACAATCTATTTTTGGAGAGGACTTTTTGTTGATCTCGAAAATAGATATTACCTCTAGGAATTTATGTTTTTCTTTGGAAGGGATAGCTTTTGCTGATACCTAGGTTGTGGTGGACTTTGGAGGATCTATTTTGTCAATTGGGCTAGATCGATCATTTACTGCAATGCCGAGTCATATGACTAACACGTGGATATCCTTATAGAGTAGGTGATTAACACGCTGGATGCAGAGATTTCGTTTGAGGAAGCTTTTATCCACACCACCTTGGATGATGAGCGGAATTATTATCTTTGGACACATCCCATCGTCGATGTGACTCACCCTTCCCCCCAATGAACCACATTGATTTTTTATTAGAGACCACATGTTCCCACCTTGTATGATGAGGACACTTGGCCTTTGTAAAATCCCACTCATTCCGTTGATCGGAGGAGACGTAGAAAAAAAAATGTTAAGGTTTCTTCTAATATTAAATTCCTAAGTTTTGGTCATGAGATCCTTAGGGACGCCATGGTAAGCTTATAGAATCCGGCTCTTGTGGGGAGTTGGATGTTGGCTAGTTCAAGAGATAGAGACATTTTATATTGGGTTTCTGCACAATGGTCACCTATATTGGGATATTCACCAAAGGCGAGAAAGTTGATGAATTCGTGGTATAGTTTCCATTTCCTACACAGGGACCACTCCAACCACATATTGATGACCCCCTGGGTATGCAGACATAGCTTTCCTCATCTTAGTAGGAGGTATATCAGCTTTAAGCCCCTCTTGGACACACCAAGGAATAATTTGGTTTCGGTCACACTCTCAGGTTTTCCTTTCAAGTTTTGTATCTCTAAAGAGTTGATGGAGATCAAAAATGTTGTTGGACATTTCATTTATATGGACCCTTGTGTTCTTGGAGACTAGGACAAAAGAGTTGCATGGATTCTGGTCGAGGTAAATTACTTAGGGGGTCCTCTTGATAACATCAATTTGGAGTGGGAATCACTTTGTATTCGACCGAGGTTGGATTATTGGGGTATTCCCTTTAGATGCATACTATGTCATCATATAGGACAACTCCTCGATCTATGCCCTGAGAGATATAAAATATTTCATGGTGCTCATCACAACAGACACTGTGTAGCACCTCGCGGTGGTTCCCCATTTGTGCATATTCATGAATGGTCTGAGAAAGTTACTATTGTTTCTTCCGAGGATCACATTTTGTTTCATAGAAATTCCTTTTTTAAGCACTCTAGCTACCCTCTCATTGCCCCTTGCCTGAAGCCTCTTCGGGGATAGCCCGATCATTTGACTTTCTCGGTTATATTCCTCCATTTGTTGATAATATATGTCATGAACCTTTTAGAGTCTTATCATTTCCCTCCACCTCGAGCTCTCCCAAAAATTTTTATTCAAAGAAAAAGTACACTGATGCTCAATATCACTTTGTGAGGGATATGGTTGAGGAAAAAAAAGTATTGCTAGTAAAGGTGGACACTTTCAAGAATGTTGTAGATGCATTGATGAAGTCTGTTGGCACAGAGAAATTTTCTTGGTGTAGAGAGATAATGGGCATTGCAGGGATGGACCAATGACTAAGCTCTCCTATGACCACCTATGTGGAAAATAAAACAACGAGTTGGAGAGTGTTGGTTGTGTGTTATATTCTTTCGATGACTAGTTGCATGTGCGAGGGGGTGATAGGCCCCCTTATTCATTGCACCAAGAACGAAAAGAGGATTTAAGGGGGACAGTAGCCCCCATATGGGGTCCGTGATAGTGCCCTGGAAGTTTTTTTTTGGACCCTATATTAGGTTTCCGGACCTAAAAATAGTTTTGTGCACGGGTTTCACACATCTTTTCGGGCATGATGGTTTTTTTCCCATGGTATTTTTTAGATCTGGTTAAGGGAACTACGATTACGTTCTAATCCAAGGTTGATGGATTGGGGTTTATGAATTATTTGGCATGTATATATATTTATTATAAAATTACGAGGAATTTAATCAAAAATCAATTTGGTAGTCCTAGTTTTGGCATCGAGGGTAAAATATCTATGTGTCTATTTTGTGTTTCTCATCATTGTATATTTTTTGTTTTTTAGGAATTTGTTTGCAGGTAATTTTTTTACAAGATTAAAACCTATATTTTTCCGAGTCCGGAGGAAAAAAAACTTGACTCAATATTGTCCTTGATTTTTAATAGACTCCCCCACATACAAGTCATGTATGCATCCTTTCTCCTACAGATTGTGAACATTTGGTCAGATCCCACAGTGAGCACGCTCCCTCTTGATGAGACAAAATATTCTTAAGAATTTCATTTCTTCATTGATAGCTAGAGAAAAAACTTGTTCAAATCTGCTCATTTGTGCTTTTCCCTATCAAATGGATCCACTTTGTCCTACCATAATGTAATTTCTCACTTGTTTTTATACGCCCATGATAGATTAAAATCATAGCATATTCATATTAAATTAATATATTAAAGCCTCTTTGACATATTTGTTTAGTGCCACACACAATTTCTCCACACAGCCTTTCTCCCGCACATCTAGCACAACCTTTTTGTTTCCTCCACATAAGATCTCTATAAATATTGCTTTGTAGGGTTCTCAAACCTATGCTCAGTAGCTCTAAGTGTAGAGGTGCAGTTGTATGTGGGTATGAAAGGAGCATAATGAAAGCTTTATGTGCGCCTCTGCATAAGCTATTAAAAAAGAAAATGTTGTTGAGTTGAATTTCATAACTAGTTGAACCTATAATTCCTTATATGAGTAATTTTTAATTAATTTTTAACTTTACCATCACTTGCACTTCTGTAACACCCCTCCATTGTATGCAAAATTATGCTAACATAAGCTAAGTTAGGTCTGATGTGTAACAAGAAAAGTAAATACTTTATTATTAAATAAATAAAATAAATTAATCTCTAGGAAAAGCGAGATGCCAAGAGATGAGATTCTTTTCAAATCCCATTGGTAAATGAGAAGGGAAAATTCTTTCATGATAAGGATTGTAGATCCAATTTTAGATAAGCTTGATAGATTGGAGATAAATAGCCATTAAGTTACTTAGCTTAAGAAAAACATAAAAGCCTTGTGGCAGATAAAGGCAAGCTTTTATGAGGAAAATCCTCGTAGGAGAGAAAGGCGAGCTTTTCTGAGAAAAGCCTAGGTAAATGGATAAAAGGATCCATAAAAGTGGAATCTCGCTAATGGAAACCATATCATGAAAGAGGGTATTAAATACTCATTGAAGAGATCAATAGGAGGCATTTGATCCATGGCAAGAACTCTTGGCTAGGGGGTGAACAGGAAGAATCCAGTTCTGGGTTGGGTGGCAGTAATTGGTTTTCCAAGTGACTTTCTTTAGCTAATCTAGTTGGTTTGAATTTCTTGGGATGTTTTGAATGTGGATTCTTACTCTTTATGTTCTCGCATCGTTAAACTTAGGAGTATAATTGCATTGTGCTATCTTATGGTTTATTACTTTTGATGCTGTCAATTTCTTAAGTGTATGAGTATGGTTGCATGAATGATATTTTCTCATGTAATGATGGAATAGTTATACTTGTAACAGCTATTTAATTTAATTTTAATCGAAGTTAAATTGAGGAATTGGAGCCGAATAGGTAATTGTAAACTTAGGTCATGGGGGTAAGTGACAAATGGTATAAGAGCTCTAAGTTTAAATATTGCGGCCTAAAGGCCAATCCACCTCTGTAAGATATGAATGAGTGTAGGTCCTAAACTAGTTGTAAAAAAATAAGAAGTTTCAATGAACGACTGAGTTATAAAATTGCTATAAGAAAAATATTCGAGAAGCCATAAAGGATAACCACAACCCTGAGAGTGAAAACCACACTAAAGGAAGTAGCTTCAAAGAAAATTTAAGTATGCTAAGAATAAATTATAGTGGATTAAATTAATCCTCCAAACCTTAGTCATAAGATGAAATATTGTTAAGTAAAGGGAGTGTATAATGAGGCCAATTGAGGAACAACATTATTAGTGTTTGTGCAAAATAATTGAATAAAAATGGTAATTCACTATATATATTATTCAAGGTTGAATCATGAAATCACTAGCTAATTGATATCAAATTGAGTGATACTTAATATGTGGAACTGAAGCCCGTGTACCTTAGCCGGAAGTTGTGGAAGTCAAAATTTCAGATGTTGGTAAAACAATCAATTCCTTGCAGATCAAAATTCGTTCCAATAAATTTATTAATCAAAATTCAGGGAGATGAGTCATTTTTGGAAGCGATATCATACCCTCACTTTGTTGCTTGATTGAAAGTGTATACTCATTGGTAGTTTTAAATCAAACCATGTGAAAAGATTAGATTCTCGTAGGGTGAGGCTCTGAGATTAATATTTCTCTTGGAGATTAGTTTGTTCTTTGCTAAGTACTCTACCCTTTAGGTTGGATAAAATATTAAAAACATGCGAATACAGATTATAGACCCCGTACTTCTTGATACCACAGATGACTTACCTGATCTTTAACCAGAGACCTAAGACCTCATACGGTGCCAAAATCCACATAAGGTTTACTTCTTTAGGACATTTTATATGCAGCGGAAAATCGAACTTCATTTTGATCAACCCCAATCCTTGACAATGGCGATTGGAGGAATTGTCAAGCTGGCCTTCTGCTCATGCATTCCACTTCAAAAACCTCCACGCATGGTTATCTAGAAGAGAGATTCCATAGTACGAGTGTTATGTTCAACTGCGGTTTTGTGGAAAAAATATGGCTTCGTCTGATCAGTATTAACAGCCCTGGCCTGTAAGTGTTGATCGGATTTGACTGTGGAAGGGTCAAGATAAATCAGGATGTTAAAAAATTATATGTGTTGAAACTTAACAATGAATGGACTTGTCCCTCTGTGGCAATTGAAACAGAGTAGTTCCAATCAACCCCATGCCATTAAGCTTTGTCGAAACATTTGATTTAAAAGAAAACGACAAATTTTCAACTGGATAATCGGAGAAAAGCTCGTTGTTAATGGCTCTTTCCCTTTCAATACTAATTTTTTTTATTGCTAAGATGGAGATATTTGATAATGAGAATACCCTTCAGATAAGGGTTATCCTTATGGTCATGCTCATAAAATAATTTAGTGGATAGTGCTTCTTTGGATGTTAAGCCATCAACAAAATCAATTTGGAGAAGCGTTGTCTACCTGACTCTATATTATAGCTTTTTCTTATCCTTACGTTGTATAATTGGGTTTGGCAAGTTCCTTTTAAAAACCCCTATATGCATCTGAGTTATCAACGTCAAGTAGAGATGGATGGTGTTCATTAGGAAGGTAACTGAACTGACTTTATAATTTATGCATTCATATTTTTTTTTATTGCAACCACACTACTTGCGTTGATTTTTTTTCAATTTCTCACATTGTCATTTGTGAAGAGCCATTCAATTGTGGACCTTATCATGGATTAAATTTTTGGTCGCATTTCCAAAATACGCACATGACCTATCAGTTGATTAAGTAATGGAGACTTGAATCAGTCTTCTATATATAGTAAAACTGGGGTAAATTGTGTTCAGTTCATCGAGGAAAAAAGATCAATGCAGGTTCAAAATTTATGATGGCCGTGACATGTTAGGAGAGTTTTCTCTATCGGAACATAATTTTAAACTATTTTCTTATCTTATCGTTCACGAAGAGTGTCTCGCACCTTTCATTTTTTGGTTTCTCCTTTCCAAGATGGAAGTCATGCTAAAGCTCATTTTCGATTCATCAATGATTCGTCATCCTACTCTTAGGACATGCACTTGCATCTGATTATAAGGCTTTATATTGCCTAGGGTAGTATAGCACAAACTCGGTGGTTTGCTTTACCTGCTATCTGAGGGTTTCATTAGGAACTCAATAGCTCTTTGTGAATATTTGTAGTTTGTATTGAACATGTGTAACATTTGTTGTCTCTATATACTATCTTGTTGTGGGTACATGCAAAGGCGTTGGAAAGTCATAATATTCAAATATTGCTTCTGGAGGCTGCGATATTAAAATAATAGGTACATCTTACCCTTAAGAGAATTTACCATGAAGTGGAACTGTTTCTAGTTATTTACTTGCATAGTTGTTATAAATCATCATTTAGTTTGACTCTAACCTGCGCGGTTTTTTTGGGTTAAACTCTTCCAGGGTCTTGTAGTGATGGGTTTAGATTTATTTAGTGTCATAGTTGTCATAAATAATGTGCATAGGTCAAAAAATCAGAGCTCGGAAAATACCTATTCATAGGTAGGGTGCACATCTATACAATTATTGTATGTATGTATGGAGGACTTCACTACACCTATTTTAAATGTGTGTGCATTAATGTGTAAAAAAAACACCAAGATAAGTGTAACTTGGTTGACATATATGCCACGGTTTTCGTACTCACAAATTGCATGATGATAAAGATATTGTCTATGTTAAATGACATAGGGGTACTGTGTGTGAAAATGAACCACACCGAAGAATGTGTACCATTTATATGAGCTATTTGGATTATGGATAAAATAGAAAGAATATGAATACTTTATCATCACAGTTGCTAAATTACATTATGATTGAAGGGGATACAGATGATGTGATTACATGCCTATGTAAGGCTTGCATTTAGAGCTCATTGCATGGTTACAATGAGCTACCTTGGTATGTTTACATGCATGAATGAATCAAAATTCTCAAAGATTAGAAAAAAACTAAGTTAAGATGCTAGCTTGAGGAAGAAACAAAGTTGGAGATTTACAATATATTTAGAGGTTCAAAATATATGGTGTATTTGATTCTTGAAGGTTCAATAAAGGTCAAATGTTAAACTATATCCATCTTATAATTCATTAATTAATTTTTTAGGTAAGGGTTTATATAAATTAACAAGGTTCGATTTAATCCTTACACCTATATTAGATATTCAAATATTTGGATAGTTATACTACCAAGGTGGAGTGGTTAAAAAACCGTAAAAACTAGATGGGAATAAATCATTTTGCAAGGTGGTTATATAAAATAGAAGCTTGCGGTGATGTGGTGAAATTGAGAGTAATACAAAGACTAACCACAATTAACATATTGATAAATTTTGATAAGTAGAAATGGTCAAATTGGTCACTATTTTATTTTTCCTACTTAATTAGATGTTTGGATTTATATGGAGATTAAATTTTCTTTCTTTATATGTTCTCTCAAACTTAAGTTATTGTTCAATTCTCTTGTGAATTTTCATTGTAGAACGGAAGAAATAAACAATTTTGTAATAATTGTAAAGTATGGTTAGTGCATCGAAAGAGGAATGCTATACCCACAATGTTAATGATAGGTAGTATATATGTAAGAAGAATATGTATATCATTAAGGAATGTTAAATTCCCCCACATAAGAGGCATAAAGCATATAACCAGCTTATGAAGAATAATGGATATATTATGAAACGAAAACTATGAATAAATATGGAAGTGTATAAGTGATTGGATTAAAAATTTGATGAAATTTAATGATATGGTCATCATATCATTCTACTGGTATTACAATCCAAGTATTAGTTCTAAGTTTTCTATGCAAGGACATAGCTAAATAAAATATTGACTAATGTAGGTAAAGATAGTCGAGTCAAGGACATAACTTATTGAAATAAAGTTTATGTGTATAGAGATCTTGAAATATGAAGGGTAGAAATGTTGCACCCTTATGGAAAAAAAAATGTAGATGGAATCCATATAAATCACTCGAAATAATTTCATAACATTCTACCAAAAGTATTTGTAATTGAATGAGTATTTGTTAACGAAATTCCCATGAAAAATCATTAAACTCATAAATCACAGGTCTCTATGTGTGGTAGGAGACTATGTATTTTAAAAATTGTCTTTCAACTTAATATTTTGATTGATGCACCTACATGTAATGATGCAATCGATTCTGAATGTAGTTTTGTCCTTCATAAAATACTATTGAAGGGAAATCAACCTTACCAGGTTATTATACTCAGTAACATAATAATATTTTGCACCTAGAGGTCTCTTTGAGTAAAAACATATCTAAATAATTGTAACTAATATAAATAAGAAGCAAAAATTATATGTTCAAATCTAGACTGAAATAGGATCATAGTTGTGAAGAGTATGCACACATGCAATACAACTTATTGTATGCATGAAGAAATCATACATTAACAATTTTATGACCTTCTTAAGTAGGTGAATGGGACTAGCACCCAAAAGTACCAATACATAATGGAAGTAGAAAAGAATCTCCTAAGGATCATGATTAATATTAGTAAGAAAGTATTAAATACAAGTTCAAGGCCACATTATTGAGTTTACTCAAACTCCAAAGTTCAACTCAAGTCATGTAATCACAAAATTCACAATCATGATGTGCATAAGATCTAGGTATGGATGGAATCCTATTCATATCTTACCAATAGGAACCTTTCCAATTTGAAGCAAGAAAAATATTCTTTCAGTAGAAGGATTGTAGATTTTGCAGAGGTACTTCATGTGGGAAGTGATAAGATTAAAATGATCTGTGGGTATATAAAGGCTATATGACAAAAAAATAGGACATGGTGGTTTTGATGCACTTAAATTAAAAATAGAGAAATTAAATTAAGCGTAATGAATAGTAAGAACTACCCTAGAATTGAAGCATGAATCGTCCAAAATAATTAACAATTTCTTGATAAATCCAAAAGGTTTTGCATTACAACAACTTATGAGGATCCAAGGATCTTATGCTAGTAATAAAATAATACAAAGGAGTGACATATAAAAGGTTCTAGAAGAGAGAATAATAAACCATACAACAACTTGTCATTGAATCAATATGATGTTTTAACCATATTGGACGGTTAAGTGGTATTGGTAAGTGTGATTGTTATGTGCAAAGATATTTTTTCAAATCATAGTACAATCTGAGATGCATATTTTGTACCACTATTTCTTATCAAACAATCTTGGAGAAGTTTACGTGTCAAATTTCATTGATAGTGTTGTTCGGTTTGGAATATGGAAACATAAAAACTGAATGAACAATTTATGAACTATACTCTACAAGGTCATGAACTAGTGTTAAAGTGGGGTATCAACATACTAATGACCTAGGTTCACAACTTGGAATGCTTGGTACCTAAAAAATTAATAGGTGTGAAATTGAGAATATTATCACCTTTTTTTATAACTCATATATGAGAAATACATTGCATTATTCATGGCCAATAAGGTGTTGGAAGCAATGTAAAAAGAGAAACAATAAAGCATATGACATGATTAGTTTATATGTGGATTAGTTTAAGTAACAAACAATTATGTTTTTGGCTAAAGAAAAAGTTAAGGTTGTTATTAGACTTCTAATATCTATGATAGACTAACCATCATAGTTAATGGTCTACTTTATGATTCAGTGGAAGTCATATTCCGTTGTTGTTAAAACCTTGTCTATAGGACAAATTCAATCTGAAAAATCAAATTTATTGGTTTTCTAAAGTTGTATTATGCATCTATGTTATCATTTTCTGAAAATTTCTTGTAAGCACAAGATACATGAAAAAGTAAAAGAGCTTGAATACTTTGACACAAAAAATTTCAGTTATACTCTAGTTGCAGAGGTCGAGCAGGCTCATGAACTCCTTATTCCACAATCAACAAATGACAAACGATTTGATCAAATTTTCCTAAAGGTAATATGAATAATTAAAAGAATTTTTTGCATAATAATAACATGGTTGCAAACATGTGGATGAGTTATATGTATACAAGTTGTACAAGTGGTACTGTGTAGAAACGGTACATATGCTTATGGTATAGATTTGTATTGCATGATGATATATGGTGTGTATAGCTATGTGAAATGCACATTATGTGCAGATGCGCATGGTAGAAGAGAAGACACTGAGTGACTACCTGGTAAGGAAACTAATCCACATTGTGTACAAAGGGAGGAAAAAAGTGGAAACTAGGAATTTGTCTTGTAAACTAAGGATAAGTATCTGTATTTTTCTTCAGTCTTAGTATAAATACGACTTATGGTTATACTTTATTTTGGTTAGATATGGAGTATTTTTTTAGGGTTATGTTGAGCTAACTCGATATTATATTTTATACATGTGCTTAATCAAAAGTGCTCATTTGACTTGTTGTGACTAATGCAGGGAAACTACAGGAAAGCAAGCGTTCAACAAGAACAAAAATCCATTCGAAGACTCAAGGGGAAGAATAAGCATTTCTTCAAATTCAATGAACATGAGGAATCATATTTAAATAAAGGGAAACATAACCCATAGTTACGCAAATAGTATATAGTAAACAAAGTTCAGTTTATACATCTAAAATTTCCCACAAAATGGATTTAAACAACGGTTACAGGTAGCAATGGAAGGAGATGTAGTGGTAGAAATCCTTTGTAACCGATATATATCATAAGATCTGCATAAGATGGCAAGGCTATGAGAGTGTGTAAATTCATAAACAACTACCCGTGAACAAGGGAATCATATTGTAATATGAAGTAATACACCGAGGACGGTGTAAATATAAGTGGGGACTATGTAACAACCCTCCATTGTATGTAAAACTTTCCTAACCTAACCTAAGCTAGGTCTGATGTGTAACATGAAAAGTAAATACTTTATTGTTATATAAATAAAATAAATTAAACAATTGGAAAAGTGAGACAATAAGACATCAAATTCTTGCCAAATCCCAATAGTAAATGGGAAGGGAAATTCTTTCATGACAAGGCTTCTAGATCCAATTCTAAATAAGATTGATGGATTGGAGATAAATATACATTAATTTATTTTGCTTAATAAAGATGCTAAGTTTAAGAAAAACATAAAGGCCTTGTGAGAGAGAAAGGAATGCTTTTATGAGGAAAAACCTTGTAGGAGAGAAAGGCGAGCTTTTCGGAGAAAGGCCTAGGAAAATAGATAAAAATATCCATAAAAATGGGACACCGCTAATGGAAACCATATCATGAAAGAGGATATTAAATACCCATTAAAGAGATTAAGAGGAGGTAACTGATCGATGGAAAGAACTCCCAGCTTGAGAGTGAACTCGAAGAAGCCGGTTCTAGGTTTGGTGGTGGTGCTCAATTTTTCAAGTGACTTTGTTAAGGTAATCTAGTTGGCTTCAATTGCTTGGGATGTTCTTTATGTGCCTCCTTACTATTTATGTTGTCACATCTTTAAACTTAGGAGTATAATTGCATTGTGCTATCTTATGGTTTATTACTTTTGATTTTGTCGAATTTTTAAGAGTCTGAGTATAGTTGCATGAATAATATTTCTTCATGTAATGATGGAATTATTATACTTGTGACAACTATTGAATCTAACCTTAATCGAAGTTAAATTGAGGAATGGGAACCTAGTAGGTAATTGTAAACTTAGGTCACGGGGGTAAGTGATAACTTCTGCACTCTGCACAATCAAAGAGGTAGGTGTATGAGAGAAGCATGCGCGATTGAAAAAGTTCTTGTTCCTTGTTAAGGGAAATCAAAACCTCGAACACTTGACAATGTTGTAAGCATTTGTAAGAGAAGCTAATATCATTTGTTATGAGCAAGCTTATTAAATACTTAGATATATTGGTTTCCATTTGATTGTGGACAATTTTTTAACATTTTAAAATATACATTGCACCAAATGCAGAGGAAAATAGCGTGACTCAATATAGTCCCTTCTCTTTAACAAACTCCCTAGAACAAAATTTTTTCGCACACCTTTTCTCACGTACTTCCCACACACCCTTCCTTTGCACATCAAAATAGTAGAAGTTTCATATTAAATTAATATATAAAATCTTTGTCTGCATATTTATTCAACCCATCGCCACTTATGTAAAGGACTACAACCTCATCAATTTTAGCATCATTGGACAGAGGACTCACTAAAAAAATTACCCTTTTTTGTCCATGCCTCGACACTCCATATTAAATTAGCCATATGTGGAGGAAGAAAGCGCGACCTGATATAGTTTCCACTCTTAAACAAGCTGCCGTGCACACCGCTTCTTTCCACATCCTTTCTCCTGCATTTCAGGTATACTTTTTCTCCTTCCTCTACATATTTCTTAAGCGCCCCACCTCGTCGCTTACATAAGTGACCTAAAATCCTCTCAGTTCTAACACCATTGAGCATAGCAATTTCAATGTCAGACATAACAGTGTTAGAGCATTGAATAACACAATGACCACTCAAAAAATTAGTCCTTTTCTTCATTTTAAAATAATTTGCTAAGAACTAATAAAATAAAAAATAAACCGCCCTTGACTAAGGCAATTATGTGGCATAAAAACTCCCGTAGACAATCCAAAATTAGAAAAAATATTTTCAGAAATTAGAAAATTACCTTTAAATTTGTGAAAAAAAAACAATATTCAAATTGTAAAAACTTTGCAAATAATAGAGATTCTAAGCACTTTGATGGAAAAGTGAGTGCTATAGTCCTTGACCTCGTAAAGACTAATAACTTAAATTTAGTTGAAAATCGATTGATTTCGCTAGAAACTAGTATAGAGCTTCATGTAAGGATATGGTAGAGAGCTTCTCGTAATCAAGCATGTCAAGAGGACACAAAAACACACTAATCGTCCTGAAGATTGCACGAGGAAAAAAATGGAATCAGCTGTTCTTTCACATTTTTATTTCTTATGTTACGTTATATGGTAAAAGTTAATCACCCTAAACACAAAAGATGTGCATTTCTTATCAAATTCTTTGCCTATAAATTAAATAATGCATTTCTAACTGTTTTACACATTAACTATGTATACATATCAACATTGAAAGGAACAGCCGATGCTCATTCTACCTTAAATGGAATCTTATAAATTTAAAAATATTAATGTGATATAACTTATTCCTACCCTCCTTTGAAATTTCTAAAAGTAAAGATTTTAATTGGCGCGGAGGCATAACCTGCTTTACCAATGACAATGACTCTTGTGAGTGGACGGCATTACACTTGGTAGAAAATAATACGGTCCGAGGCAAATCTAAAATTTTATTAGGTTAAAACACATGTGCATGCACGCTATTGCTTTTTCGGCTCAGCTTTGAACACATTGTGTAGCCTGTTCCTTTTCCGGCTTACCGGTCACTGGTAAACCTTACACCTGTTACCGGCCATGCGAGAAAGACACCCAGCTGGATTAGAGAGTTGAAGATTCTGATTTTCCATTTGGTTATTGGTCCTCACTTATCTTCATTAATCAGTCGCGGAGGGGCGGAGAGGTAGGCATGGAAGATTTGCGGAGAACCGTTTATAAATATTCATATGATCCGCGTTCGTCTTCGTATTCTCAGGTAGCAGCGCCTCTGCCTCATTATCATGGTGATATTGATACGAATGAGGGTATTCAGATCCAAGCACCAACCGAACCAATGAAAGTTTTGCTGCGCGGAACTTGTATTGATGATGATAGCCCCGCAGCGGTAATATTTGACGGCCTTTCCACCAAAAGGCCACATGATTACGGCCTGCTCGGAACAGCTTCTTTAGCGCCGGCGGTGCAGTTTGATCAAACTGCTGAGGATGATACTTCAGCGGCGGACAGGCAGTGTTGGCGGAAATTCGCGCCCAACATTAGCGACCCAGCTCAAACCCTAAGCTGTAGTTCGCCGGTATATTCTTCGGTGAGTTACACGAACCCTCTCTTCCCACCGACGCGGAGCCATCGAAGGAAAAAAACCGAGGCAACCGGAGGAAGTCATGATCATGAGGCCAATAGGGAATCTATTGGGAATGATCATTTTCACAAACTGGTGGAAAGGCAGAGGCGGAATAAAATGAAAGCGCTTTGCTCAACACTGATATCGCTGCTCCCCGAGGAGAACCGCAAGGTTAGGTTTTCTATATCTATGTCATATCCATAAAGTATAGAAGCCAAAACAAAAGGGGCAATGGTTTTACTTGTATTTGCCATTTTTGTAGATGAAACATATCAATAAAGTTGTTAACTGGAAAAGGAAATAGGAGTATTGGTTTTACTTGTGTTTGTTCTCTTTGTAGACAAAAAGCACTTTAGCGGACAAACTGCTGGAAGCCGTTCAATACATTCGCTATTTACAAGATAAGGTAATAGATCTCAGAGTGAAAAGAGATCTTATAAAACTCTCGGGTACTGTTAAACCATTTTCCAACAGCTCCTGTGTTTATAGAAATTTGCAAGCTTCCAAGGCTCTAGTCTGCAATGTACAGGACAAGTTTCAGACAATAAGAGTTAGTGAATTCGGTCCAGGTATTCAAGTTATTGTAAATACTTTCAAGAATCAGATTGACTTCTCTAGTCTTCTAGTGCTGTTAGAAGAAGCCGGAGTCCACGTTGTGAGTGCTACTGCCTCTACAGTAAATCAAAGGACCTTTTATAGCATTCACTCGAAGGTAATCTCTTACTGTATGATAATCTCGAAGCTGCCATGCTTATCTGGATTTTTTTTTTCTCAAGTACATTAACATTTCTATTTTAACCCTGCAGCTCTCAGATTTTCACCATTTTGACAGCACTGTCCTACACGGGAGGATTGGCCAATTGATGAACGGAAACCTTCCTAATATTCAATGGTAAAGTAGGATGTAGTTTACTTTTCCTGTCGCTGCATCCTTCTGCTAAAATGGCTCTCTACGTTTGCAACAATGCTGTCTAAGATCAAGTATAAATTTGAAACAGATATAACTTGACTTAAAGTATTGAACTGGAACAAACTTGTGTAAATAAGTATGAGAACGTTTTCCTCTCACAGGAGGAGAGATATGTGTGTCACTTGAGCTCATGTTGCCATTTTCTTTTGATTTCGGTGTGTTATCACTCTTATCTTCCCAATCAAGTGTGTACAAATAAACTTCTGATATGTCAGAAATTTGTTCCCATGCTCAATGACAGAGTGAAATGCTTAATTCTTATTTTGTTAAGAACGTGTATATGGAACTTCAGAGTATGTGAGAACTTTGTTCGCCCAACAAAAGGGGAGCCACCCATTCTTCATTTACAGAAGCAAAGTTTGGAAACTCCATGCTATTTTCATTCTCCTAAAGTGTATGAGGTGCCAACATTTATGAATTTTTTAAATTATTAATATTTTGTTTTATTTGTTATTAATAATTTTGTGTTTACGAAAAATATCTACAGCACCAACCTCACGAAGAAATATGAGGAGCAAGACAATTAAAAACTATGAAAATTATAGGTCCTATAGACCAATTTGGTCTCAATGGACTTTAACTACTATCGTCATCATCTATTCATCTATTTTTAATGGATTTGGGTGGACACGTGTATTTTTTATTTTTTATTTTTATTTTTGAACTGATAGTAAATTATAGAATGATCATAAATATTGGTATTGGTTGTTGTGGCCAGTGTTGTTAGTCAATTATAAAATAATCATAAAAGTTGTTATAGTTGTTGAGAGCAGTGGACGTTAACTACTATCATCATCATCATCTATTTTTAATGGATTTGGGTGGACGGATGTGTTTTTTTTTTTAATTTTTAAACTGGTTCTAAATTATAGAATGATCATAAAAATTGGTATTGGCTGTGGCGGTTGTTGTTAGTAAATTATAAAATAATCATAAAAGTTGTTATAGTTGTTGGTAGTAAATTATAGAATGACCATAAAAATTGGTATGGGTGGTTTAAATTATAAAATAATCATAAAAGTTGTTATTTTTGTTGTTGAGATATGTATGTGTATAAATTTATTTTCAAAATAGTGAAACCACTTTTATAGAATGTTTACTCATGGTTAAAGTTAGAAGTCTTTTAATGTGATTTTTTTTCATTTTAATAGTATTTTTATTGCTTTATTAACTTCACATAATCCATTTCAACATATACTTCTTTTTTTTTCTTAGTTTTATTTTTTTAATATTTAATTTTGATTTAGCTCTACACTTTGTTTAAACAATCCTAATATTTCATTACATTAATGATTTTTTTCACCAAAGGAGATTGTTATGGGATTTTTACAACTTTGGCTTAGAATTTTGAAGATTTAAGGTTCCAATTATTGTCATGAACCTTTGTTTAGTTTTTTTTTAAGTATTCCATAGTCAGAGTCTTAATAATTCTTAGATGCATCCATGATATTTCTTTATTATACATGTACATAAATTTGGTAAGGTATAGAACAAGCATCATTGGTTTACATGTAATGACCATACCCTTAATCGTTTTACCTGTCATTTCTCCTATCAACCTATATACTCATGTCCCCTCTTATGGCAATAAATATCTAAGACTTTTTGAGTGGAAGATTTTCCCCTAAAGCTATCATTACCTAGCTACAACCTACCAAGCTATATATTTATATATGTTCATACCAAAGGTTTTTCCCATCTATACCATATGAATTTGATTTCATTTACCTAACATCGATTTATTTAGCTTTTTATGCTAACCATTCCCATGTACATTGAAACATGTTAAGGGAGAGCCCCTTTCTACCCTTACCCTATTCACATTCAATATGGTTCAAACTCATCTATCCTTTGGGTGAATGAAACTCTACCACATTACAAAGCCCATGTGATCACTCCACGTGTATTTTACTTATGGCACTTGCTCAAAAGGACTCTAAGGGTGGTGATTTCATAGAGGAAATCAACGAATGTCAATCCGCCTCCTAACCCTAATTGCATGAATCCCTTGGTTGTGTTTTCATTTACATCGTCACCGCTTGTATTGGAGAGGGTTGTGACCCATCTTTAAAATGCTCTTCTTGCTCCTTGCTATTAGGGTTTCGTCTCCCTAGATCCAAAGTGCTATAACTCGAAATTCTATGGGAGTTTTCCATGGCGACATTTGTGGTGCTACAGGGTGGTCGCGCATGCCCTTCTTACTTAATACTCTGCACCGAATGGATTTCAAGGTTTCATGGCTCCTTCCTACGTAAGGTGACTAGTTTTGTCACAACTTTACTTTTAAATATGCCTTGACCTTGAGGTTATTGTTTTAGCCATTATTTTGATAGGATGTTTGCTCCTCACTATAGGGTATTCTTGTGCTGATTTTTTTTGGAACTGTCAGTGCCTATCCCACCAATCTCTTTGTTTCTACGAACGGTATGATGGGTTCGGTTACTATCGACCCTATTACATTTTCCTTACTTCGTTCTTTCTCTCCATTTGTTTTCCCCTTCATGAATTGATATTTAACAGGCCAAGGTTGCTTCGAGGTCTCCTTCCCAGCGTTTGTCAGTCCTGAAACCCCTCCCAAGTATATTTCTAGATTGGCTAAGTTCCTAGACACTTAGATTGTCTTTTTTTTTTCTAAATTTTGAGCATTTAAATTAGGATTTTCGCTTTACCTACACCTAAATTTTCATCCTCTTAGGAGCTTTGAAGTGTTTTGGGAGGGTTTTCGTTTACAGTCATCAATTGATACTCTGTTGTCCTCCTCTACCATGTCAGTTTCGGATTCCTTGACTTCTCTAAGGCTTTTCTCTAGCTTAGGCTTCTTACCCGGATGACTGTACTACCCTGGTCGCCCATTTCTGGAAGTGGATTTTTGCTCAATTTTCTTTTTGTTTTGGCAGCCATCGAGTGTGTCATTAGCTACAGTTTGGTTGTCTCTTTAATTAAATATTTAATTTGTCGTTAAGGGCGTCCTCTACTTCTTGTAGGGGTCTCACATTTGTAACAGGATTTGGGCATTTTGTTTTTTTTATATGATTTGGAAGTGTTAACCCTCACCCAATTGGGTTATGAGGTGTATGTAACGTTTCTATATCTTGTCGACTATATTTCCTTCATTAATTGGTTTAATTTTTCATATGTTGTCTTTAAATTATTCAAATGTATTGTGTTTGGAGTGCCTTCTTGTTATCTACACTACATGACATTCATATATATATATATATATATATATATATATATATATATATATATATATATATATATATATATATATATTTGGTTATTTGCAATTGGTTGTCTCATTTAAAATACTTGTTTTGCTTGACTTCTAGTTCTTGTGTGTAAATCATATGGTAGTCTATGTTGATTTTTTATATGTTGCGCTTCTATTCTTTTTCAATCGATGGAGTAATTCTTTCCTGAACAATTATGATTCATGGTTAATGGAAGTTATGTGTCAATATACTGGTTATATGTTTTTTTCTCTTTTCTCTTGTGATTCTACTGTTGGAATTTTTGGGAAAAGACATCAAAGTATTCTACTTTTTCCACATACTGTGAACATGGTCTTCATTATGCAGTTGTCTAAGTTTCTTCCCTTACAACATCAGTCTTTAGGGCCTTTTATCTTCCTAATGGTCATATGATGTATTCTTAACATATATATATATATATATATATATATATATATATATATATATATATATATATATATATATATATATATATATAGATATATATCGTATATCAGTGTACTAAGATATTTTTATTAAAATGTTTTTACTACGATTTTACTTAACTAATCTTGTTTCTTCAGTTCTTTCTATACTAATGACTCTCCATAATCCACAATAGTTATTATTTCGTTCAATGCTTAGGCATAATAATCCCCTGTAGTGATTTCTATTTTTTTTTCAACATTTAGATCTCCTTGAATCATAAATTTCTAGAATCCCTCAGGTTCCCTCTGATATATGAGGAAGAATACCAGTTACATGATGATGACTATCTTCTTGGTACATCCAGGTTATCCCTACTTCTTTGAGAAATATATTTACAGTTTCCTTCCATCGCAGTTATTCTGCTCCCCTTTGCCAAGTGTTCAGAGAAACAATGTAGGACACGATGGCCTACAACCTTAGGCTCCCTTGGCTGAACCTAGGTTCCTAGAGGTTCTTGGTGCAGTGTCAATCCTATACATATACTTTTTCCTTCAAGATCTTCTTGCGAACAAAGGTTATTATCTAATGAAATTAATTAATATACTTCATTTTCTAAACACAGTAAGAAGAAATAATCATATTTGTATTCATTGCATGAATGGATGATAAGCATAATCAGTTTACTGTATATATTTCCTCAAAATCACCTGCACGATTAATTCCATAAACAGATTTTGCATTATTTCATATTATCACAATATAAATACAGTATTCATTTTTGTATATTGCATTATTTCATATTGTCATAGTAGAAATACAATATTCATTTCCGTATATTACTAGGTCCCGTACCGTCTATGATGAAGTTAACTAAGCATAATTTCTTAGAATTTCATATTCCTTTAGCTCAGTAAATCTACAGATTTAACCATAATAACAAACACAACATTATGATTTCTACTTAGTAAAAATCTAGCTTTTGATATGCATGGCTATTAAACTCCAATGTAGAACAAACATAGAATATAAATTTGTAACATAATTTATAACATAATCAAAGAAGGTGAATGGGTACGCTATTACGAGAACTTTACCATCTGTAACCAAATCACACTGGTCAGAAAAATTTTCTTCCCAGCCATGAACCTTTTCTGTTGGTTCCCCTTGCGCTGAGATCGAACCTTTTCCCTAGAACCAACAACTTTTGTTTTTCTAGTATAGGTTTTATTTATATTTTTCTTTCACAATAGAATCTCTAAAACGACATCTTATTTTTAGGGAATCTTCTTATCCTCATAACCTATGATTGTTTTTATGGTAAAAAGATTATTTTTTCCTATTTTTCATCCTTTAAAGCATGCCCTTATCTTCTACAACACTTTTCCACCCCTTCGAGTGTTGTTTCTCCATCGCACTAGATGATTTTCCTAGATTCTATCACATCGCTTAATTTAAACAATAATTACCATAGAACAATGATAACATAAACAAGATTTTTGATTTCATTCATCTATAAAGTATTAATGTCCAGGTTATTATCTGTTCACATGTAAATCACTACTTAATATGTATTCTATGCATAATACTCATAATAACATACATATTGACATACTGTAATAATGGTTTACATATTGTGTATGATTTTAGGTTTGATGATTTTATAACCTAACATATGAACCTTGGATTCCCACTCGCAAGAGTTGGCAGGAGAGGAATTCTGGACTCTTTTGGTTGTTGTGCGACCTTTCATTACCTTCTCAGTATGGTCGCCCCATCGATGATCCTTTATGGCTCAATTCCATCGGATGGCTAACAGTATTTTCCTTAATTCCTTTATCCGATGTGTCCTCGGGAAATTTTGGCATTTATCTCTTTCTCTAGAAGAGCTACCTGGTTCTAGGTCATGAATTCGAGGTTTCTCTCTGGTTCGTCTTCGCTTCTTCATGCTATTAATGATACCTTCCTTTCTCTGTTGTAGTTTCATCGTGGATGCTTACTGGGTGGTTATTTTACTAAGATGGCCTTGGTGATTCTTCCTTGGAAGAATTTAACATAGCATATCATTCCAAGTAATGGGATGTCTATCTCTTTTTTTTAGTATTTTCATTTTTCTACTGATATTTCTTAGCTCTTCCTTTTTAGTTAACAACACTTACTATTTTGGTTAGGTTTCACCGAGGGCTTCTAACAGTAAGAGAATGATCATTCTGGGTTGAAACCCCACCTCCCCATGCCACTTCGTGGGTCTCCAATCTCAAATCTCAATAAAAAATCTAGGTAAGGTGAAAGATTTTCTGGAAATTTCTTGGAACACAGGGTTAAGAGTCTTAAGGGTTTGATTATCTTAACTTTGCCAAGTTGGTGTTTAATTCCTTGAACTATTCATATAATTTATCAGTTGTTGTCTATATGTTTTCTGAATCCGGTGTATAGATGCGCAGGGCACTATATTTCTCAGCTCTGCTCATAAAGCCATCGTTTTGTTTAATCTAAGTTCTGCGTAAGCATCCTGAGAAGGGTTACTAGTTTTCCCTTGAAATAATGTTGTAATTTAACTTTTCTGGTTATGGAAGGGTGATATTTTGTAATCTGGCTTTCTTGATTCGAAAAAAATATATTATGCTGAATCTATGTGCCATGCATGCTTGATTATTATATATTTATGCATATTTGGAAGCATGTCAAATTCTTACTCAGCACAGGTATATATTTTACCATGTTTTGATAAGGTTTTCATTTCAAATTGGCTCACCTTCTCTGGTAATATGAGGGAATTAATCAGTTAACCAATTTCAAGGTTTTGGTATTTCACACAAAATTATTATATGTTTTATTTTCAATTCCCCATTCATACTGCTATGCAGTTAGGGTTTTTACCCATGCCTAAAAAAGAAATCATTTTATGTGTTTCCACTATATTTTCAACGGCATAAACTTATTAGTCTTCTTTTCCAACAATTTCACACATATCTGGTTTAAATTTCTATTTCTCTGTGTTAATTTCCGTATGGGAAGACTACTTGGTATATGTAATTAGTTCATGTTCTTCCCTATTTCTTAGGGTGAATTTATTTCGATTTTTCTTCTTAGAATGAACACATGAAGCTTGGTTGGCCGTAGAATTTAATCTATTGTTTCCGATTGTTTCTTTTATAGCTAAAGGGTTTGAAAGTGTAAAAATCCTACAACAGTAATTTTCCTATCTGGAATGTCTACTAATAATATTGTTTCCTTTCTAAAACTGAGAATACTTTTTCTAGGAAAGCTTTCTAACAATTTCATTATTTACTGAGATTTTTTTCCTGCTTTTTATCTTTAGTTCGTAAAGATTTGTATATAATAATTGTGATCTCTTTTACATTTTGCATTTTGGTTTTTCTTTAAAGTTCGCACATTCCTGCAAGATAACTAATATGCCAAAATACCTCTAAAGACAAAATTTGAACTTTATTGAAATAAATCATCTGTTTGTTTCAAACGAAATTCAGAATTTTAATCTTTTAATAGTATGTTTCATGTTCCAAGATATAAATACTTTTCTGGTTTCTATAGAATTTATTGTTGTCCTCTTGGACCAGGTTCAACTATTAGGTGACAAATTTCATCCCAACCATGAAACTCGCTTTCAGGCTAAAGTCTCCCCTTGAGCTGTTGCTTGTTGGGTTGTGTTATATACTTTCCATGACTAGCCTTCCTAGTTAACCAGGGGTTAGAGGGGGCGTAGAGCCCCCCCTTCGTTGTACCGATTGCACAACGCATGGTCACAAGGGGTTTGAAGGGGGTAGTTAATTGCCCTCTATAGGGTCCTCTACCCCCCCTTCATTGTGTTGATTGCATAGCGCATGGTCACAGGAGGTTTGAGGGGGGCAGTTAGCTGCCCTGTACAGGGTCCAAGGCAATGCCTCGGGGAATTTTTTTTTTGGAACCTATATTAGGTGGGCCAACTTACCTATGGTTTTGTGCATTTTTTTCACACGGTTTTGGCTGCGAGGTCCATGGTATTGGACGCTTCGGCATGTATATATATGTATTGTAACATTCAAAGGAATATAATGAAAAATCAAGCTAGTAGTCATAGTTTTGGGATGTAGGGGAAAATCTCTATGTATATGTGTTTTATGTGTTGTGCTCTCACATTGTTTATTTTCTATTCTTACAATTTGTATGTAGGTAATTTCTATATGGGGTTAAAAGCTACATTTGGTATCAGAGCTATTTTGGCTTCAAGGGGATGCCTTTGTTGATGAAGGGTTTCGCTCGGGCCTACGGTAGACCATATTCAGTGGGAGATCTACGGGATCGATTCTGGTGGTGAAAGAATATGGCGAGCAGTGGAAATATAGAGATTGAGAAATTTAATTGTCAGAGTTTTGAGTTGTGGAAACTCAAGATGGAGGATTTGTTGATGGATAAAGATGAGTGGATTCTGGTAGATCCGGATACTAAACCAATGGGAGTGTCCAATGAAGAATGGAAAAAGTTGAATTGGAAGGTAAAGAGCACAATACGATTGTGTCTCAGATTTAGTATTGTTGAATGTATCAGGGGAAGCTATGGTGAAGGCTTTGTGGGGCAAGTTCAAGAATTTGTACCAATCTAAGTCTCTGGTGAATAAACTGTTCCTACAGAAAATGTTGTATAACCTGAAAATGAAGGATGGAGACTTGGTGATAGAGCATCTGAATGCATTTAATACTGTGGCAGGCCAGTTATTATATGTTGATATTAAAATTTCAGATGAAGATAAGTGGATTAGTTTGTTATGTTCTCTAGCAGATTTGTCACATAGTCTGGTTATTGCAATAGGTAACAATGCAATTGCCTCGCAGTTTGATGAAATAGTCTCATCCTTACTAACGGAGGAGATGACACAAAAAATACGAGAGCCAAAATGGTGACGCCTTGTCTATACAAGGACAGTGCTAGAACATAAACAAAAATAAGTTATCGAGTGGGAGATCTAAATCTCAAGGAAGACCTGTAAAGGTGTGCTGGAAATGCAGAAAGGGAGGGCACTACAAAAGGGACTCTAAATCTAAAGCTCCTAACAAAGGAAAGGGATTTGATGATGCTCCTTCTACGGAGATGAAAACCACCTCAGATGAAGGTGGGGATGTGTACTTGGCTTCTTCAAGTATACATGTAGATCATGAGGCATGGTTGATTGACTCAGGTGCATCCTTTCACTTCACTTCCCATAGAGAGTGGTTCTGCGAATATGAGAAATATGATGGTGGTGATATCTTATTGGGGGATGACACGAAGGCTAAAATCATTGGTCATGGAAAATTTAAGTTAAATTTTCAAGGTGGAAGGATTAGAACACTTCCGGGTGTTCTGCATATTCCTGTATTGACCAGAAATCTAATTTCTGTAAGCAAGCTGGATGATGCCGTTGTAAAAATAGTGTTTGATAAGGATACTTGCAAGATAGTTCGGGGAGCACTCGTATTGTTGTGGGGAGTTTGGATTGGAACTATGTACAAGCTATAATGTAACATTTTTGTTGATGGGTGGAACAATTCTATGGTTCCTGAAAGCGGAGCGAAAAATCTAGTGATCTCTGGAGAAAAGACCATTCTTTCGCATCAAAGGCTTGGACATAATAGAGAGAAGGGCCTCTGAATACTTCATGGTAAAGGTATGGTAGAAGGTATGACTAATAGCTCTCTAGATTTTGATTTCTATGAAAATTGTGTATATGGGAATCTGAATCAGGTGAGTTTCCCCTATGGTGGTAAGAGGGTGAAACAAATATTAGAGCTTGTGCACAGTAATGTGTTTGGACCTATGAAGGTTCCATCACTGGGTAAGTCTATGTACTATGTATCATTTATAGATGATTGCTTAAGGAATACATGGATATATTTTCTTAAGAAGAAATCTAAAGTCTTTGACAGGTTTAAATAATTTAAGGCTCTGGTGGAAAATGAGACAGAGAGGAAAATAAAGGTGCTGAAGACAGATAACGATGGAGAGTTTTGCAAGAAGGAATTTGAAGAATTCTGTAAGAAGTGTGGTATAGCACAACATAAGACTACTCCATACACACTTGAGCAAAATGGACTTGCATAAAGAATGAACAAGACGTTGATGGAAAGGGCAAGATGCATGCTCAGTGGTGTCGGGTTAGGACAATAATTCTGGGCAGAGGTGGTGGAGACAACAAGTTACCTGGTCAACGGATCACCTTCATCAATGTTGGAGGATAAGACTCTACATGAGGTATGGAGTGGTAAGAAACCCTCTCTTTCACATTTGAGGGTATTTGGATGTGATGCATATGTACATGTTTCAAAGGAGAAAAGAACAAAGTTGGATAGTAAATATGAAAAGTGCATCTTTATTGGGTATAAGGATGGTTTAAAAGGATATAAGCTTTGGAACCCAGTATCAAGGAAGGTTTTGTACAACCAAGATGTCGTGTTTAGAGAGGTGAAATATGTTATTAAACATGAAGTCCCATTAAAGGAACTTGAGAGGATAGAGTTTTAGCTAAAGGAGGAAGAATTAGACTCTACAGCAGAAGAGGAATTAGAAGATGAAGAGCCACAAACTTCGGTTGTGAGAAGATCAGTTCGAGAAAGAAGGCAACCATAAAGGTATAGTCCATTTTCTTTCTGTTCAAATTTTACTTTATAATATGATGAACCCATAACTGTGAAGGAAGTAGTAGATTCAGAGGATGGAAGACTCTCGAAAGAGACCATGGTTGATTAAATGGCATCTTTGCACAAAAATGAGGCTTGGGATCTAGTGGAGTTGTTGGCTGGAAGGAAACCCATTGAAAACAAATGGGTGTTCAAGAGGAATACAAATGCAGAAGGAAAGGTAGAGAAATACAAAGCACATTTGATAGAAAAATGTTATTCCCAGGTGCTGGGAATTGATTTTTTTGATATTTTTTCTCCTGTTGCCAAGGTAGCTTCTATTAGATTACTTTATTTTGTTGCTACTGCTTTTTATTTTGAGGTAGAACGACTGGATGTGAAGACAACATTTCTTCATGAGGATCTAGAAGGGGACATCTACATGAAGCAACTTAAAGGCTTTGCAGTGAAGTGTAAAAACAAACTAGTATGCAAGTCAAAAAAGTCTTTGTATAGGTTAAATTAGTCACCAAGGATGTGCTATAAGAAATTTGATACATTTATACAAGGACTTGGCTTCGATAAAAGAAAAGAAGATCATTATGTCCTATTCCTGTAGGTATGAATTTATCTGCTTAACAGTGTCCCAAGACACAAGAAGAGGAAGAGGACATGTCCCATGTTCCATATGCAATTGCAGCCAGTAGCCTGATGTATGCAATGGTCTATAATAGACTAGATATATTGCACAAGCAGTGGGAGTATTGAGTAGGTTTATGTCAAAACCATGAAAGGAGCATTAGACAACAATGAAACAGGTTTTTAGGTATTTGCATGGCACTAGTGATTATGGTTTGTGATACCAAGGAAGTGTTGAATTATGTTATATTCTTTCCACGACTAGCCCACATAGTTAACCGGGGGGTTAGAGGGGAGGCGGAGCGCCACCTTCATTGTGCCGATTGTGTAGCGGGGGGTTCAGAAGGGGTTTGAGGGGTGTAGGTAACCCAACTCTATGGGGTCCACGTATATTCTGTTGGGTAGACCTACCTATGGTTTTGTGCATGATTTTTCACACATGGTTTTGGATGCGATTGTTTTCGATCCATGGTTTTGGACGCGATGGTTTTCGGTTCATGGTATTGGATGATTCAGAATGTATAAATATGTATTGTAACTCTGAAAGGAAAATAATGACAAATCAAGCTGGTAGTCTCGGTTTTGGGATCCAAGGGAAAATCTATGTGTATATGTGTTTTGTGTTATGATCTGAAATTGTTTATTTTCTTTGTTTTAGAATTGGTATGTAGGTAATTTCTATATGGGGTTAAAACCTACAGGAAGACCAGGATTGGAAAGAGTGTTGGATTTTTGTGGCTTTGTTGATGCAGACTGGGTTGGATATCTGGATCAGAGAAGATCTACAAGTCGGTATGTGTTTAACCTATTTGGAGGTGGAGTCAATTGGATGGGTAAGAAACAATCTGTAGTGGCATTATCAACTACAGAGGTAGAGTACATGGTAGCCACTCATGCAAGAAAGGAAGCAGTCTAGTTCTAAATACTATGTTCAAGTATGGGGTTAGTACAGGGAGCTATAAGAATAGACCTAAGTAACTGGATTCGTTCATATAGCTTAGCGAACCCGAATCCCGCATGTCTGATATGATTCTCTTGAAAATCGTATCCTAAAATCGGATTCGACGTGTCCTATTAGGATTCGTATGAATCTTGTACGAATCCCGTGCATGGCCAGCGAATCCCAATTTTAGGATTCGTATCCCAGAAAATAACTAGAAACAATTGTCTCAGTGACCAATTTTTCAGTATTTCTGGAGAAGAATGTATGTTTTAAGTTCGGTGGACAAAAGTTTGCCTATGTAGTTTCTAGAACAGAATTTCTAGGGTTAGATTTCTTTTTTTGGAGGCTTATTCTCATCCTCAGCAGCCAATCTCCAAGAAAATTTTGTACTGTAGATGTGTGTTCCTCTAATACTGGAGAATCATCAATATAATGTTTTCTCTGAAAAAACAATGAACTTGACAAGATTCAAGAAGTGATCTGAGATTTGAAAAGACTTAAACTTCACTGCTCATACATTTGATTTGTTTGACTGTTATTTATCCATGATATGTTTGTCCTTTAGTTGGAAAAATACTTTTAACTTTTAAGACTTTTAGAGAAGCAGATGTTTAATAAGTCATTGGTATTGTTGGAAGAGACATGACCCCAAATTTCAGATAATTTATCAGCAAAAATTACCCCTGAGATGCAGAGATTTGAATTTTGAAATAAAAGTCCATATTGTCCAAAAAATTTTCCATCCTCTAGTAATAGGCTTTTATGTTGCTAATATCATAATATGCCTTAGATTATATTTCCCTGTAACCATTTTCCATTTCATATAAGTATCTTTGTCTTTTGTATGTACTATGCATGCTATAGATGAAGATCTATGTTTGAAATCAATAAATTTGTATCATTAATTAAAATTTGTGTAAGAAATATCTAATTTTTAATATATATATATATATATATATATATATATATATATATATATATATATATATATATATGTATATATATATATATATATATATATATGTATATATATATATATATATATATATATATATATATATATATATATATATATATATATATATATATTAATAAAATAATATATAACGAATCCTACGTGTCCTGTTCCCGGGGGGTCAACGTGTCCGAATCTGACACTACGAATTCTGAATCCTACAAATCTCAAATCCCCATGTTAGGTGACATAGGAATACACTTTGATAGTCAAAGTGCAATTTTCTTGGCAAAGAACCCTGCTTACCATTGAAAGACAAAGCACATTGATGTTTAGTATCACTTTGTGAGGGATATGATAAAAGATGAAAAGGTGTTGCTAGTAAAAGTGGACACTTTGAAGAATACTATAGATGCATTAAAAAGATATGTGAGCTCTGAGAGGTTCTCTTGGTGTATTGAAAGGACCGGATAAATGACTAAGCTCTCCTATGGCCCTTTGTTGAAAGAAAAAAAACATGTGGGAGAATGTTAGGTTGCATTATATTCATTCCACGACTAGCATTCCTAGTTAACCAGGGGGTTAGAAGGGGGGGCAGAGCTCCCCCTTTGTTGCAACGATTGCCCAGTGGGGGGGTCACAGGGGGTTTGAGGGGGGTGGTTAGCCCCCCTTCACGAGGTGCGGGGAAATTTTTTTTGGACACTATATTAGGTGGGCCGACCTACCTATGGTTTTGTGCATGGATTTCGCACATGGCTTTCAGTGCAATGGTTTTCGATCCATGGTATTGGATGCTTTGGCATGTATATATATGTATTGTAACACTTAAAGGAATATAATAAAAATCAAGCTAGTAGTCCCGGTTTTTGGATCCAAGGGAAAATCTCTATGTATATGTGTTTTATTTGTTATGCTCTTGCATTGTTCATTTTCTATTCTTAGAATTCGTATACAAGTAATTTTTGTACAAGGTTAAAACCTACATTGCTCACATGAGGGATGCTTTCCTGTAATACTAACAATCTTATCATTTCACAACTATCTGATATTAACCAGACTTAGGCTTTGGATCTATCCGACATATTAGCACTGAAACATCACCTTTTCTTCTCCCTTATTCATCTCGGGTACCAATACACTCTTGATTTCTTCCTGGAGAATAAATATTCAAGAAATTAGTTAGGGATAGGTAACTACCTATACTAACTACTTGACATGTGAGAGTTACAAGATTTTTTATCAGCCAAACATTTCCTTTATGGATTACTTAATCAAAAACTTAAATGTATAAATTTAAATAGTAATATCTAGTTTGTTTTAACTATAGTAATTAAATACTTAAAATTCCTAGGGATATGACATCTCCCCCCCAAGATTAAACATCATCCCAATGTTTCTCTGCTGAAAATAGATTTGGAAAGCTCTCCTTCATGAATTTTTCATCCTCCTAGGCGGCCTCCTTTGTCCCAAAGTGCTGCGATTGCACTTTAACCTAGGTGATAACTTGTCTCCGCAACATTATTTCTCTCCTATCAAGTATACCCAGGGGTTCAACCAAGAACTCGCCTTTCTGCTCGACCTACATATGATAAAAGAAATTTAGTCAGCCCTTTTCTTTGGCATTATGTCTTGGTAATTATTTATAATGTTTTATAAATAATCTACTTACCTGTATATCCTACTAATTGATTATATTCTTGGGATCATAAATATACTTTTTTAAAACATAAACATGAAAAACATTATGCACATGTATGTGGTTGGGCAAAGCAAGCTGATAAGCCACATTTCCAATTCGTGCCAGGATTTGGGAAGGAGCACAGAATCAGGGTGTTAATTTAGGACACCCACCCTAATGCAATGTAATCTTCTTAGCTCGTATACAAACATAAACATGATCCCGGAATTGAAACTCTTGAAAACTTCTCTTCCGGTCAGCGAAATTTTTCTATCGATCCTGACCAGTCTTTAAATTGGAGCACACCATTTTAACCATATCTTCCATCTCTTTTAACATGTTAGGACCCATCATTAACTTATCCTCCAGTCCACTCTAAATTGATTGTGTCCTACACCTGCGTTTGTATAATACTTCAAACATACTCATTTACAAGGATGTATGGTAACTATTATCATAAGAAAACTCCACTAAATGTATTTTATCCTCCCACTTAGAAGGTTGTTGCATTACATAATTCTGCAGCATGTCTTCTACTATCTGATTCACCCGCTCAGTTTAGCCATCTATTTTAGGGTGATAGGCAGTGCTAAAATGCAGTTGTGTGCCTAAACCTCCAAATAAGGTTTTCCAAAAGGCTGATGTGAATTTTTCATCATGGTAAAAAATTATAACCTTTGGTATTCCGTATAGTTTAAAAATATTTTTCATAAACATGTTAGCAATTTGAACAACCTCAAAAGTAGACTGTACTCATATGAAGAAAGCAAACTTGCTCAACTTATCTACCACCACCATTAGTGAGTCATTCTTCCTTTTAGACTTAGGTAGTCATGTAATAAAATCAATGGAAATAGTTTCCCATTTCCATTTCAGTATGGGCAATGGGTGGAGTAGTCCAATTGGATGTTGTTGTTCTGCTTTCACTTTTTGACTCTCCAAATAGCGAACCAAATATTTGGCCACCCCTTTCTTCATATCGGGTCAGAAATATTATTTTTTGAGTGCAATGATTAATTTTTTTATATCCAAGATTGTCGACACAAGGAATTTTATGGTATTCATCTAAAATTAATTATTTAATATCTTTATGGTTTTTCACATAGATTTTTCCTTTATAAATCATCATACATTCTTGATTTACCTCATATCCAAACTGTTGTTTTCCATTGTTTGGAATTTTTGCTTGCCGCCCAAACATCTTGTATTCAGGATCTCGTATTGCTGCTCCTTTAATTTGTTCTTTAAAAGTGGCATGTACCTAACTAAAAATAATTTCATAAATGCAGTTTACCTTATGACTTAAGGTATCCGCGAATCAGTTTTATTTTCCTTTTATGTGTTTGATGTCAAAGTCAAATTCACTCAAGAAATCGATCCAATGGGCTTGCTAGGGATTCATACTAGGTGGCTTAAAATAGTTAGCTAAACTATGGTGATCTGTCATTAATAAAAACTTCTTACCCAACAAATAATGGTGCCACATTTTTAGCATGTGGATTACTAGTTTCAGCTCCATGTCATAAGATGAATACTTTTGTTCATGCTCCTAAAGTTTTTGAGACTCATAACCTACAACTCTTCCTTCTTGCATTAGCACGCCACCAACTCCTTCCTTGCTGAAATCTGTACATACAGTGAATTCTGTATTTGGGTCTACAATACTCAGAATAGGTGCAGTAGTAGGTAAGTTCTTCAGCTGCTCAAAACTTGTTTTAAAATCTGTGGTCTAAGTGAAGGTTTTTCCTTTCTTTTGCAAAGAAGTAACGGGGTATGCCACCATGGAAAAACCTTCAAGAAACCTCGTATAGTACCCATTCAGATGCATGAATGATCTTATATCAGCTACATTCTTTGGCATGGGCCATTCCATGATGGTTTTGATTTTCTCAGGGTCCACGTCTATCCCCTCCTTGGTAATGATATGTCCTAAATATTGAATTTGTTCCTTAAATAAATCACATTTTCTGTACTTGGTGTACAACTGATGCTCCCTCAGGGTTTCTAGAACAATCTGTAGATGTTACTTATGCTCCTCTATATTTCGGGAATAAATCAGTACATCATCAATAAAGATTAGTACAAACTTATCCAAATATTGATGAAAAACTTTGTTCATTAGACACATAAAATTTGTTGGTGCATTATTTAATCCAAATAGAAACAAAATGAACTTGTAATGCACATAGAGAGTTATAAATGCTATTTTGGCTATTTCTTCTTCCGTTATTCTAATTTGATGGTACCCTAAGTGAATATCAATCTTTGAAAATACAATCGCTCCCTTTACCTGGTCAAACAATTCATCAATATGAGGCAAAGGGTATTTATTCTTAGTTGTTAGCTTGTTTAGCTGTTGATAGTCCATGCACATCCGTAAGGTTCTGTCCTTCTTCTTGATGAAGAGTACAGGGGCTCCCTAAGGTGAGACACTTGGGCGTGTATATTTTTTATCAAACACTTCCTGTAACTGCATTTTCAATTCAGTGAGTTATGGTACGCTCATGTGATAAGGGGCTCCGGATACTGGGGCAGCGCGAGGAATTAGCTCAATGCTGATGTATATATTCCTCTTTGGAGGTAGTCTCATAATCTCCACGAGAAATACGTCTCGCATCCCTCAGGAAATACGTATTTCACACAATATTATTATATGTTTAGTTGTTATTTTCGCATTCATACCGCTACCTAGTTGGGGTTTTTACCCATGACTTAGCAATAAATCATTTTATGTGTTTCCTCTGTATTTTCTACGGAATAAACTTATTAGTCTTCTTTCCTAGCAGTTTCACACATATTTGGTTTAAATTTCTATTTCTTTGTGTCAATTTTTGCATGGCAAGGCTACTTGGTATATATAATTAGTTCATGTTTTACCCTATTTCTTAGTGTGAATTTATTTCAGGTTTTCTTCTTAGAATGAACTCGTTAAGCTTGATTGGCCGTAGAATTTAATCTATTGTTTCTTCTTGTTTCTTTTATAGCTAAAGGGTTTGAATGTGTGGAAACCCTACAACAATAATTTTCCTATTTTCCTATCTAGAATGTCTGCAAATAATACTATTTCCTTTCTACAATGATAATACTTTTGCTAGGAAAGTTTCTAACAGTTTCATTATTTACTAAGAGTTTTTTCTTGCCTTCCTAACTTTTGTTCATAAAGATTTGTATATAATAATTCTACTGTTTTACAGTTTTCCACTGTGGTTTTTACTTAAAGTTTTCACATTCCTGCAAGATATCTAATGTTCCAAAATGCTTATAAAGACAAACTTTGAACTTCACTGAAATAACTCATCTATTTCTTTCAAACAGAATTCAATGTTTAAGTTTTTTAACAATATGTTTCATGTTCCAAGATATAAATACTTATATGGTTTCTATAGTATTTACTATTGTCCTCTTGGACTAGGTTCAACTATAAGTTGACAAATTTCCTCCCAACCATGAGAATAGATTTCAGGCCAAGATCTCCCCCTGAGATGTTGCTCACATGACATATGCTTTCCTATAAGACTAATAGTCTTATCATTTCATAGCTATTTGGTCTTAACTAGACTTACCTTTGGACCTGTCTCACATATCAGCACGGAAACGTCACCTTTTCTTCTTCCTTCTTCATCTAGGGTACCAATACCCTCTTGAATTATTCCTGGATAATAAATCTTCAATGAAGTAGTTAGGGATCGGTAACTACCTATCCTAATGTCACATACCCGTGCCCGCATCAATAATAATTTTTTTTTTTATATATATGTCAAAACTCATGGTAAAAATATCTCACCTTCCGTTGGCTTGATTATGCATGGTTATATATTTTGATTACATATAATTATACATTGAAGACTTTCCGCTGACTTCAGTTATGCCTAGATAGATATAATGTTTTACCTATGCGATTATAATTGGAGCGCACATATATATATACTATGGCACAACCCTTCTGCTAACGGTTGACTTGTTATTGTATCCGTGAGTAATTATGGTTTGGCACTTTAGAATCGATAAAGTCTATGGATAAATTTTGGTTGATTATGGAATGAACCTCGGCCTTGCTAATTGAGCCACTCGAGAGCTGCCGCCGGCATTATTCATGGTGACAGGCGTACGCGGCATTCACTCCACCGATCCGATCACGTGAAGGCAGATGGCGGTCATTAAATTTCTGTCCAACCCTTACCACCTTAATCAAGGGTGGAGATGTTTCGAGGAGGATCTAAGGGCGGAGACGCCTCCAGATGTCCCTCCCGAAGCGTTGAAGGTATAAGGGTCGCCATTCTCGACTGTTCCAGTTATTGTTCTTCCATTCTCTGTGCCATTACGTTTCAGTCGGAGCGCTGCTGGAATTTTCCTGCGCCGAGCGCTTCTTCCTCCGCTGAGTGAGCCTGCTAGTGCCGAGCTGCTGCTCCGTTCAGCTTATACATTCCACCGCAAGTGTTGAGGTGAGACACAGTAGTCGTACCGCCAGTTCCTTTCTCTGTTTCGTTGCTCCGTTTCATTCTGATTCCTTCGTTCTTCGAATCGTTGAATGTATCTTTTCATGAATGAAACTAATGGTTGTCTTACTGTGGGTGTGTGCATGCAGCGGATTTTGGCTCTGGTTCGCTGCGGATAAGGAGGTCCACCTACGAGACCCTGGTTCTTTCAGCCTTACCACATGTGTGTCTCTCGCAGATTCTTGGTGCGCGGTTTGGTTAAGATTATTATTGTTCTCTGTTTGATCTTCTGGCAGAGGGTTTCCCCTGCACCTAGTCGTAGCCCACCCTTAACCCCACTGTGGTTGATCGCAGGTGGCCACAGAAGGCTTCCCACTGTCTCATTCTGTGCCTATTCCGTGCCGGCTATGGGTCCTATCAAACCCTAGCGCTTCCAGTGCTGAGACTGGGGAATTTTCTGGGAAGAAGGAACTGGGTTCACATAATTGTTAATTTGAAAATTGAACTGTTATTTTATTTGCATGTTTGAGGGCATTTCGGCCACGGCCCTGCTGGATAATATATTTGGCACCGACCCCTTATGTTTTCTTTTTACAAGTTGTTACAGCCTTGCGGCTTCTGCCATTTTGGCAATTTAACTTATTTACTATTTCATGTTTGAGTTCTAGTTTTCTTTGTATTACTATCTCATGTTTAGAATACCAGTTTTTCTTTATATTAAAGGTTTGGGTTTTTTTGACCCAGACGCAGCGTAATCTAGCAATACGAGCTCTGTTCATCATTGTGCTGTGATATTTAATTTATTGTAAGGGTTTTATGTATATATTTTGGCAAGCCAATGTAACTCTTGTTACTGTTTGTATGGTTGTACCATGACTGTTCCATAGGCAGAGTAGACGGCTCGATTACCCGACCATATGTCCGCTCTGTATAAGGAAACTGGTCTGATATTTTGCTCGTGTCAAGAGCCAAAGTATGGTTTTCCGGGTTTCATAACTCGGTGGTTCTGTGCATCAACTCCGTGACGGTAATCTAATACCGCTTGGTTTATTTCTAAGTTGTATATGTTAGATGCCGATATTCAATCTATAAGATTGCATGTTAGATATAAATGATTCGCAGGTATCGGCGCTTCTTCTATGAGAATGCATGCTATCGTGATACCCATATGTTCACCATATGTATCTGTTCTTGGGATGTATTCGTGTTACAGGGTAACCTGCACCGCAGGGGTTATATTTCTTCTTTATCTTCTGTGTATATAATCTATTTCGTGATTTCAAAGCTAACTCAAGATTAACTGTGCTAGTCCGGCATTAAGCCGTCGTTGATGTTTCTTTTTGCTTCGTTGCATAACCCTGTCATTTCTTAAATTTGACCGATTCTTTCCCATTTTACGACTCAGGAAGGTAATGCCACTATCAGCTCTGCTACTCATTTTACTTACCCTGGTGCCTGTTGTCCTAACAGAGAGACCCTAACTGGTTTGTTCGGTATCTGCCCAGAATCTGGATGTAAGTCCCTATGCTTATGAGCTCGGATTTCTGTCCACAATTTAGGATGCAGATTCCTAAACGTGTATGCTAACTTGTACTATTCAACTATTGCATCGCCCAAGTAACAGTGGTAATTTCAACAACTTAATCGTTTTTCTTACAGGTATCTATGGTGTTTAACTAGAATGACTTGTAGACACTTGCAGAAAAGTAAGGGTTCAGTCTTACTTACCTGGTTGCTGCCAGCCCTTAAGTCCTCAGTAGATCACCTACAAGCTCATGCATATCTTTTTAGCCGCCCATCCGTGAGACTCCTCTTTCGAGACCAGAGCCTCCCCCCTAGCTTCCTCTTGCCGGATCTCTATCCTCAGCAAGGGTGCACTGTGTGCTCGACTATCTGGTCCTTACCAGACTTAGTCCTTCATTCACATTTTTTTTCTTTCAATTCTCTTTGTTTTTTCTCTGCCTGTCTCTACAGCGCAGACTTTTTGTCATCCCCCCTCCCTTTTCTCCTGGGAACTTCCAGTTAGGGAGGGTGGTTAAAGTCAGTTCCAATAACTAACTTTTCTTGCCAACTCCCTCCCAAGAGTTGCCAATACTATCATGAGTATTCTTTAAAAAAAAAAAAAAACGTTTAAATGCATTCATAAAATAAAAGAAATACTCTTAAGATTTTCTTTTAACAATCAATAAAATAGTCTTGCAATGTCATTTTTGATTTAGTCTTTTACCGTAGTGAGATCTAAATATTTACATTCTCCTGGGGTCATCACATCTCCCCCTCCTGAGATTGGACATCGTCCCGATGTCTGTTGTTCATAAACAGTCCCGGATAAGCTTCCTTAAGTAGCTCTTCATCTTCCCAAGTGGCCTCATCAGGCCCATAGTGCTGCCACTGCACTTTAACTTGGGTAATAACTTGCTTCCTCAACTGCACTTCTCTCCGGTCGAGAATGCTCAGCGGTTCGACCAGGACCTCTCCTTCCGATTCAACCTACAATCATCAATAATATCAGTCAATTTCCATTTCCAAAAATATATACCAAATAGTTCAACTGAATTCAGTCCTTACCCGTATATCTTGCCATTTGATCACACGCTTAGGGTCGTAAATGTATTTTTTAAGCTTGGAAACATGGAAAACATTATGAATTCTAATATGGCTTGGCAGAGCAAGCTGGTAGGCTACCGGCCCAACCCTTGCCAAGACCTGAAAAGGTCCAAAATAGCGGGGTGCAAGTTTAGCGCAACCGCTCCATTGCAGGGTACTTTTCCTGGCTTGTATTCTTACATAAACATGGTCGCCAACCTGATACTCTTTGAACCTTCTCTTCCAATCTGCAAAATTCTTTTGTCGATCCTGAGCAGCCTTTAAATTAGTCCACACTCTTTTTACCATGTCTTCCATCTCCTTGAGCATTTCTTGGCCCAACCTTAGTTTGTCCTCCGGCCCACTCCAGCTTGAGGGCGTACGACATTTCCGTCCGTACAAGACTTAAAATGGAGACATTTGTATCGAGGTGTGGTATCCATTGTTGTATGCAAACTCCACCAAATGTAAATAATCTTCCCATTGTGTCGGTTTTTGCATTACACATGCTCTTAACATATCCTCTACAATCTGATTTACTCGTTCTGTCTGTCCATCAGTCTGGGGATGGTAAGCTGTACTGAAATTCAGTTGTGTACCCAGTTCTGCAAACAATGCTTTCCAAAAGGCGGATGTAAATTTTACATCTCGGTCTGATATTAACGTCTTCGGAAGTCCATGCAGTTTGAACACGTTCTGCATAAAAATGTGTGCAATCTGCACTGCTCTGTAGGTAGATTGCACTGGTATAAAGTGTGCCGCCTTACTCAAATTATCTACTACTACCATAATAGAGTCATTGTTCCTCTTTGTTCTAGGCAGTCCAGTTATGAAATCCATAGATATAACTTCCCACTTCCATTCTGGAATTGGCAGGGGTTGCAATAACCCTGTCGGATGCTGGTGCTCTGCCTTGATCTGCTGACACTCCAAACATCGCGCTAAATATTCAGCCACATGCTTTTTCATTCTCGGCCAGTAGTATTCCCCACGAAGTACAGTAAGCATCTTCTGGTATCCGGGATGTCCTGCGTAGTGACTGGTATGGAATTCATTCAAAATTAGATTTTTAAGGCTATTGTCGTTTGGTACAAACAATCTTTTTTTGTAAAACAGCATTCCATCCTTGCTTACTTCATACCCCTGCTGACTTTCCTTGCTGGAAAGTGGCATTTGCTGCTTCATTTGCTGATATTCGGCATCTTGGTTTGCTGTTGCTTTTATCATTTCCTGCAAGGAATTGTTCCATTTACTGAGTGTAACTTCATATAAACATTGTACCTTTCGACTCAGGGCATCAGCTACGCGGTTCTCCTTTCCTTTCAGATGTTTAATGTCAAAATCAAATCCACTTAAGAAATCTGCCCAACGGGCTTGCCTTGCATTCAGGGTGGGCTGACTGAAGTAGTTTGTCAAGCTGTGATGGTCTGTTAACAACAGAAATTTCCTACCCAGAAGATAGTGCCGCCACATTTTAAGTGCATGTATGACGGCTGCCAATTCCAAGTCGTAGGAAGAATACTTCTGCTCATGTTCCTTCAGCTTTCTCGACTCGTAGGCGATCAATTTCCCTTCTTGCATTAACACACCTCCCACGCCTTCTCGACTAGCGTCGGTACATACCACATAATCCTTATTAGGATCAGCTATACTTAAGACGGGAGCAGAAGTGAGCAAATGCTTAATTCGTTCAAAACTTTGCTGACATTCCGAATTCCATTTGAATGTCCTCCCTTTCTTTTGCAAGGATGTGATAGGATATGCCACCCTTGAGAAGCCTTCCACGAATCTTCTATAATACCCAGCCAATCCCATGAAAGATCTGATATCCACCACATCTTTAGGCATGGGCCAATCCATTATGGTTTTTATTTTCTCAGGATCCACTGCAATCCCTTCCTTTGTAATCACATGGCCTAAATACTGAATCTCCTCTTTATAGAAATCACACTTGCTGAGTTTAGCATACAACTGATGCTCTCGAAGAGTTTGCAGCACCAACCGGAGGTGTTCCTCGTGCTCCTCCTTGGAACGAGAATAAATCAAAATATCATCAATGAATATTAGTACAAATTTGTCCAAAAATTGAAGGAACACATTGTTCATTAAGCACATGAAAGTGGCAGGTGCATTAGTCAATTCGAAAGGTAGCACTACAAATTCATAGTGTCCATACCGGGTTCTGAAAGCTGTTTTAGCAATATCCTCTTCTTTAATTCTGATTTGATGGTAACCAGATCGCAGATCAATCTTAGAAAACACTGTCGCCCCCTTGACTTGATCAAAAAGCTCATCGATCCGAGGTAAGGGGTATTTGTTTTTAATTGTGAGCTTGTTCAGCTGTCGGTAATCGATACACATTCGGAGGGTTCCGTCTTTCTTCCTGACAAATAGCACTGGAGCTCCCCATGGAGATACACTGGGACGGATATAATTTTTATCCAGCAATTCTTGTAACTGCATTTTCAACTCAGTCAACTCGGGTACACTCATTCTATAAGGTGTCCGCGAAACTGGGGCAGCTCCTGGTATTAATTCAATGGTGAAGTCAATATCCCTTTTTGGGGGTAATCCAGGGATTTCCTCCGGAAACACGTCCGCGAATTCTTTTATTACCGGAAGGTGGTCCAGCGCGGTCGTTTTATCCTTGGTTTCTGCATAACCCACCTGAATGGCATACACCTGGCATCTTTTCTGGATGCATTTCGCTAGCTGGGATGCAGTGATTGGTCGGACCTGCACTGGTCGTTTAATTCCCTGCATTTCCTGTTCCTTTCCAGAATCATCCTTGTATCGAATGATCTTCGTTTTGCAGTTCACTAATGCCCAATGCTTTTCTAGCCAATCCATCCCGATTAGGACGTCATAGGATCCAAGTGGAAGCATGTTCAGATCTGCTACCACTGGCTGTCCTGCTATTACTATAGGGCAGTTTTTTATTTTCGCCATTACTCGTCTTTTAGCCCCTGTAGCTAGCTGTACCAGCCAAGGGTTCCTGAATTTTTCAGGTTGTAATTTACACTGTTCAACTATCTTTGGACTAATATAACTTAAAGTAGCTCCTGGATCAATTAGAACAGTGATAGAAAAGTCTAGAATTTTACCTTCAAATTCTACCATGGTGGGCTGGTATTCTGCCTGGCGATCGTCCAAGGCTGCGTTAATCCTTGGCACACTTCGTCCCACATCGCCAACGGTTGATGCCTCATGGATCTGGGATATCTGATCAGTTCCCTTCCGTTGCGGACAGTTCTTGACGTAGTGCGGTCCGCCACAACCCCAACACTGCACGGGGGGTCTGGTTATTCCTTCGCTGTCCAACTTGGTGGACTGTTCGCCCATTCTGGTTTCACTGATGGTCTTGGGTCTGAACGAACCTCTCGGTGCTGCTCTACTGTTCTGCCCTTTACTGCTTCCTTTAACTCCACTACCCCGGCTTCCTTTACTGTTTCCAACAACTTTACTATTCTTTTTCTCACTCCACTTTCTGTTGGAACCGTCCCCTTTCTGTTTGCTCTGCTGATAGCAGATTCTGGACTTGCGAATAGCTTCATCCATGGTTCTAGGATGGTCAAATTCAATCCTTTCTCTCATATACATGGGTAAACTGCTAACAAACCTTTGCACCTTGGCTTTTTCTTCTTTAAGGTAGCGTACATAACGGAGCAGGGACGTAAAACGATTAATAAACTCATCCATAGTCTGTTGTCCCAATCGCAGGTCGTGGAATTCTTTCGCCTTTTCATCATAAAGGTGTTCTGTCAAGTATCTCTCTTTGAAGTATTTCTGGAATTTTCCCCATGTTATGGTTCGTTCGCTTACCCCTTTGACAATTTTAACCTCCTCCCACCACAGGGTTGCTTTTCCTTGCAACTGAAAGATAGCCAATCGTGCCTTCATGTTATGGTCATACTCATATAGCTGGAAATATTTGTTCATATTGATTAGCCATGCTTTAGCCGCTTCCTCTTGTTCCCCATAATAGTGTGGGGGTTTAATTTTTTGGAATTCTCCCTGTAATTCCACCCCTTGACGCTTTGAGGTCTGCTGTTCTGATGCATTATCGGATTGATCCTCTCCTTCTTCCAAATTTCTGGGTTCTGCTTGGTAATGTTGCTCCTCCATCATTCTCTGTTGTTCTGCACTGGGGTTGACTAGTGGCGGGTTCTGTTTGTCAGACAAACTTTTTAAAATCCTTTCTTGCTCCATCGTCAATCGTGCATTATCCTCCTACAACCGAGCCATTTCATTTTTCAGTTCCTGGACTGTTTCTAGTATGGCCAAATTCGTGCTGCGTGTCTCCTCACCCAGCTGTACCCACAATTCTGGGTTGTCTCTAGGATTTGTTGCAGGCCCCTGATCTGTTGCGGGTCTGTGCGGTGCGCTGCTGATTCTCTGCATATTTACTGTTACTATCTAGTGTCTTCTGTTGTTTTTCTTCCTCTTTTCCTGGTATAAAATCAGGAAAATATTTGACACTGTAAGTTACCTTGCACAATTTAGCTACTGAAAAAAAAAAAAATTACTATGATTTCCTCCCAAATTAACAGGTTTAGGCTCGTCCCAGAGGTCACAGTATGGGTACCTCTGCTCTGATACCAATTTGTCACATACCCGTGCCCGCATCAATAATAATTTTTTTTTTATATATATGTCAAAACTCATGGTAAAAATATCTCACCTTCCGTTGGCTTGATTATGCATGGTTATATATTTTGATTACATATAATTATACATTGAAGACTTTCCGCTGACTTAAGTTATGCCTAGATAGATATAATGTTTTACCTATGCGATTATAACTGGAGCGCACATATATATATACTATGGCACAACCCTTCTGCTAACGGTTGACTTGTTATTGTATCCGTGAGTCATTATGGTTTGGCACTTTAGAATCGATAAAGTCTATGGATAATTTTTGGTTGATTATGGAATGAACCTCGGCCTTGCTAATTGAGCCACCCGAGAGCTGCCGCCGGCATTATTCATGGTGACAGGCGTACGCGGCATTCACTCTGCCGATCCGATCATGTGAAGGCAGATGGCGGTCATTAAATTTCTGTCCAACCCTTACCACCTTAATCAAGGGTGGAGATGTTTCGAGGAGGATCTAAGGGCGGAGACGCCTCCAGATGTCCCTCCCGAAGCGTTGAAGGTATAAGGGTCACCATTCTCGACTGTTCCGGTTATTGTTCTTCCATTCTCCGCACCATTACGTTTCAGTCCGAGCGCTGCTGGAATTTTCCTGTGCCGAGCGCTTCTTCCTCCGCTGAGTGACCCTGCTGGCGCCGAGCTGCTGCTCCGTTCAACTTATACATTCCACCGCAAGTGTTGAGGTGAGACACAGTAGTCATACCGCCGGTTCCTTTCTCTGTTTCGTTGCTCCGTTTCATTCTGATTCCTTCGTTCTTCGAATCGTTGAATGTATCTTTTCATGAATGAAACTAATGGTTGTCTTACTGTGGGTGTGTGCATGCAGCGGATTTTGGCTCTGGTTCGCTGCGGATAAGGAGGTCCACCTACGAGACCCTGGTGCTTTCGGCCTTACCACAGGTGTGTCTCTCGCAGATTCTTGGTGCGCGGTTTGGTTAAGATTATTATTGTTCTCTGTTTGATCTTCTGGCAGAGGGTTTCCCCTGCGCCTAGCCGTAGCCCACCCTTAACCCCACTATGGTTGATCGCAGGTGGCCACGGAAGGCTTCGCACTGTCTCATTCTGTGCCTATTCCGTGCCGGCTATGGGTCCTATCAAACCCTAGCGCTTCCAGTGCTGAGACTAGGGAATTTTCTGGGAAGAAGGAACTGGGTTCACATAATTGTTAATTTGAAAATTGAAATGTTATTTTATTTGCATGTTTGAGGGCATTTCGGCCACGTCCCTACTGGATACTATATTGGGCACCGACCCCTTATGTTTTCTTTTTACAAGTTGTTACAGCCTTGCGGCTTCTGCCATTTTGGCAATTTAACTTATTTACTATTTCATGTTTGAGTTCCAGTTTTCTTTGTATTACTGTCTCATGTTTAGAATACCAGTTTTTCTTTATATTAAAGGTTTGGGTTCTGTCGACCCGGACGCGGCGTAATCTAGCAATACGAGCTCTGTTCAACATTGTGCTGTGGTATTTAATTTATTGTAAGGGTTTTATGTATATATTTTGGCAAACCAATGTAACTCCTGTTACTGTTTGTATGGTTGTACCATGACTGTTCCATAGGCAGAGTAGACGGCTCGGTTACCCGACCATATGTCCGCTCTGTATAAGGAAACTGGTCTGATATTTTGCTCGTATCAAGAGCCAAAGTATGGTTTTCCGGGTTTCATAACTCGGTGGTTCTGTGCATCAACTCTGTGACGGTAATCTAATACCGCTTGGTTTATTTCTAAGTTGTATATGTTAGATGCCGATATTCAATCTATAAGATTGCATGTTAGATATAAATGATTCGCAGGTATCGGCGCTTCTTCTATGAGAATGCATGCTATCGTGATACCCAGATGTTCACCATATGTATCAGTTCTTGGGATGTATTCGTGTTACAGGGTAACCTGCACTGCAGGGGTTATATTTCTTCTTTATCTTCTGTGTATATAATCTATTTCGTGAATGCAAAGCTAACTCAAGATTAACTGTGCTAGTCCGGCATTAAGCCGTCGTTGATGTTTCTTTTTGCTTCGTTGCATAACCCTGTCATTTCTTAAATTTGACCGATTCTTTCCCGTTTTGCGACTCAGGAAGGTAATGCCACTATCAGCTCTGCTACTCATTTTACTTACCCTGGTGCCTGTTGTCCTAACAGCGAGACCCTAACTGGTCTGTTCGGTATCTGCCCAGAATCCGGATGCAAGTCCCTATGCTTATGAGCTCGGATTTCTGTCCACAATTCAGGACGCAGATTCCTAAACGTGTATGCTAACTTGTACTGTTCAACTATTGCATCACCCAAGTAACAGTGGTAATTTCAACAACTTAATCGTTTGTCTTACAGGTATCTATGGTGTTTAACTAGAATGACTTGTAGACACTTGCAGAAAAGTAAGGGTTCAGTCTTACTTACCTGGTTGCTGCCAGCCCTTAAGTCCTCAGTAGATCACCTGCAAGCTCATGCATATCTTTTTAGCCGCCCATCCGTGAGACTCGTCTTTCGAGACCAGAGCCTCCCCCCTAGCTTCCTCTTGCCGGATCTCTATCCTCAGCAAGGGTGCACTGTGTGCTCGACTATTTGGTCCTTACCAGACTTAGTCCTTCATTCACTTTTTTTTTTCTTTCAATTCTCTTTTTTTTTTCTCTGCCTGTCTCTACAGCGCAGACTTTTTGTCATCCCCCCTCCCTTTTCCCCTGGGAACTTCCAGTTAGGGAGGGTGGTTAAAGTCAGTTCCAATAACTAACTTTTCTTGCCAACTCCCTCCCAAGAGTTGCCAATACTATCATGAGTATTCTTTTTTTTTCTTTAAAAACATTTAAATGCATTCATAAAATAAAAGAAATACTTTTAAGATTTTCTTTTAAAAATCAATAAAATAGTCTTGCAATGTCATTTTTGATTTAGTCTTTTACCGTAGCGAGATCTAAATATTTACATTCTCCTAGGGTCATCACACCTAACTACTTGACATCTGAGAGTTACAAGATTTGTTATCACCCAAACATTTTCTTTATGCATACCTTAATAAAAATCTTAAATGTATAACTTTAAATAGTAATATCTAGTTTTTTTAACTATAGTAATTAAATATTTACCACCTATTCTGTTTCTCTACTTATCCAAAAAATCACCTAGTTCTACTCCAAGAGGATTTTTCTCCCAAGTGACTTGGGAAAGTTCAGCATTTTTTCCGCTTCTCCTAATCTCCTCCCTTCTCTAGGACAAGACAAAGAACATCTCAATCTTCTTTTGTTCTTTCCAGCTAATTCATTTCAACCATCTTAATTATTATTTCCACATAACTAATTACATTACTTACATTATTATTACGAGTATTTTTATTAGTAATTATACTCTCTTAGTCATTACGACTTTACAAAACAAAAACAAAAAAAGAGATATATTACAACTACTTATAATTTTACATACGTCACTAAAAAAAATGGCCTTAGTCAAAAGATAGATTGAACTAAAAATGAGAACCTTAAAAAAAAAATATTATTGTTTTTAAATATGTACATACATTTTATTTTATTATAGAAATTTATGTATTTTCTTTTATCTATATATCTTTTTCTTTTCACTTATTTATTATTTTTAGTTTCATATATATATATATATATTATTATCATTTTTTCTCTTTTATATTACGAAAATAGATGATTGTAAAATTTGTACTTAGTCCTGGTTGTTTTTTCTTTTATCTTATTTTTATTATTTATATTTCACAATTTTTTAAACTTTCTTTTTTTATTTTTCATAATTAATTATTTACCTCATATAATCTTCAAATATATTAAATATTAGGTTTAATTAACCTATAATTTGTACTTAATTGTTAAAAAAAATAATGTTTTAACTTACCATCAAGAAAAATAAAATGTTAATTTTTTGTGTCACTATTTTTCTATATGTACTTACTTATTTAAATATATATTACAAGTTTCAAATCCTTTCAATTTACTTTTACATGTTTCCTTAATCTTATCCTTATTGTTTTAACTCATTTTGTATTTTTATTCATGTTTTTATTTTTTACTTATCTATTACTTTTACTTTATATCATTTTTTTTATATTTTATTTTATTTTTTCCCTTTTTTCTTTTTTACATTTATTTATCTCAAATTTATAAATTATTTTTGTTTTTATTTTTTCTATTTTACCTTATTGTTTCTATTCTTCATATTTTATTATTTATACTCTATTATTCACATCATTATGTGTCATGTTAATATTTTAAATAGTAAGATGTGTTACTATGTAATATATAATGTATTTTAATAAAAACATTTTTTTAATTCGTGGATAGTAGGTATACATTAACTTTAATGGGAAAGTTTTAAACTAAATTAATTTTACAAATCCTTATCATAAAACTATAAATTACTAAATTCACTTAAAAATATGAAACAAATAAAACTCTAAATTTCTATATCATGATATTTTCTTCTTCCCTAATATTTTTATTCTTATGTATTTAAATTTATACTTCATTCTTTACCCTTTTCCAATAACTTTATTATTTTTTTTCACTTATCCTTATATATTTTATTTTTAATATCTTATATTATTGTTTAATTTTGACATCCTTTTATATCATTTTTATATTGGACTTCATCTTTGTTGGTTTTTTTGAAATTTATTTAGTTTTTTTTTTTTTTAATACCATTATATATCATATAATATATATTTTGATATTATTTTAAATATTGAGTTTCATTTACATATAAGCCTTATCTAAACCATTCTTTTATTTTGTTTGGGATATTAAAACCATTGTGAAAACTATTTTTATTGAATTTAATTGTACATGTCTACTCATTAATTTCAGCTTAATTAAATTGATCGATCTTTATCATAAAATGACTCTAACGGTAACATATTAAGTTAACATAACCAAAAGAAAAGAAAGAGTGGTAAATTTGTATATCAGTCAATTTTATACTCATACTTTTTTTGAAGAAGTAGAAATATCAATTAGAGCAGAAAGAATACATGCAGAAAAAATAACTGAATAAGTGTAATGAGAGTGAGATTCTTTACTCTTTATAATGATTTTAATGTTATTTTAGAAAGGGTGTGTGCCAATTCAATTATAACATCAAACAATGGGCATCTCCATCAGATTCAATGCACTTAACAATATATAAATGATGTTTGCTTTCAATTAATCTTATTTTTATACCCATTTATAATATTATTAATAACCTTAAAACAATAATATTTTTTAATGTTTGTCTGTGATAAAGAAAGATTTTCTTTGGTTGCTCTTATATTTATGCTTTTATCGACTACTCGTTTTGTAAACTTATAATAAATCTGTTCACTTACTCTGTATGAATTTTATAATTTTTTTAATATTAATTCATAACATTGTTAATCATTTAAAAATATAAGTACTTATATTTTATAATTGATATGAGAAATGAAAAATAAAAGTAATTATAAATTTTAGCATATTTAAAATTAAAATATATATATATATATATATATATATATATATATATTAAATGTTGTTTATATATAACTTGGAATTATAAGTTCTTAAATATTATTAATTTAAATAATAAAAATATTATTTTTTAATTATATATTTAGATTTTAATAAATAAATTTGTTTTAATAAAATAGAATATCATTATAATATGATTATGATGATTAATATTCACTCACACAAATGTGTATATAGATGAGAGAAAAAGTATTTTACTATTCATTGTGAGCACAAATCTTGATGGATAAAATAGTGTGCTTGAAGGATTCTATAGATAAGATAGATGTCGTTAATGTTGATATTAATTTTTAAATGTATTCAAATAGATATTATTTTTTCTATCAAAATTGGAGTTTTTATTTTTTCAAAATTAGAGATTATATATATATATATATATATATATATATATATATATATAAAATAAATAAAAAGATATTTAATTAAATAATAGAATATATTCAAAATTAGAGTATTAAAACATGATTTTTGTTTATTAGGGGATTAATCTTTGACAAACATTAAAGTAAGGAAATATTTACTATATTTGATACATTGTAATGGGATGATTTGTATTAATGGCCTTGCATTACTGTCATGGAATATGGTATATTATCCATATTATCAATCATGTTATAGCTTTTAGTCTTTTAACTCACCACAAACCTTTAACCTTAACTCTAATTTTTTCTTATTTTGTTTGAATCACCAGAGTCAAAAGCACATTTGTTTTGACAAAACAAACCTTTTCTAAAGGAATTAAAAAGGGATTTAGATTTCTTAATGTATAATGATAACAGTGATGAATCTACCACAATTTTACTACAACTCTTTCTAGACCGTCAAAGAAAACAGGGAAAGTGATGAAGATATACTGGCAGCGAGATCTTTGGATAATTTATTCAACTAGGATTGGTAGCTAGATCTTTGGATAATTTATTCAACCAGGGATTTGTCGGGAAGTTGGTAGTGAAGCTTCACAACAAAAGGGATAAATACATGAATTATAAGGGGAAACAATTTGTTACATAGGCTATCTTTAACCTTATGAAGGCTAAACTATTTCTTTTCTTTCCTTCTTTCTAAATATTTTGACCTTAAATCTTATGATTTATATAATTCTTCATTACAAGCATCACCCAATTCATTTTTAAAGGGAATTAACAATGAATTTAAATATTATCCCTATATAATTCTTTCAATACAAAAATCATCCAATTTCATTTTATAAGCATTTAATAATGAATTTAAATAATATATATTGATTATTTTATTTTATTTTATTTATTTGTTTATTTATTTATTTTTTATTTTTTATGTTAAGCACTTGGGGATCGGATTGAAAATAAATTTAAGAACTATCTTTCAGCATTAAATTTCAAAATTATCTTTGGGACTTGTCTATGTAGGTGATGATTTCACCTGAAAGAAGATTTTCTCATTTGAATTTGGCTATTTAAAGAATTATATGAAATTGCAATTGTTGAATAATGTTTTTAATAATGGAAATGGATTTAATACTCTTAAGAACCCCAAAACACCTAAAATTCTGAAAGTTGATAGCTTAAACTTAATTTCCAAAAATGAATGGTCCAATTTGATCACAATCATGCAAAAAAAAACTATTATTTTCTACACGACTGTGTTTTTCACTTCTAGGTGAAATCATTGTCTAGTTAGACTACGCTCTATAGATTAGATACAATAATTTACAATTTCTAAAAGAAATGGATGATATAAAATTTTGGTTTTTTATAGTGTGTTAAATTTATAATTTATAACATTTGTTTGTTTAATAAATAATATATATATATATGTTTCATAATCTTTTTTTTCATCATGAAGGACATTTTAAAACCTAGTTGAGTGATATGTGTAATTTATTTGATCCTCCATTAGAATAAGAAAAATCAAAATACTGTTAAATAAAAAAACAATGTTGATTCCTTCTAAAATAAAAATAAAATATTATTAAACAAAAAAACAATGTGGATAATAGTAATAAAAAAAAAAAACATATTAGTTAGTTTACTAAAAAGTGTTGTTCTAGTTTTCATGTCCAATTATGTTATGTAAACATTTCGACTCTCTCAAATTATTAAAAAAACAAAATATAAACAAAAAATAAAATTAATAATTACAAATATTAATTTAAACATTTTAACTTGGTCAAATTACATAAAAATAAGATAACATAAAATAATAAAATTATTGAAGTATAGTTTCCCGATCCATCAAATTTATAAAGGTTGTAATCAGCATTTCGAACCACTACAGTGGCTCATCATCAGGATGAGCCATGAGCCACTGTAGTGAATCCAAATGTCGATTACAAGCTTTATAAATGTGATCGATCCGGAAACTATACATCAAAAAATATTGATAACAGAAGTATAAAATATGAAATAATAAAATATTTTAATTGTCATCCTAGATACATATTAACTCTCGATCCAGCAAGAGAAAAGAGGGATAAAATCTAGTTGTGGGTGCTCTAGTTGTGCATGGAAAATATTGACAGGTAATGGAACGTGACGAGGAACCTAATGGACAATTGGTTCACGCTGTCAATTTCTTCAAGGTACATAGTTTCGTTGTTGGTGGATACTGAGTATTTATCTCTCGTACTCGCGAAGATTATTGGAGGCTCGATTTTTTACCTTCGGCACTATTGGGGACTCCTCCAATTTGTTATTTTCCTCAGGTATTTTCTTTCGTGATAGTGGGTCCATTATGTATCGGTTTGTTGTGGGTCCTTCTTACTCCATATTACCTGTATGGGATGTTACCCTCCCCAATTCATGAGTTAATAGATATTGCACTATTTTTCTTGTGTGAAATATATTTCTCTACCTTATATTCGTGGAGAATTTGTGGAGTCCCCAAAGGAGACTCCATGTTTGGTTGGATAGGAGTATTTAGAGGGGTATTTTTTGGCGATGATATTGAGTCTCGGGTGAAACAGGACCACGAAAATATCATTTTGTTGAGGAAGAAGTGGATAACAACTTTTTAACATTTCACACACAATCAAAGACTTTTGGATTAGATATTGTCATAGGTGGTGGAGATGTCTGGGATATTAGTGTTGCTGGTATTGCTAGAATCTACTTTATTTCTTTCTTACATTGGATGTTGATTTTTGAATGATTAATACATTGGATCACTGGTACTCTCTTCATCTATGGCGTGATATATGATTTCTATGTTTGTAATGCATGGTGACCAAGGAAAATTTTAAGGACAGAAAATTTTCTTGAAGTTTAAAATATTGGCGAATCTCACTAATCCCTAATATGCAAATTATAAATGTTTATTGATATATTTGTACAAATTATAATCTCTAAGTCACGGGTTTTCATGGTAGATCTCTTTCTCCATAATTTTCTTGACAATATTTCAAATTTTCTTAGAAGTATGAGAAACTCTATTACTCTCTGTTCACATGGTGTGACTTGATAATTTTTCTAGGATATATTGGACTAAATATTGGGGGGGTTGAGGCGCTGGAATTCTTGGGAATTTCCTTAAGTTGGCTGGATCATAAATTATGATATTACATTTTTCCTTATCCTTGGTGGTCTTCTTTTATTTTTTACACATTTTCCTCGGGTAGGTGAGATCCCCGTTCAAGGTGGATCCTTGGAGTAGCGTAGATACTAATTACTCCTTCAGGATTCACATTTCAAGAGTGACAATGTACATCTCTAGTTTATACACTCGGTGCGTTTCCCTCATTTACAAAGGCATGGTGACATGGTCTTCTGGTGTTTTGTATGATTTTTCTTAGACAAGGAGTATATTATTTTCTCTTTTGATCCCTAAGAATGGGATTTGTTGATTATTCTATGTCATTGGATCTATTATATTAACGCCCTTTTCCTGTGCAGAGGAATCGTTTCCTAGAGGAGGTTTATTTTGGCCTTTTCAGGCTCTAATCTTTTTTGGGGTTATTATTTCTTTGCCATATGTGGAGTCTAACAAGCTATTTTTGCAGAGGACTTTTTGTTGATCTCGATGCTAGATATTACCTCTAGGAGTTTATGTTTTTCCTTCGAAGGGATACCTTTTGATGATGCCTAGGTTGTGGTGGACTTAGGAGGATCCACTTTGTCAGTTGGGCTAGATCGATCATTTACTGTGATGTCGAGTCATATGACTAACACTTGGACATCCTTATAGAGCAGGTGATTAACAAGCTGGATGCATAGATTTCATTTGAGGAAGCTTTTATCTACACCGCCTTGGATGATGAGCGAAATTATTTTCTTTCGACACATTGCATTGTCGATGTGACTCACCCTTCCCCGAAATGAACCACATTGATTTTTGATTAGAGACCACATGTTCCCACCTTGTATGACAAGGAAAATTGGCCTTTATATAATCCCACTTGTCCCCTTGGTCGGAGGAGACGTAGAAAAAAAAATGTTAAAGTTTCTTCTAATATTAAATTCCTAAGTTTTGGTCATGAGATCCTTAGGGACGGCGTGGTAAGCATATAGAATCCAACTCTCGTGGGGAGGTGGATGTTGGCTAGTGCAAGAGATATGGACATGTCAGACTGGGTTTCTACATAATTGTAACCTATATTGGGATATTCGCCAAAGGTGAGAAAGTTGATGAATTCATGCTATAGTTTCCATTTCCTACACAGGGACCACTCCAACCACATATTGATATCCCCCTGGGTATGCGGGCATAGTTTTCTTCATATTGGCAGTTGGTATGTGGGCTTTTAGCCCCTCCTGGACACACTGAGAAATAATTTGGTTTGGGTCACACTCTCAGGTTTTCCTTTCAAGTTTTGGATTTGTGAAGAGTTGATGGAGATCAAAAATCTTGTTGGACATTTCATTTATATGAACCCTTATGTTCTTGGAGATCAAGACAAAAGAGTTGAATGGATTTTGGTGGAGGTAAATTACTTACAGGGTCTTCTTGATAACATCAATTTGGACTGGGAATCACTTTGTATTTGACTGAGGTTGGATTATTGGGACATTCCCTTTAGATGCCTACTATTTCATTATACAGGACAACTCCTCAATCTATGCCCTCAAAGATATCAAATATTTCATGGTGCTCATAACGGCAGACACTATATACTACCTCGCGGTGGTTCCCCATTTATGCATATTCATGATGGGTCTGAGAAAGTTACTATTTTTTTCCGAGGATCACATTTTGTTTCATAGAAATTATTTTTCTAAGCACTCTAGCTCCCCTCTTTCCTTTCTTTTCTCCTTGCCTGAAGCCTCTTCGAGGATAGCCCGATCATCTAACTCTCTCAATTATATTCCTCCATTTGTTGAGAATATATGTCATGGACCTTCTAGAGTCTTATCATTTCCCTCCTCCTCGAACTCTCCGAAAAAATTTTCTCCTCCCTTTCCCATGGATAACCCTATGATCTTGACGAATATGACTTCGATGGTATCCTCTCTAGACCGTTCTAGATTTTGACCTCCTTTTTGGTCCTCATCACACCATACCCAACCCCAATTAGTGGACCCTCTCCAACAGTCCTCCCCTCATCACTCAGTCGACAATGACCTTTATTTTTCGATGTTAAATACTATGATGGATCTTACCACCCTTACAATTCACAAACGCATGGATCACCATATCTATTATGAAACCAGCTCATAAAAAGATAGAAAAGATAGATCAACAACTTAAATTTCAGCCTCTTCGAGGGGGCAACTTCCTTTACATTACACAAATGAACAATTCTTGGATGATTCAAATCACAAAACCTCATTTCTATATATAGGAGTCTAAGGGGTAACAATATAACGAAATTGACCTAATAATAATAATATAAAGGCACAAAAATAACAATAGAGGGATTCTATGGGGCACAATAATAACAATATGGGGACAATAAGGGCACATCAATAACAATAAGGGATATAACGAAAATAGTAATGGGGGAGTCACTAGTATTATAGGGACCTAACATGTCCTTCTCCTTGAAAAAAGTTTTGTCCTCAACACTTGAGTAGTTCTGGATGCTTCTGTATAAAATTCTCATTCTCCCATGTGGAATATTCAACGGGTAAGTTCTTCCACTTGATGAGATACTCTAAAATTCATCGATTTCATAGCTGTCAAGTTCTTGTTGCTTTTACTACTTCAGGTTCCAATATGATTTTTCCTTCCTCGTCAAGTTTTGGTAATATTGTTTGAACTGGAAGCTTCTCACCTATAACCTTCTTTAAGCATGAAACATGGAAAACTGGGTGCACTCGGGAAGCTACAAGATGCTCCAATTATATGCCATAGTACCTATCTTTTGCAACACCTTGTATGGACCATAATACTTTGGTGATAATTTATTATCCTTCTTAGCTTGCTTGAGGGACATTTGTTTATATGGTTGTAGTTGTAGAAATACCCAATCACCTACATCAAAACTTCTTTCACTACGATGTTGATCTGCCTGCTATTTCATTCTATTTTTCACCAAGGTGAGGTTATCCTTTAAGAGTTGGAGAACTTGTTGCTGATGCTCAATGTGATATTCCATTGCATGGACCTATTGATGCCTCGAAAATTGCTGCATCAACATCGGGGATAACCACCTGGTCCAGACCTTAAAGGTAGCTCCTTTTCTGTTTGGTATGGTGGCTCCGACTGGATATAATGGGACCAGTTTCCCAATGATTGGTAAATGAGATGAATGAATGATTGATTTTCTAATATCTAACGATGATGGATGGATGATCTAATTTAAAAATCAAAATACAAACAATTATTCTATCCTGGGAAATTGCTACTTTTAGTGTAACTCTGGATGGTCTTCATTCACAAACAAGCATATAGATGACCTTTGTTGGTAAGTAAAGATGTTTACTCATATGATAATTACTAAGCCCAAATAGTTGGACTAAGCAATCAAGCAAACATTATTACACTATTTCTCATTTATACCATAGACATATACATGAGTGAAAGGATAACAATCCTCAGACATCCAATAGTGAAAAGTACAAGGCTTGCTGCTAAAGGACACACACACACACACACACACACACACACACATATATATATATATATATATATATATATATATATATATATATATATATATATATATATATATATATATATATATATATATATTCAATGATAGCAAAATTTAAACGAATGCAAATTCATATAAAAATGATAAAAAAGCATAGATAATAGTACCATATGATTATTCGAGTCAGTTCCACTATCAACCGCATTCACATTCCTTTATCCAACTTAGAGAACACTTCCACAAGAGGCAATAGTGCAGAAATTATCAAAGCTTTCGTTGTCAAAAATCAGAATACCGGCCCACTCTTTATAAAAAATAGATTAGAAGCACAATAGTGTGACTTCCTAATTTGATTTTATACAAAAACTAAGGACCCTTTCTAATGCATTGAAAGGGCCTATAAATACTAATTAAACTAACTAATTACAAAATAAAACTGCTAATAAATTGGTACAACTATGCTATGAAGATCTCCTCAAAATCGGCTCGTCTTTAGTCGGCAGCATTATTCATTGCTTCGAATGATCTCCCTTTGGCTTGAGCTGGTAGATTTCTAACATCGGTTGCAACTCTGGGGCCGGCATAGGCGAGAATTTAGTTGAGCTGAGTATTTGGCATCTTGTATCTCGAGGATCATACAACTGATAGCATCAGTTAAACACTTGAGCACGACCCTCTGACTGTATGGCTTGATTAGGAAAAACCAAAAGGTATCCCAAGTTAGACTTTGGATACCAGTGATCAATCTTCCTTTCTTTTTCAGCTCCTGGTTGCCTGTTAGTTCCAAAGCTTTAGCCGATGTTAATTTTCCTGGGTTACACTGAGAAATCATATTAGATAAATAAAGAGTGTCGTTGACAAATTCAATTAAATTGCTAGTAGATAACCGACATCTCAAGGTTTCTCTTTCTGCCTTCATTAATTGAGTCTGCCATTCTAGGAACAGGATGTCTTTATGTGCTTCAATAATTTTGGGCAGGTCCGAAGCCTATCCTTCAAGGGAGTCTTGCCAGGCGAGGAAATTGGTTAAGGTTTCATCAGCCTGTTCCAATTCCTGTCTGGCTTCAACTGATTTATCCACTGTAGCTGTAGTAATTTCACAAAGAGGTTCAGCCAAAGAAATTTTATGACATAGCAGTTTCAGTTGTGTAATCAATGCTTTATTGATTTGTAGAGCCTCTGTTCTAAATTCTGCTATTTGAGGAAGGCTCCTGAACTTTTCCACTTCTTGCGACAGTTGAGCGATTTGCTCATCCTTAGTTTTGCTCATTTGTTCATTCATTGCCTTTAATTTGGCCACTACTTCAGACAGTCCCTTCTGTTTCTGCACTGCACTTGAATATATTCTCTGTTTTTCTTTGTGTAATTGCTCAGTTAATTAGTTGTTGGTCTGCTGCTGTGCTGCTAGTTGTTGTTCCAATTGATCTATTTTCCGTTGTGCTTCGGACACCTGTAACTGCAATGAATCAAACATTTTATCTTTTTCTTTGAGGAGACTCCTCACTTCTGAAGCCTTATCCATTGTGGCTGTCGAATATGCTCCGACATATTGGGAGAGTTTTGTAAGGTCATTGGAAGGGTTCAGTTCCTCCTTCCACACCACATTAGCCATCTCTGTTTGATCTGGCAAAAGGGAAGATTGATCAAGTCTTTTCCTTTTCCTCTGTCTTTTCACCACATCCCTGTGTTTAGGGCTGTAAAAGACGTCTAGTGGTGGAATGTCTTCTACCTATAAAAAAATTTGATCTGATGGATGTCTAGGGATTATCTCTACATCCTTACTGCTTGGTAGGCCGCTGGTTCCTTCCATCGGAACCGTAGTTGTGGTTGTTTCTTGGATGATTGTCACTTGAGGCTTGTTGAATCCTAGGGGAGTCTCAGGATTATTAATAATATAATTAAATTGATGCCTCTCCTGGAGGAGTTTTGGATCAATTTGAGTCTTCAAATCAATGACTTCACTGTCATGCTTCTTCCCTTTTTCCTGCTCTTTTTCCTGCTCCTTTCCTTTCTCCTGCTCTGTTTCTTTTTAGGGAATTTCTTTTGTAGTGGGAGGCTCGTCAGTACTCTTTTGTCCAGGCTTTCTTGAATTAATTGTTGGTGTAGTGGCCAACAAGTCTAGAGGCAGAGTTTGCAACCTCTGCTCTCTGAGCCTATTGAATTCCACCAGTGCTTCATCATTATACCTCATTCTAGCCAATGTTTTAACCTGAGACAAGGATTCTGCTGAAGAAAATAAATCATCAAATTGATCTTTTTCATGGTCAAACTTGGTGACTTTGGCCTATTCGAGCACATTGTAGGCAACCTTCCGGGGATCGAATTGCCTACTAGGGATGGTCGCAAGGTTGAGCACATTAATTTTTCCTGCCTCCTTCTCAGCATGTTTCCAATCAAGTATGGTGTAAACACCACATCTTAAAGGGAATACGAGCCATAACTACTTTTTGGAAGTCCTAAGAGTTTTGGACGTTCCAGCGGTTGTAATTTGGTAGGCTAATTCACGTGCCAACAGTTTATCGGGCACATATAATGGGAGAACATGGGGCTTTGTGGTGCTGCCAAACACCCGTATATAATTGAATTTTTCTTCCCTGAACCAATTCCCCACTGCAGTTAAATCAATTTCGGCCTCCTCGGAAATTCTTGGGGCAAGCCTATCAAAGATAGCATAATAAATGGGCAACCTAAAACCATTACAGATTTGATATAAGTGGTCTTTGTAATGTGCCTTCCATAACATCTAATGGTAGATGTGAATTGGTTTGAGGTCCTGTGGCGTCCACCTCCACCCGAGTATTGGGTATTCAGAATTAAAACAAAGCATATCCATGACATAAGCACTGTAATAGAAGGGAGGGATAGGCCGGGTAGTTTTGTGTGAATTGAATCTAAAATCAAGAATTGCAGAGGCTAATTTATCACACAAAATATTGGCCCAATCCATTATATAACTACTTGTTGCCGCTTCCATTAAAGGAACCATTTCGATATCAAATCTTGCAGAATCATGCATCCCCCATATCCTACACATCATCGCCCCAGCGTAACAGTTAGGAGATGCTAAGGAATCCACGGAGTACTTACCCGATGACTCGTGTTTGTGCTTTGCTGGATTTTGTCTCCATTGTCTGATTGGGGCTGATTCTGTCTCATTTTCATCTGCAAATTTATTTAGAAAACGTCTGTTTTATTTCTTCTCTGGCTCGGGAAAATTGTACATTTTCCTCAAGTCGTCAGGCTGGAACGAACCGAAAACTCTTTCATCGACCGTGCAAAAGGTCCTATTAGAAACATGAATTTTTTCAACCAACCATCGGACCACATCAGTGTAAGGGAGAATTTTCTCCCGAGCTGCTATCCTGTGTAAAAACGAGTCGGCCAAATTCTTTAGCGAAGCTTCTGATCTGTTGGCTGAGTCTGTAATTGCTTCTTCTTCTGTTTCCTTTGGTTCTTCAGCCTCAATCAGATTATAAATACTTTGCCAACTGGTATTTCCTAGGCCAAGACATGTAGTGTCTGAAATCAATCCCTTCTTGTTTGGTCCTGGGTCACTGGTGGGCTGGATAGTAACTGCAGGGACTGCTGCCGCAGCGAACCTCTTAGATTTCTTCCCCATTTGCTTAAAAATTGAAACTTTGGCGGAATTTTTCACAAGGAAGACCAGCGTGATACAAAAAATAGATAGCAAGAGCCGATATGAAAGAGTATGAATAAAAATCAAGATAAAAATTACCGCAGATAGAATCTAAGTGGAAAATCTCGGCATAACTCCTCCATTAATTGGCCGCTTCATCTGTCAGTGATGATAAGGGAGGTTTTAAATAATCCATCATAACGTATATTGATTGAAGCGTAGCTTATATTTTGGCGGTTAATCGCATTTGATGATTGGCATCGTGAAAAGGAGGATTTACATAATAATCCAAAATATCGTTCAATCACCGAAGGTGATACAATGCATGCTAATCTTTATTATGTTTAGAAATACGCACCCAGATTTAATGTATCACAATCGGGGCAGGGCTTGGGTTCCTTTATTTGTGCCATTATGAATCGCCGATCGTCGATAGTGATATGCCTCATCACGTCGGGGGATTTAAAGGTGGCTCAATTAATGCAACACTTACCATTGCCAATTGCCGATCGCTGATAGCGATATCTTTATCGCATCGGAGGAATTGAGGATGGTTTAATTGACACAACACTTACCAATGCCGATTGCTGATAGCGATGCCTTTATTGCATCAGAGGAATGGGGAATGCTTTATAGGTGATGTGCTTTGTCTTTCCCCGATATCCGATAGCGATTTCCCTTTTCGGATTCAAATTATTCAATGTGCCTTTACTTATATTTCTTTTTTTATTGCGATATGCGATCTTGCGATCGCTTTATCGCAATAATAAAAGCTTTATAATTTGTTTTTTTTTAAAAGGCCCTTTTCTCATTGTTTTCAAAAGGGAAATCATATTTCAATTGGACTTTTTATGAGGGTTTTTTCCTAATAATAAGTAAATACTAATTTATTGACATATCTATGTTTAAAAGGGACCCATTTCCTATTATGATTTCAAAGAAAAAATTTATGAAATGGGGGGTTGTTGTATAGCACAACAATTGGCGATTCACTGGAAGAAACAGTTATCTCTGGGAAAAGTTAAAATACTTAAGCTTTTAAATCTGAAAATCTTATCTGAGTGAAAGAATCTAATATAATTAGAGCAACATAAATTCTGAATGTAATGATAACTATCTCTGCTATCCTCTTCTCATGTTATAATTAAATACATTCTATGTTTCAAACTAGCCTTGGTTGGTTGCTAATGATAAAACAAAAACTTCTCCAACTTAGCTTTATAATGACTCCTTTGCCATAGGTAGAGCCTCTGCTGCCAGCAAACGTTTATAGTTTCGACATGGATACCTTTTAACCATTTGCTTGTTCATTATCCCATCTATTTCAGAGTATTATTAAAAAGAATGAATCCAGAATTATGTTTTCATATTTTTGAATCATTGTCCTTTTTCTTCATTTTGTAAGATAAAAATCCATTGTCCTGGTTTGGTAGCCAGCTGTTTGACAATGCCATTCACCGGTAATAATTTAATTGAACAAGTTGGCTCGTGATGAGACCCCTTGTCTTATAATTATAAGCCATTACCCTGTTTTGGTATGCAGTATTGGTAATGTCAGTTGAACTATTTCCCTATGATCATGGTAAGCAGGCTTGTGATAAGACCTCTTATCTTTTACCTCAAGTATATTTTAGAATTACACTCCGAGTAATTATAACTCTTTGATGAATGGGATGAACAATTTTCTCCTTAAGAGAGGATGGATGATAGGATAAGAGTTGAAGATGCTAAGATTGAATCAGTATCCATTTTGTATTGATAACCGTTTCAAGGCTGCTTAAAAACATTAAAATGGTTTACAGTATTTGTAATCCTTGAGAAGAGTTTACAGAAATAAAATGGGGTTTCAGAATCTAAACATACCTAATTTCCTAGTGTCATGCGGAAAGAGTCAATTTTGCAGACAAAACCACCTCCCTAGAAAACAAGGCTTTTCTAGTGACAAACAAAACAATCAAGCACTATCTTTCCGTAAATATGCATTTAAAATAAAAGCAACCAGGTGTTTAAGGCTTACCTTTAGTCCAACACTTGTTTGTAGTAGCCAAACCTCTTCGATCCAGATGAGCTCCTTCTCCTTGAAGCCTGCATTCACTAACAAGCAAACGATTACATAGCACCTGAATAACTCATATAATAAAACATATTCATCATAAAGACCAAGTAGTTTATGAAACAAATTATATATAACAACTTGTTGAGAAAAATGAACTTAATTGTATTAATTGGAAACAAAAGAAACCATTACAACTAGTGCCTTGGTGTTGTGCAGGTCCCTCCCAGGGTCCAGCAAGAGTTCTCCTCTACTTTGATCAGCTCACCCACTTCCAAATGAAGCTAAGAAAGGATTGGAATCTCTCCTCTCAGGCTCTAAAAGGGAGTCCTAATTTCAGCAGCATCTACCCTTAGGAATGTTCAGCTTTCAACCTCCCCTCCCTCTGGGCCAATGCCTGTATTTATAGTGCTTTGGAGGAAGTTAATCAGGTCCACCATCAATGGGATAAACCCCTCTTTCAAAGGGGTAGCTCCCCTCTTCATGGGATAAGTTCCTCTTTCATTGGGATGCATGAACCATCTGGAGGCGCTCAATCCACGTCAAACCATCTTCTAGAATGCTCTAGAATCGGCCACAAGTAAGTTTTTTGGAGTAAAACTTGCGCCTTTTAACCTTTACAAGAGTACACACCCACCCCTTTACAGACAGAGCGTACAAGTACGCAGGTATTATGAACATGAGGTGCGTACACGCAGGTAAAGGTAAGAGAAACTGTGTAACCAGAGTTATATTGAGTTTTAAAGACTTTCTCTCTTTTTTGGAGTTTTTCATGAGGAGAAGAGCTATAAGACTTGCCAAGGAGGACAGTATGACTATTGATGGAGCCATACTAACTACAAATAGTCATGGTGACAAATTTTAGTGTAACAGATTGCCCCCTAAAGTGCGAAGTCTGTAGTAGATTAGGGTTTTATATCATCTAGGAAGGGTGAAGCACTTTATCATTTCGAGGATTATCTTGTGGAGAGCCCAGTCGGAACCTGCAAATATTCAATACAAAATACATATATGAGATCATATCATCACTGAGGTAGGCATTCCCATACTCAGATCAAAAACTTAACTAACAAACTAACTACTGCTCTGATATAGGAATGATTTCGCAATACATCATAATCATAGACTCATGTAGACACAGTATGGACGCAACCATCTGTTTATAATTACTCTACTATATAATGAATACAAAACTCCTCGCAGTCTGGATGGCGGAAACTAGATCCAGGGTCTTCATTTCTACTTCCCGAAATAGTACGATTCTATCCATGCGAATAAATGAGTTGATGTCGAACATGGTAGAAACCACTTGATTACCAGTCGATGATGTAAACTGTTAACAAGTGTGAGAGAGACCACCAGTGATGTCAATGGTTCTCAAAGTACCCAGTACAATCCGTGAGATGTGAATGAATGTGTTGATGTGGAACATGTCACGGAATCCTTTGATCGAAAGTCAATGATGTAAACTGTCGTCAAAGGCGAGAAACCTGCCATTGAGGCATGCAGATTTCAAGGTACTGACGATTCCTAGATCATCTTTCTAGATAATGTGCTGATTTCGATAGAAAGTGATCCATTGCATGCAAGCCCACAACTTCGAAATCATAGATCAAGTTGAAGAAATGTAGCTGTAAGGACTGACTCAGGGATGGTCAAGATGGATGACAGGTATTTTGTAGATGAATGGTTTATTTGCAGTGACCTCTTGAACACATAACGACACAACAGATGGCTTGGTGACAATTGACCCAAAGTTAATACCCGGAAAATGGCTGAAGACTTTCAATGTGGTTTGATTAACTGTTAGGCAAAGGATTTCCCAACCCAGGTGAATGAAAAGTGTCGTGTTCAAGAGTGGTGATAAAGGTTTCTTCGAGACAAAGGATAACAAATAGGCTCATTTTTCTCTCTTTTCCCCCACCATTTTTAGCAAGTACCTCTTTATTTTTTACAAGCTTGAGGAGGATAGCATTTGCTTGATTATAAGCTCATCCTTCAGATGAGTCCAACTTAGTTTAGATTCGAACCCTAAGAAGGAGTGGTCCGTTCCTGTTTGTAATCGAACAAGTCCTTTAGTGTGAAATTTTAACGAGTCCAGTATAGGAGAAACTCAACGTTTTTCAATTTTAGAGAGTCTGAAAAAGCTTAAGAAGACTCCAGGGTTGACCTTTTTCGTAAGTTTGTGTCTCCCAAGCCCGAAAAAGTATAAAATAATACTTGAGAGAACCGTTTGATCGTTACGACCAAGGAGTACTTTCATGATTAGTGTCTCTGGTCTGAAAAGTAAAAAGCGTCAAGGACACGTTGTTTTATTTCCAATATCAAATTTGAAATGACAAAAATCTGGCAATCTTTTCATGTTTTTAAGGTCAGAAAAGGGTTGTAAGAGGACCGTCTTTTAATTCCGTTTTAACGAGTGTAAAAGAAATGCTCGGCAATCTTTTCATGTTTTAGGAGTCAGAAAAGGGCTTAAAGATGACTCTGATGTTTTTGTTTGTAAAAAATGACAATTTTCCCTGAAAATCCTTTATCCTGCACAAAAACCAACACATTACTCATACCTGTTGAGGAGAGAAAAAGGGTTTTTGGCAAGAAACTTCCCATGGACATTGCAGAGAATCCGACCGTTGAAACCGAACGCCATCTCTTCCAGGTAATTTTCAACATTCTTCTCTTCAATTTCATCTGTTTAGAATTCTTTTTTAGGCCCCAAATTTCTTTTTTTGGAGGTTTTGGGGTTTCAAGAACTGCCTCTCGGGGTACACAAGTGCCACACTAGGGACGCGCGTACCCCGACATTTTCTCAGTTGGGAAAATGTCGGGAGTACGCACCTTGCCTTGAGGGAACCTGCGTACCCACGCTATGTTCCTAAAGGCGGGGTGCGTACTCCATGCAACGAGTTTTCAAACCCCAAATTCTCCAAATTGGACCACAAATTTTTGATTTCATGGATTCTAATGGATGCTTTTTGGTGTGTAGATTGTTCACCATGCTTGATTGGCGTGAGAGAGAGCACGAAGATGTTGATTTGGCCGCCATTAATCATCAACCGTCAATTGATGCTTTGAAGGCATGCGAGCTTTATAAATACTGGGCCATACCTGGCATGAGGGCCCAAGTGAGCTTTCTAGAGTGGCTGGTAGAAAGATGGAACGTTCAAGACCAGTGTTTTTATATTGGAGGGCACCAGCTCGAGATGGAGCCCGCATATATCTACTTTCTCACTGGTTTTCCCAAGAGAGGCGAACACTTGACTCTTTTCGGGACTAGGCCGGGTGGCCAGTCCATCGCTAGTCTCTGACTAGAGTGGTGTAACACTCAGACTCAGGAAAACGGGATAGAGATCAAAACTATATCCCGACCTGAACTTAAGGTGATTTCTTTTACAGTTACCAGACTTTGCGGGGCTGCCACTTTACACATTGCTACTGGATTCTAGATGCGGATGGCTATTGATTGCTATCGAGGTACCATTTTCAACTGGTGTGATGTTGTGTTGGCCAATATAAAAGGCCAACTGATTAGAGCCAAAAACGGACAGCTGAAGACTTTTGGTTATGGGCCTTTAGTTGTAAGTTTTGGCTTAGAGAGGGTTCCGATGCTGATCCCACAGCAGCTCACTGTTGGTGTTGGGCTTCCTCGAGAGCCCAAATTGATGCGATGGGTTGCGGTTATGGCCCGTCATCCTGATGAGGGAACGGAGGTTGTCCGATTTACTCCGGAGTACTTTCGCTGGTTAGAAGACCAGGTCTTTTCTATACAGGATTTTCCTTATGCCGGAGTTGATTTTCGTGGAGATCCGGACATGGTTCTTCCACCGGGAGAACAATGGGATGACACAGGTAACTTCATTTTCCACAAGTTTTTTAAACTATCTATTTTTTTTTTTGTTTTTTATATCGTCTCAAAACTGATAGTAATAATTTTCAAAATGCAGATGTAGGCCCACGACGTCCAGCCAATCTCCGGCCTTACGAGAGGAGACTACGAGTTGCAGCGGCACCGGCCCAACAGGACGAGGCCACAGAGACTTTGGCTGAGTTGGAAAGTGACCTAGAGCGTCTTAGAACAGATATACCAGAGACTACCATAGATGACATTCTAATCCGACTTCAGCGCTATGTAGTCAGGGTCCCAGGACCTTTTAGGAGGTTCTTGTGTAGGGTGGCTCGTGCAGTGGTGTCATATAGAGATCATCACCAGTGATTGGATGGTCGTTTTGTAGACACATGTGACATTTTGGTTCTTTGTACTTATCATTTTTACCGATCATAAGGTGTTTTTCAACCTATGAATGAAGACGATGTATTTTTTGACACTCTCCTATATATATATATATATATCATTATTACCGGCTTATCTTGTAAATCATGTTATGGAATGGTTTTAAATTTACATGTGTGATTATTGCAAATGTCTATTTAACATTCAAGAAGCAACTGCATCTGGTAATGTATTTAAAGACCTTGAAATATGTTGATATTCAATGTAATCAAACTCACGTTCCAAGAGACGCACTCTCAAAAATAACCTTAATAACACTGGATTTCTAATGGCATATACTCTATTAAGCTGTAATACAATGAGTTCAGAATCTAACCTCACTATCAAACTCCGAGTCCCAAACGAAATAGATTCGAACAATAACTCAATCACTGCACTGTATTCGGCAACGTTGTTTGTTGTTTGACCGAGGCTTACCCCATGCATAGAAACTAACTCGTTAGAGGGTGAATAGATAACCCAAGCTGCGGAAGAGATATTCCGTGTACTACGACAAGCACCATCAGCGAAACCAATGTATGTTTGGAGAGGCATCGACATCTGCATCATCAAGAGTAAAACCAAGATAAGCCAGAATAATGACGAAAAAACACACTCTCTAGGCTAAGCACACTATCTAAACTAACAAACACACCAGCTAGAAAGAAAAACTAACCTAGAAAGAAAAACTAACCTAACTAAAAATCTCCATACCCATCTTTTAAGCATAATACCTCTTTAGGTAAAGTCCATTTCTGGGTTTACCCAAAGAGTCCCCGTCAAAGTCTACCAGCTCATAGGCCCCTTTTGCTAGCTTTCGCTTGACAATATAGGGCCCATGCCACATAGGAACGAATTCTCCAGCACCTAATTTATCATTAGCTTGATCATATAATAACGCTAGGTGTCCTTCCGAAAAATTTCGAGGGGTCACATTTCGATCATACTGAGATTTCATACGTTTTGCGTGAGTCTCGATCGCCAATGCAGCATCACGTCGATTCTCATCTAATTGAGCTAAGTATAATAAATGCTTCTCCTCTTCGGAAGTAGCTGGAAGTAACTCGATGGCCATTTGCAGTGACGGGATTTCGCATTCAATGGGTAGCACAGCTTCCAAACCATAAACTAGTTGGAAAGGAGTGAACCCTGTTAATGTTTTCACTGAGGTTCGGTATGCCCAAAGCGCTGAAAATAACATGTTGTGCCAATTCGACCGATGAATACCAATGATTCGTCGGATCATGATAACTAAAACTTTGTTGATGGACTCAACCAGACCATTCGCTTGTGGATAATAAGGAGTTGAACTATCGTGATGCAAACCAAGCTGGCCTGTAAGTTATGTCATCACAACGTTGCGAAAATGGCGCCCATGGTCAGTGATTATCGCTTGTGGGACGCCAAACCTAGAAATTATATGATTGAACACGAAAATTGCAGCTGTCTTGCCATCTGCCTCGAATGTAGGCATCGCCTCGGCCCACTTAGTAAAATAATCTACCGCAAGGATGATATACGCATGCCCCCCGACCGAGTGAGGGTAGCATGTAATAAAATCGATACCCCATTTGGCAAAAGGACCAATGACAATTATAGGGTGGAGAAGAGTAGGTGGAGCGCGCATCTTTCGATCAAACACTTGACAGTTGTGGCATTTTCGGACCGCAATAATACAATCTTTAAACAAGGACGGCCAGAAGTAGCCAGCGCGCAATATCTTTTGGGTTGTGTCATACCCATACATATGACCGCCACACGCTCCAGAGTGACAGTCATTTAGAACCCTTTCAGCCTCTTCGTGAGTTAAGCAACGTCGAAAAATAGAGTCCGCCCCACGGCGATAAAGAGTATCTCCAATAATTTTGTATTGTTGGGACTGGAATCGAATTTTCCGACGTTCTGACTTTGAAGCTTCGGGCCGAAAGGATTGGGTCTGGAGATAGACGATGATATCCCCATACCACGGATCTAAAGTGCTGATTAGAAACAAAGATTCGTCCGCAATGGCTCCTCTGCCACAGTTTCCATATCAGTACGCGGGAAGTCACACATTAAATCTGCGAAAACTAAAGATTTCTTAGACTTAGATTTCTCAAACTCCAAGTCGAATTCCTGCAGGATAACAATCCATTTAGAGTACTTTCCCCCTAGCAATTGTTTAGTCAAAATGTAGATCATAGGGTTGCAATCCGAAATGACTGTAGTTTTACAAAGTAAAATGTAGTGACGAAAACGTTGGACAGCTTGAACGGCTGCCAATGCCAATTTCTCCACATGTGAGTATTTTAGCTTAGTGGGATTTAACGTCCGACTAAGGTAATATATCACATGTTCCGTTCCGAATTCATCTTACTGGACTAAGACCATCCCAATGGTGGAATGAGCGATGGCGAGGTACAAAAAGTAATCCTGGTTGTGGTTGGGAGGATGCAACAACGGTGCATGGGTCAACGCGTGTTTGAGTGCATCAAAAGATTTCTGAGCTATCTCGTCCCAAGAGAATTGATAATTCTGTTTCAACAACTGGGTAAAACCCTTTGTAACCTCGGCGTAGTTAGGAATGAATCGTCGTAAAAAGTTTGCTTTCCCTTGCAAACTTTGGAGTTGGCGAAGACTCGAAGGAGGAGGCAACTTGAAGATAGCTTCTATCTTCGAGGGATTGACGCGAATGCCGGCTTTCGAAACTACAAGTCCCAGCAATCGTCCCGCCTATATACAAAAGACACATTTGTGTGGGTTCAACCGAATACGATAATGCCTACACCTCATGAAGATTGCTCGTAAATGGACAAGGTGATCAGCTCAATTTAATGAATGAGTAGGCAAATCATCGAGATACGGTTGCACAATGTGTTTGATGTCATGAAACGCATAAGACATCGCCCTTTGAAAAGTTGCTCCGGCATTCTTTAGCCCAAAAGGCAATTTGCAATAAGTAAATGTCCCCCATGGACAAATGAAAGCCGTTTTTGGTTGATCGGCAGGTAGAATATTGATTTCATTGTAACTGGAAAAACAGTCCATAAAGGAAAATATTTTGCTGCCGGCACAATCATCAATTATTTGATCGATATAGGGTGTTGGGTAGTTGTCCTTTGGACAAGCTCGATTAATATCCCTATAATCGATGCATATTCTTATTGTTCCCTATTTTTTGTTAACCAGAACAATATTCGATACCCAATCCGTTAACGGGATCGGATTAATGAAACCTTCTTTCAACAGTTTCTGAACTTCTGCTTTAATTGCAGCCGCTTTTCGTGGGTGAATCTGACGCAAACATTGCCGGACGGGTTTGGCATCCAGGTAAGTCTTGATCTCATGAACAACAATCGCGGGATCAATTCCTAGCATTTCCTTATAGGACCAGGAAAACACGTCGCAGAATTCTTGAAATAGGGCCTTGTATGTCTGAATTTCGTCATTTGTACACGAGGCACCTATATGAATGCTTTCAACAATTCCAGGCTGAACTGAAATGTCAATGGGAATAGTTCGAGAGATGTTTCCCAAATTCAGCTCGGAATCAGGATGTTTCATGGGATTCTGAGCTTCTTTGACATATTCAGCTGTAAAAATTGATGAGAAATCATTTTCAAAATGATCATCCTCGGGTAAAAACGAGGATCTATGATGGTGATCGTCCCATGGTAAATCATCTATACACAGGACTTCACGAAGTTTCTCGTCAGATGACACAACTTCGGGAAACGCTATTAACTCCGAGGTTGATGTGAAAAGTGATTCCTCATGGACCACATTCATTAGGTCTATTTTGGTTGAACACGGGTCGGTAAAAGACTGCACGGCTTCATAGGCAATTTCATATGGACTCAAAGGTATAAAATTACCAAATGAGTCTATTTCAGATTCAGAAGGAACGATCCAAGGATCGTCATAAAAAATAGTGTCTGATGTAATCATATGAATGGTTGCAAATGAAGATGATGCGCTGAGTGGAGGAAAAGGAAAAGTTCCCAATAAACCGGCATCTTTAACTAATCCTACTCCAACATCCTTATGTGGGATAGTCGTTTTACCGACATGCTGAATACTCTCTGAAGAGGTTCGGTCGGATGAAAAGTAAGACAGCTAGTCTATTGTTACGATCTTTCCATTGTGTGGGAACTTTATGACTTGGAAGACCGATGAAACGACCGCTGTCATAGCGTAAGACCAACTTCGACCCAAGAGAAGGTTGTAGTCTAGAGGGGCATCAACCACCTCCACATCCAGACGAATGGTTTTTCCTTCAAACCCTATAGGCAAATCCTGTAGAATGCCAAAAGGATGAAATCCATGGCCATCAAAGGCCTTAAGAATTGTCGGGGATTGATTTAGTGAAGGAGAACCAAGCGATCTCCAACACTGTATCGACATAATACACGTTGAAGCTCCCTCATCAATTACAGTCCGATGAATAGGCCTGTTTTTTACTATCACTGGGATCTGGAAAGCCATTTGATGAGGCAAACATGGTGTACTATTTTCTAGATCAAAGATTATTAGGTTCAGGTCCTGAACATCAACAGCTCCTATAGCCGACAAGAGTAATTTGCGCTGTGCTGGGCATGATTGCAGCACTTCCAAAGCCGACATTGTAGAGCGTGAAATAGCTAAGTCCTCAACAATGTTGTAATTCTGGGCTGCTCTCGCATGTGGATTGAAAGCAGACCTTCGAAGTACACCCTTGATGGGCGGTTTGATTACTAAGTCTGGGTTAGGCTTCTCGATCTGTAGTGGATCAGAACCGGGAGCTGAGGTTGATGGATTAGAATGAGAAGATTCTACTTCTTTGCCATCAAGAGGACTTTTACTACCATAATCTTGCGATCGAGTCGCAATCCTTACATGGGACACCATCAAAATGGGTTCTTCATTTGCACTCGAGGAAGAACCTATCGTTTTGCTATCTTTTGGAAATGGATCCTTCAAGACAACAGGGATTTGGGAACCCTTGACGATCTTCGCAACCTCTGCTCGATGAGGGCAGTCTCTTGTAAAATGTTCCTCTTCACAAATGAGACATGGATAATGAGGTTTGTGTTTTTCATGATTGGATTCCGCCTTTTCAGTTTTCTCCTTTGGAGTTTTGTCTGCTTTATTCTTCTTCTTCCCTTTCTTTTTTCCACCAGATTTTGATTTAGCCGTAGATGACTCTACAGCGTGAATATCGGCGGAAACTTCAGCAGAAGAATCTCTTGTCGGGGAGTCTGGTAAGGTTATAATAGGAGAAGAATTCTTTGAGTATTTCTTCTTGCTTTTAGTGTTCATCGTACCAATCATGCCATCAGCAGCATGAGATCCTGAAGGAGCTGCAACGATTTGATTTGACTTTGGAAGATCTGGGATCTTTTCGTGTAACGTACCTGACTGAGTATAAACTAAGTCAAGGTACTGCGCTTGAGCAATCACTTGCTCCTCAATAACTACTCCGGCCTTAGCTACGTCTTCAGTAATCTTCGGTAACAATGATTTAACAAACCATTCAGCTAAGATCTCGTCCGGGATAAAAACTTTCACTAACCGCCTTCGACGTCTCCATTCATGAATATAATCGGAAACATAAGTGGACGTCGATTTCTTTAATGAAGTTAGTAACTCCGTACCATTATCATATCTGATCTGCAACTGAAAATGAGTTAAAAACAAGGTAGCTAACTGGATAAAATTATAAAAAGAGACCCGTGGCAACTCAATGTATCACTTGGCTGCAAGACCAATGAGAGTGCACTCGAAAAGATGTAAGCGGATCGAATCATCCAAGATGGAATTAGAGGCACACCAGAGGTGGTAAGGATTCACATGATTCGATGGGTCCTCTCCAGACTTACCCTCGAACTTGGGAATGTCACTGGGCAACTTATTCGGCATTGGCGGCCAAAATGGAAGATAATTAATTGGATCATTCGTTAGGCGTGACAAGTCTGGTAAATCCAAAGTTGCGATAAACAGTAGCTGCCGATTAGGATCCCTAAAATTCTGAGTCATTATACCAGCCCCAGGAGGAGGATATCCAGGATAAATAGGAATGGGAATCGCATTCGGGATATTGTATCCTCCTGGAAAACTAGGATTAACCGAACCGTACTGGGGTTGTTGTGGTTGTTAATAAGTGTACCCAGGATACGGTTGATACTGGTAAACTGGCTACTGGACAGCAGGACCGAATTGGTACTGTCCCTGGTACGATTGATAAGTGAATTGTGGTTGACTAGTGACAACCGTACTTAAACCAGGTTGTCCTACAGGCATCTGAACCGTAGTTTGAACCGTGGATCCAGACGATGGTAAATATGTCTGAGGAGTAGATACAGGAACAGTAGAAACCGGAGTTGTCGATACTCCAGAAGTAAGTGGGGTAGATTGAACAGATGTTGCGGCAGTTGCAGCAATCGTTTGAGATGGAGTACGAGGTGAAATAGGCCCAGACTGAGAAACTACCGAAGGTACAGAAGTTTGAATATTAGACTGGACTGGTTGCTGGGGTGAACCAGAAACTAAGGGTTGTCCAGTTTGAGATGACAACTGTACATTTTGCTGCAACACCTGTTGAATTTGCGATGGATCCCACACTATGTTCATTACGGGGTATTGACCCATAACAGGTTGAGGATATTGGGATCCATAACCGGGTTAAGGGTAGGATTGATAAGTGAAAGGTACATTTCACGTACCTTGAACATAAGATTGACCTTGGGGTGGTTGGAAACCTTGGTTTCGAGTACTGACCTTGGGATAGATACCCTTGAGGCATGTACTGATACTGGGGTTGACCTTGAGGTATAAATTGATACTGGGGTTGACCTTGGGGTACATATTGAGTCTGGGGTTGACCTTGAGGAAAGTATTGTACCGTAGGCACGTACTGTCCTTGAGGTTGCCCCCCAGATGCAAATTGTGTACCTTGAGGTTGCCCCCCAGGTGTTAATTCAGGTTGCCCCCCAAGCGGTAACTGGCCACCTTGAGGTTGAGAAGCGGGAATCAAGGATAATTTTAGGGGCGAATGTTCGCCCTTTGGCGAAATTAAGGGGTTTTAAATTTTTAGTGGGCGAATATTTTGTATCATAGTACATTTTTACAAATCACCTCAAATAGCCCACCTTATTTTAAGGGAGAGGGTAAAAAGGCTAAATTTAGCCCTTGAAATTAGGACTTACAACCTTCCATTCGCCCATTTTCAAGAATAGGTTTTATTTAAGTGAATCCATTCGCCCATTTTCAAGAATAGGTTTTATTTAAGTGAATCCTATGGGCCAAATACCATATTTATAAAAGAGGTATGGTAAATTAATAAAAATATAAATAAATGAGAGGTATGGTAAATAAATAAAACATTTTTTATATTTACTCCATAAGTCACGTTACATACATGTAAGGGTGTAAACAAATAAAAATATCAGTAAAGTGGAGGTATGGTAAATAAATAAAACGTCTTTTTATACTTACTCAAAAGGTATGGTAAATAAATAAATTACTCAAAAGGTATGGTAAATAAATAAAAATATAAATAAACTAGACGTATCGTAAATAAATAAAACCTCTTTTTATATTTAGTCCATAACCCTCATTCTATTTATGAAGGCTCAAGAAAGAGGTTTTATTTAAGTGAATCCTATGGGCCAAATACCATATTTGTAAAAGAGGTATGGTAAATTAATAAAAATATAAATAAACAAGAGGTATGGTAAACAAATAAAACATTTTTTTATATTTACTCCATAAGTCACCTTATATTTACGAACACTCAAAAAATGGGTTATATTTAGGTGAAACCTATGGCCAAAATACTATGGGACAAATACCATGGACTAGATTGTTATTAATACCATGCAAAAAACCATTATTAACCCTAATATTAGAATTAATAAAAATAAAAATGGCACATGGTATTGACCCATGGTATTCACCTGGAATGTAGCCTATTTAAATGGGGGAATTAAACCAGCATGTAGCCTATGCTAAGATTCACTAGGACTTTACAAATCTTTATTATTTAGTGAAAGACTCGCCAAGATCTTACAATATTTTATAATTGAGTAAAATATTCGCCATACCTAGTGAGAGATTCCCCAAAAAATTATATATACATATTATATTATTGATAAAATCGCCTTCCATTTTTCCTATATACCATGGAGATTCGCCCATTTATTATATTTATAAATTTAGGGGGGGTTCTTAAATTTTTCCCTGGCGGGAATAGAACCTGACATCACAAGAATGTCTTCTACGCTCAACGGCTTTGCACCATTGCTTCCAGTGAATATCCTTTGTTCAATGGGTTGAGGAGATGCTCCCGAAAAAGTACCAGCGAGTGACTGATACCCAGAGGGAACAGAAGGATTGCCGTACAAAAAAGATTCAGGCGATTGAGTAAACATGGACGACTGACCTGACATATTTATGGGAGTATAAAAACCCCTAGGTGGATAAGGAGTACGAGGTGGTGAAAAACTTAACCCTGAGTTGTCCAAATAATTAGTTAAAGAAAGATACCATGTAGTACTTCTAGATGGACTGTAAAAAATCAATTCACGCTCCCTTAGATCAATAGTAGGTTGATTTTCAGGGATAGGGATGCCTATTTCTTCTTCTGGAGCAAGTTCTTCAATAGCTAACAAACCAGAAGGAAGATTTTCGGTAATGACTCTTTCTACCCTAGGTGAATTAGGAGCACTAGAAGTTGGAGAGACTAACCCCGATGTTGGAGTAACAGGTTCAGATATCTCCGGTTCTTCGCCTATATCACTAGTAGATGAAAAACTACCAACAAGTTCGGAAACCGAAACAACTTCAAGATTATAACCTGTTTCTAGAGTTTGGTAATCAGGATGAACAACCAACGAAGACTCTCCTTCTTCGGGTGACCCTACTTTACTGCCACTAGGAGTTACGAGGACTTTCAAACCTTCGTAATGGCCCGGGACGTCTTCAGGAGGTTGGACCCGAAGTCTACGGGACTTCCTCAACAAATTAGCCACGGTTACAACCTCAGGAGACTGCCCCCGAAGTTTACGGGACTGTCTCGGTAATTCAGCCACAGTTAAAACTTTTAACTACTGCACACGCAAACAAAGTAAAATCTCAAAGCAAACCACCTAAAGTCTCTAAAGAACCAAACAAATTCGAATCGCACACCTAAAGAATCTAGGGCGTCAAACCACACACAAACAGTAACCTTCTGGACCGAAAACACTAGTTGGTGATGAAATCCAACATCGCAAAATTCAGTACAAAAGTGGCGGGTGGAACAGTTACCCCGACAACCTGCTTAATGAATAGACTGGACCAAGTTCCTCCACTTTAACCGTCTCGAGTGAAGTGAACCCCCTAGAAAATCCAAGTGAGTCTAGCCGACGTCTGCTCCAGGTACAGTGGGTTCTTCCCTCCACCGTCACCTTAGGAAGAATCCGAAAGATAATAGTCACTAAGGTCACCAACAGCAACAAATATACCTGGGGGAACAGTCTACGATCCGATACACACGCAAGGGCAGAGTAACAAGCTCAATCTCCTTGTCGGCTCCTTGACAATAATCCAAGGTTTACCGACAAGTGACCCCAGGCTCCTCGACAATGGTTAATCCGAGGTTTACCGTTTGTAGTACGTGCATATCTGGCATCGTTCCCAATGAAGGAGGATTGATTCCCTCACTAGTTCGAACACGATCTCATGCTTCTCCTTTAAGAGGAGCTTTCCCAGAGTACAAATGTAATAGTTGGATTTATCCTACTGCAAGATAACCTACTTGTTTGGTTTTACTGTCTTGGAGAGTTAATTACTCTCCTACTCCAAGACACTAGCATGATCTATATTGGTGTATCAGAGCCCTAGTAAATAAAAAGTTACTAAGCTGATTTTACTTTAAGCGTTAATTTCTATGGCTTTTCTTTAGGACAAAAGGTAGCGGAGATGAAACTGATGGTGTGTAGACTCGACTCAAATCCACTAAAAAGATGCACCTAAGATTATTTAAACTATCTTTCCTTTTCAATGAATTCCCTAGCTAAGAGAGTTGGAGAATGCAAAATTTATAAAGACAACTTTCTTTGCAATGAAAATCAAAGAAACAATCTCTTTATCTTTTCCAAAGCACACAACACATGACCACTAATTATTTCATGAAAACTTCCTTTCTCTTTTCAAAGACTTCAAATGCTACTAAAACAAACTTTCTTCGAAAGAGATTTTTGTATTTTTCCCTATTTTAACAAAGCATGCAAAACTACTTAACAAAAATCAATTTTAAGATCTATGAAAATCAAATCAAGTTTAAGATCTATGAAAATCTAAGATAAATTTACCTAAAATCAAATCTAAGAGAAATTTACCTAAAAGCAAATCTAATGAGGTAAAAGCCTACAAAATATAATTCCAGGATGTTTTACTCAGTTACGATTCAACCAAGGACTAATTCATGTAGAATCATAAACCAGTCAAAAACAAAAATAAAAGGTTTTTGTTCTTTTTCTTAAGAATGAAATTCACAGCTTAACCAACAAGCCTTCTCGAAATTCCGCAAAGAGACAACACAAAGGTAGGTTTCTCACAAAGGTAGATTTTACGAAAGGTCCGACTCCTAAGAAGACTGGAAAGACCAGGGATATCCCAGGTTTTTACAACTTCTAAAGCCAGAGTCACTACAAGACCAATACAAAAATCAAACCTAGGGCTAGAATTTCTATGAACTTCACTAAAACCTTTGATGCTAATGAAACAATCTTAGATGAAAACTTCTGATAGGTAAATAGTGGATCTGCGCAGCAATAAACAAGCTATAAACAAAATCTAATAGGTAAAAAGGAAAAAATGGAAATTTTCTAAACTTTTGACAGGGTACGCAGGCAACCTGTTTGCACAGGTGCGGCCACGCTCTGTGTACAAAGCAGAAGTGCGTATACGTACGCATTGTGCTTAACGCAGAGGGTGCGTACTGCTCTAAAAAACAAGAAAAATAAAAACTAACTCAACCCTAAGCTATTCCACCCAAATTCACAGTCAATCAGTCAAAAACTAGAAAGAAATCAAGGTTTCTCAAATCAAAGTATCAATCAAAAGAAAAATCAATCAAATCCATGGATTCCCCAGTATGGTCGCCATTTTGTCATGCGGAAAGAGTCAATTTTGCGGACAAAACCAACCTCCCTAGAAAACAAGGCTTTTCTAGTGACAAACAAAACAATCAAGCACTATCTTTCCCTAAATATGCATTTAAAATAAAAGCAACCAGGTGTTTAAGGCTTACCTTTAGTCCAACGCTTGTTTGTAGTAGCCAAACCTCTTCGATCCAGATGACCTCCTTCTCCTTGAAGCCTACATTCACTAACAAGCAAACGATTACATAGCACCTGAATAACTCATATAATAAAACATATTCATCATAAAGACCAAGGAGTTTATGAAACAAATTATATATAACAACTTGTTGAGAAAAATGAACTTAATTTTATTAATTGGAAACAAAAGAAACCATTACAACCAGTGCCTTGGTGTTGTGTAGGTCCCTCCCAGGGTCCAGCAAGAGTTCTCCTCTACTTTGATCAGCTCACCCACTTCCAAATGAAGCTAAGAAAGGATTGGAATCTCTCCTCTCAAGCTGTAAAAGGGAGTCCTAATTTCAGCAGCATCTACCCTTAGGAATGTTCAGCTTTCAACCTCCCCTCCCTCTGGCCCAATGCCTGTATTTATAGTGCTTTGGAGGAAGTTAATCAGGTCCACCATCAATGGGATAAACCCCTCTTTCAAAGGGGTATCTCCCCTCTTCATGGGATAAGTTCCTCTTTCATTGGGATGCATGAACCATCTGGAGGCACTCAATCCACGTCAAACCATCTTCTAGAATGCTCTAGAATCGACCACAAGTAAGTTTTTTGGAGTAAAACTTGCGCCTTTTAACCTTTACAGGAGTACGCACCCACCCCTTTACAGACAGAGCATACAAGTACGCAGGTATTATGAACATGAGGTGCGTACACGCAGGTAAAGGTAAGAGAAACTGCGTAACCAGAGTTATATTGACTTTTAAAGACTTTCTCTCTTTTTTCGAGTTTGACATGAGGATCAGAGGTATAAGACTTGCCAAGGAGGACAGTATGACTATTGATGGAGCCATACTAACTGCAAATAGTCATGGTGACAAATTTTAGTGTAACACCTAGAAATCTTCCTTTCATTTAAGGTTTCCATTTTAAAAGCAAATATCATAAGCATTTCTTTTGAGAAACTTTTCAATGTAGTAAAGACCAATGGAAGGCTAACTTTATTCTTCTAACATCTAAAATCTAAACTATGTACAAAAGTTCAGCTGGAAATTGAATATTTACAAAAGGGAGAAGGGAATACCTTCTAAATTAAAGAATTCTTTCAAGATGAGGCCGTTAATAGGAAGAGAATCTGTCTTTCCTTATAGATCTTGCAAAATGAAAGTAGAAGGGCCTATCTTCTCGTTGATTTGAAATGGTCCAACCCACATTTTCTGGAACTTTGTGTGTTTTCCTTTATCCTCATGGGCTTTGTCCCATTTAAAAACTAGATCACCAACTTGCAATTGTTTTGAACTGGTTGAAGTTGTATCAAAAGATGACTTGATAATTTGCTGATGTTTTGCATGTATAATCCTGGCTTTTTCCCTTTCTTCTAATTTCAGAATTTGATCGTGCCTTAGTTGAATAGAAGATGAGGGACTCTCTTCGATAAACTGCACTAAGGCTAAAGATGGAAGCACTAAGTTAGCTGGTATGATAGCTTGCTTTCCATACACTAGATCGAATGGAGAAGTGCCTATAGAGGTTTTCGTAGTTATTCTATCAGCCCAAAGTGCAAATATCAAAGATTTATGCCAGTTCTTATGATTTTGTTCAATAGTTCGCTTAATAATTCTAATAAGGTTTTTATTGGTAGATTCTTCCAACCCATTACCCTGAGGGTAATAATTTGCAGAATATCTCAATTTAAATCCCCTTTTGATAGTGAACTCAAACACAGAATTTCCAGAGAAATAAGATGCATTATAAAAACAAGAGCTTTTGGGACACGAAACCTGGTAATGATGAATTGATCTATGAATTCCATAATTGCCTCAGAATTTGTTGCCTTTAAAGGAATCGCTTCAACCCACTTAGTAAAGTAATCAGTGGTAGTAAGGATATACTTATGTTGTTTGGATGAATGTGGAGTGACTTCTCCAATGATGTCCAATCCCCATTGCTCAAATGGTTGCTCAATGTTGACTGGTTGCAAAGGGAAAGATGGCTTTCTTTGTCTTCCACTGGAGGTTTGACAGCTTTGACACTTCCTTACATATTCATGAGTATCTCTGAACAAGGTGGGCCAATAGTATCCAGCATGAATGATTTTGTGAGTTGTGGTGTCAGCTCCAAAATGTCCTCCTGCTGGTCCATCATGAAGTTCCTGCAAAACCTTTAATGCTTCAGGTTTTTCTAAGCATCTTAGTAAAATTGAACCATAATTTCGTCTAAACAATACGCCATCTATAATTGTAAAGTTTTTTTCTTTTAATCTAATGGCGCGTTTGTTTTTATAGGGGAGATTGGAAGGAGCGTACCCATTTCTTAGATAGAAAATCAGATCTGTATACTATGATTCAGAACGTGTGGTACTTATCTGATTGATTTCTTCAGTATCTTCTGTATTTTCAGGTTCTTGAATGTTGGATGCTCCTGCTAACAACCTGCAAAAACCTTGGCCTTTGACAATCTTCCCTGGCTTGATTTCCAAGTCATATCCTTGTAATGTTGTGACATAATTTGCTCTCTTTTCTCCTAACTCCCTTTGAACCAGTAATTGTCTTACTGCCGAAAAAGGAACTATAACTTTTGTATGAGCTTTTAAGAGGAAGGGCCTATAGTGTTTTATGGTTTTGTACACAACAAAGGCTTGTTTTCCAACTTCCGAATAATTCAGTTCAGCACCTTGAAGATTTGAGCTGTAGAACGAAATAGGTGCTTCCAAGTTTTGATCATTGATTTGAGTCAATACTGCTACATATGACGAAGTGGATGCGAGGGTATATAGTATGAAATGATTAGAAAATTTGGGAGTGCTTAAATCAGGGGCACTAATTATTGATTGCTTGATGGAGTCAAATGCCTCCTTTTCTGCAGATCCCCATTTAAACACTGAATTTTTCTTAATCATCATTTGCAATGGTAAAATAATCTAGGAAAAATCCGGCACAAAACGTTTAACAAAGTTAATCTGACCCAAAAATGACTGCATGGATTTTTTATTATGAGGAAATGGAATTACAAATTTTTTTTTAATTCTATCTGGATCAATATAGATACCATATTTTGAAACAATGAAGCCTAAAAGTTTTCCTTGATTAAGGTCAGAAAAGGACTTCTTTGGATTAAGAGAGATACCATATTTTCTACATCGTTCAAAGATTTGTTTTAAATCATGTACGTGATTAGACCTTTTCTTGAAAAATATAGTAATATCATCTAAATAGAAGACTACTGATTTATTATGCTATGTCCATGGCTCTTTGAAATGTGGCTCCTGCATTGATGAATCCAAAAGGCATCTTTTGGTAGGCATAAGTTCCCCACTTAGTTCTGAAGGTCGTTTTAAGCCTGTCATCAGGATGAACCAGTATTTGGTTATATCCTGAAAAACCGTCTAAAAAGGACATTAGTTCTGAACCGACTACTGAATGTAATGCTTTCTCCATAGTAGGTAGAGGGAAGTTATCCTTTTGACTTGCCTTGTTAAGATTTCTGAAATCAATGCAAATCCTGATATTGCCATTTTTCTTCCGAATAGGCACCATGTTGGAAACCCAGTTTGAATGTCTCACAGGAAAATTATCTTAGCCTTTAAGTGTTTATTTAATTCAGCCTTTATTTGACTCTCAAGGTTAGGATGAATCTTTCTTAACTTCTGTTGCACTGGTTTTTGTTCGGAAAGCATTGGAATAGTATGTTGAATGATTGATGTATCATATTTTTTCAAATCATCATATTTCCAAGCGAAGACATACTTGTTTTTTGTTAAGAGCTTAATGAATGTTGTTCTTTCTTCTATAGAAAGTCCTAGTCCCAAATTAATGTTTTGAGGGTTCTCATCAGTACCTAGGTTTATCAATTCAAATCTTAAAGTGGAACTCTGGATTTTTGAATTGGTCACCTGTTTAAACCTGTCTTTAATATCATAAAGATATTCAAGCTTGACCAATAGTTTTGGTATTGAGTTTCCCTCTTGCTTTTCCTTCATCTGAAGGTCATGATCACTTTCATCAATGATTTGGCCATCATAGGACTTGTCGGAAGTCAAGAAGCTCAAAATGTCTTCATCATGATTGAACACTCTCCAATTGGTGACATTATCGGGCATCGATGGTCTAAAAATTAACTCTACTAAAAATATATCTGGGCTATAATCTTCGGATGGTAGGAGTCTAGAAGCAACATTGGCTAACAGGTCTACTGCTACATTCTGGGACCTAGGGATGGGAGAAATATTGAACGCTAAAAATTGAGAGGTGAGTTCTTGTACCAGAGACTGATAGTGTTTGAGATGACTAGAGAGGTAATGAATTGTATTCCTCACCTGTTTAATAACAATCTCTGAATCACCAAACACTTTCAAATATTGAACCTTGAGGCCAATTTCTTTGTAGAGTCCCTGGACTAGGGCCTCATATTCAGCTGTATTGTTTGTGCATTCAAATTCCAATCTGCATGATAACATAGTTTTTCCTCCCTGAGGGCTAACCAAAATACATCCTGCTCCCGAGCCTTCACTAGACTTAGACCCGTCAAAATATAGTGACCAAAATAAAGAATTATCAACAATTTTATTTACAGTTTCCTCAGTAATATTAAAACATCTTGACCTATCTGTTTATGAAAAATTTTCAATCTAAGATGTGAAATTATTAACTGGGAAAGGAGATGGTTGGGCGGTGAAGTTGCCAAAGAATGATTCAAACGAATAATTCCCCAAGATATTGTTATTAAATGTTATTGGTTGGTTTTCTTGTTCAAACTCGGTAACTGTATGCGTGATGTGTTTCTCCCGATCAATCTTGATCTGATTTGGTTTTCCTTTATAAGGTAACCACATATGAGACCAATCGGTGGAAATATAACCGTGGAGTTTTTCAGACCAATCTCTACTTAAAATCAACCCATAAAATTCAGGTATATCAGCGATCAAAATATCAATTCTTTGAACTACTCTAGGATCAGCCGATAACCTAATAGTTGCTGAGTTGATTTCCCCTAAAACCTGGACCTTAGTTCTATCCAACTGTACAATATGAATTGCAGACTTTTGGGGTTCAATTTTCAGTTTGGAACTGTTATGAAACCAGCTCAAGAAAAGATAGAAAAGATAGATCAACGCCTTAGAATCCAGCCTCTTCGAGGGGGCAACCTCCTTTACATTACATAAATGAACAATTCTTCGATGATACAAATGACAAAACCTCCTTTCTATATATAGGAGTCTAAGGAGTCACAATATAATCCATCCGACCTAACAATAATAATATAAAGCCACAAAAATAACAATAAAGGGATTCTATGGGGCACATAAATAACAACATGGGGGTAATAGGGGCACAACAATATAAATAATGGGTATAACTACAATAGTAATGGGGTAATCACTAGTATTATAGGGACCCAACATGCCCCTCTCCTTCAAAAATGTGTTTTCCTCAATGCTTGATTAGTTCTGGATACTTCTGCATAAAATTATCATCCTCCCATGTGGAATCTTCAGTGGATAAGTTCTTCCACTTGATAAGATACTCTGAAATTGATCGATTTCGTAGCTGTCGAGTTCTTATTTCTGTGACTGCTTCCGGTTCCAATATAATTTTTCCTTCCTCGTCAAGTTCTGGAATTTTTTTTTGAAATGGGAGCTTGTCGCCTATAACGTTCTTTAAACATGAAACATGGAAAACTGGGTGCAATCGAGAAGCTGCAGGAAGCTCCAATTTGTATGCCATAGTACCAATCTTTTGCAACACCTTGTACAGACCATAATACTTTGGTGATAATTTATTATCCTTCTTAGCTTGCTTTAGGGACATTTGCTTATATGGTTGTAGCTGTAGGAATACCCAATCACCTACATCAAAACTTCTTTCACTGTGATGTTGATCTACCTATTGTTTCATTCTATTTTGTGCCAACACGAGGTTATCCTTTAAGAGTTGGAGGACTTGTTGTTGATGTTTGATGTGATGTTCCACTGCCTGAACCTTAGATTTTTCTCTTAAATATGATGTGATGGTTGGTGGTTGATACCCATAAAGTGCCATAAATGGGGTCATTTTTGTTGCTGTATGGAAGGAAGTGTTATACCACCATTCTGTCAGAGGCAACCATTTGACCCATTGTGTCTGTTTATCAAATACAAAGCAACGAAGATATCCTTCCAAACATTTGCTTACTATCTCAGTTTGCTCATTAGATTGAGGATGATAAGATGAGCTATGAGCTAATTGAGTACGTAGACAAGAAAATAATTCTGTCCAAAAATTTCCAGTCAAAATGGGATCTCTGTCACTTACAATAATCTTTGGGTTTCCATGTAGCTTTTGAATTGTTTCCATAAATGCAGTAGAAACTGTACTGGCTTTAAATGGATGTGATAATGCACAAAAGCATGCATACTTGGTAAGTTTGTCAACTACCACCACGATCACACTCTTTCCCTCAGACTTGGGTAAACCTGTGATAAAATCCATTGAAACCTCGTCCCAACGTTGGCTTGGAATGGATAAAGGTTGTAATAGACCCGGTGTCTTAATTGTTTCAACTTTATTTTGTTGGCAAACCAAACATTCCACCACAAACTTTTGAATATCTGATTTAAGGCCATCCCAAAAAAATTCCTTCTTAACCCTGTGGTAAGTTTTTAAAAATACTGAGTGCCCTCCTAAGGGAGAAGTGTGCAATTTTGTAAGAATCTTTTGTTTTAGCTGGGAATTCTTACAGAGGTATAAGAGATCTTTGTACCATAATGAATCATTTTTCTAGCTAAATGTATCAGACGTACTGGAATCTTGTTGTAGCTTTCGAATAAGTGCCCACACTTCTTCATCATTCTTCCATTCCTCCCTTGCTTCGTTTACCCAATCTGGTTGGATAATAGAAATGGCACACAACAATGCTTCCACACCCTCATCCTTTTTTGAGAATGCATCTGACACCACATTTTGCTTCCCTTTTTTGTAGATGATTTCAAAGTCATAACCCAACATCTTTGTGACCCACTTTTGTTGCTCTTCAGAGGATAATCTTTGTTCTAAAAAGTATTTAAGGCTATCATGATCTGTTTTTACCTTGAAGTGTCTTCCCATTAGGTAGGGTCGCCATTTCTTAAGTGCATGGAGTATTTCCAACATTTCCTTCTCATAAATAGCTTTTCTTAAAAACTTTCCCTTGATTGGACGACTTTCAAAAGCAATGGGTCTTTCATCTTGCATTAGAACAACACCAATTCCATTTCCTGAAGCATCACATTCCACAATAAAGGTTTTTGTGAAGTCCAGTGTAGCTAAGACCGGTGCTTGGCACATTGCCTCTTTAAGATGTTCAAAGGCCTTTGTTGCTTCCGGAGTCCATGAAAATGCATCTTTCTTCAATAATGTTGTTAGAGGTGCTACTATTCTCCCATAATTCTTAACAAACTTGCGATAATACCCTGTCAACCCAAGAAATCCTTGTAGATTCTTTATGGATGTGGGGATTTTCCATTCCTTAATGGCTTTAATTTTGCTAGGGTCTACCTTAACTCCTTCATGAGATACAATATGACCCAAATATTCCACCTCCTGGACTCCAAAGAAACATTTGGATCTTTTTGCATATAATTGTTTTTCCTCCAATAGTTGTAGCACCCTGTCAACATGTTCAACATGATCCTTCCAAGACTTGCTGTAGATTAGTATATCATCAAAAAATACTAACACAAATTTTCTAAGGAATGGTTTGAAAATTGAATTCATCAAACCTTGAAATGTTGAAGGTGCATTGGTAAGGCCAAAAGGCATGACCAAAAATTCATAATGACCCTCATGAGTTCTAAATTCCATTTTCGGAATGTCTTCAATCTTCATTCTGATTTGATGATATCCCGAATGAAGATCCAACTTGGTGAAGTAAATTGATCCATGCAATTCATCCAGTAATTCATCAATGACAGGAATGGGGAACTTATCTTTAATAGTGAGCTTGTTGAGCTCCCTATAATCCGGACACATGCGCCATGATCCATCCTTCTTGTGCACCAATACTACTGGAGCAGAGAAAGAACATTGACTTGGTTGAATTATACCAGCCTCTAGCATTTCTGCAACCATACGTTCAATTTCACTTTTTTGGACATAGGGATATCTGTACGGCCTGATGTTTGGAGGAACACTTCCTGGAATCAGATGAATAGCATGATCATGATCACGCATAGGTGGGAGACCTTTGGGAGTCTCAAATACCTTGGAATGATTGTCCAGGACTTTTTGGAGATCTAGAGAAATAGATGATTCCGATGTGGAAACATCTAACAAACATAATTGTGCAATTACACCTCTTTTCTCCTTTTTTAGAAGCTTTGTCATACCATTAGAGCTGATTATCTTTCCTTGTTTCCCTGCAATACCCCTTAATTCAACTTCCTTTCCTTCCGTAGAAAATTTGATGAAAAGTTCTTGAAAATTAAAAGCTATTGTACCCAAGGATTGTAGCCATTGGACTCCTAGTACAACATCAGCACCTCCCATTGGAATGGAAAGCATTGGGCTAGTCAATACATATTCTCGCATGGATAGATTGATATTATGGCACCTTCCAAAGCAATTTATTGTTCCTCCATTTGCAATCATCACTTGACACTCTGGTGCTGGATATAGGAAGCAATTCAATTCTTTTGCTACCCTACAATGAATAAAATTATGGGTGCTTCCTGAATCAATCAACACTATTACCTTTTTCTTCTTGATTTGTCCTTCTATCTTGATGGTTTGAGGACTGGTAATTCTCGCCAATGCATTACAAGATATGTTCGGATTTATTTTTTCTTCATCTATGCTTGGTTCCTGGAGTATATCTTCTTCTTTTGACCTTTCTTTCTCCTTTTCTTCTTCCTCTTCACAATCTATGTAGAATAATTTCTTCTCAGCACACTTATGACCTTTAGTGTATTTGCTATCACAACTGTGACAAAGCCCTTTTTCTCTTTTTTCTTCCAATTGTTGTGGTGTCAATCTTATAGGTTGTGGAAGACTAGGGGCAGCAACACTTCCGTCTTTATAGTTGTGAGTGGTATGATTCCTAGTTGCCATAATTTTGCTTTCCATTTTTCCTACTAACCTGAATGCCTTCTCTAATGAATGAGGGTCCCAAAGGCGAACATCATGTTGGATATTATCCTTTAAAGACCCTATGAACACATCAATCCTATGCTCCTCTGGAATATCTTTTACCCTTATGTTCAATTTTTGGAACTCATCAATGTGCTCCATTACTGAACCCTTTTGTTTGAGACTTATCAATTGGCTAAAAAAAGTGTTGCTTTTTGTATCTTCATAATGTGCTATCAATTCTTTCGTAAAAATTGCCCAAGTGATAAATTGTTTACAAGAGCAAAGCCATTGATACCATACAAACTGATTTGGTTCCAAATATACATTTGCCATACGTACCTTTTGTTGGCATTATGAGACAAGTGTTGTCCTTAATGGCAAACCACACTGATGAGAAATCTTAGTGCAGAAGGACAGCAGCAAGGAATTGATGATCAGACTATAAGAAGAAGAGAAAGTTCATACACGCAGGTTCGTTAAGCCCAAGTCGCGTGTACACGCAGGTTGGCTTCAGTAAAAGCGCGTGTATGAGAAAACGTACCTTTGGTCCATGGCGGTTAGTCCTTGGAAGTTGTGCCTATGGTTTTGGACCTTGGTGTCTCGACGAACGTGTTGATCCCTAGTTTTGAAGTTGATGGTATTGGATTTCTATGGTTGTGGCCCTTGGTATTGAACAAGGCCTAAAGCTATATAAGGAGAAGGAAATCATTAGGCAAGAGTATCTGAAATGTCTTGAATATCTGATGAAGCATTAGATCTAGTATGCAGGGTTATGGATTGATGATGCATTGCTTGATCTGAGCTAAGGAGAGATCTCACCGGTTGATGGAGAACAAGATCTAAGGAGAGATCGGGATCAAATGGTTTGAAATGAACTATCTTTATGATGCTTATTCTAGATCTACATACTGACGCATGTATTGTTCTATAAGTGTTATGAGTATGACTGATGTCTAGTACAGCTGCAAGTTATGAGAAATTATTTTTAGATCTGTACGCGGGTTGTCTTTGGCAAAAGCGCGTATACACCCGGGTTTGATTCATCTAAGTAGCGTATACATTGTAAAGCTTGATATTTGAAGTTGCAGATGGATCTGATGGTTATTACAGAGTTCTGTGTCTACTCTGTGTTCTGGTGACTGTTGTTAACAGGGTTTCAGTGATTCAGGGTTTGATGATTGTTTTGAGCTTTAATGATAGTTATGGGTCCAGTATGAAATTGGATGAAAAGTGGCCTTACAGATTATGTGTTGTGCTTCAGTGTATCCAGTCTGAAAATTGATGAAACGTGGTACCTGGAGGTGAGAAGATTGTAGGCAAGCACCTACGTACTAGTATCTAAGCTAGTACAAAAGCTAAAGGAGATCTTTGGAGCATTGTAGCAGGTTGCAGCCTGCGTACTAGTAAATGGATCGGCTAGTACAAGAGCAAAGGGGGTTGTAGCTCTCGTACTGGTATAAGACTGCACCAGTACAAATATTGTAAAAGGATTTTCTTATTAAGAAGAAGATTGAGATGACTTGCAGCAGGTGGTTTTCACCCACATTGGGTTTCCACCTTATATCTTTGTGTTCATGTGTGTGGCTCTTGTGTGGTGTTCTGTTCTGTTATTCTGCACCTGTTTACTGTTAATATGCTTAATAATGATCTGATGCATTTACTGAAGATTAAGCTAACTGAATTATAAGATCTCTGGATATACGTGAGTTTCATTAGACACAGTAGCGTGTACACGCGGGTTCACTTAATTGAAGTAGCGTATATGTTTCTGAGTATGAAATTGAAAAGTTTGATTGATCTGATAATACTGATTCACCCCCCCCTCTCAGTATTATTTCCAACAATTGGTATCAGAGCAGGTCCTTTGATAGAAGCTTGATCGCTTGAAGGAGATCCGTGGAACAATGGGAAAGAAGCTTAAGAAGAAAGCTCATAAGAAGAAGAAGACATCTCAGAAGATCTATGACAGTGGGAGAATCGATTGGGGATTAGGTATAAGAGGCTCTTCAGATTCAGAATCATTATCAGGTATGAATGTGTTATCCTCTGATGTTCCTGCTATATTTCCTTGTGAAAGTGATGGAAGTGATAGTGAAACTACTGAACATGCTTTTATGGGTGAGCAAGAAAAGTATCAAATAGAGGCAGTATTTAGAAGGCTTACAGACAAAGTTAAAGATCAACAAGATCTATTGAACAAAAGGGAATGTTCTTTCAAAGAAGAAGTTACCAAACTAAAGGCCCAACTAGAAGAAGGAAACAAGGTAAGAAAGCTACTCAAGGACAAGGAAGACCAATTGCAGCATGAAGTGACATCATTAAGAAAAGAAGTCAACGAAAGAAGCACAACCATCAAGAAACTCAAAGATAGATCCAGCTACTATGAAAATCTTGGAGCTACGATCCCCTCACTAAAAGGAGATCTTGAAGAATCAAAGAAGCAGAATACAGATCTACTCCAAGCTATTGCAAAACAAGAAAACGAAGTCACCAGCTTAAAATCTCAACTAGAATGTGCCTTCCGAGTTCGTCAAATGCAGCAGGATCTGAATGAAGAACAAGAAAATGAGATTCTCAAACTAAGGCATCAGTTGGAAGAAGGAAGGAAAGATGGAGAAGACATGAAGAAGCAATGTCTAGAAAAGGAGGAACAACTTCAAGTTGAGGTAAATATCTTGAAAGGTAAAATAGAAGAAAAGGATAAGCTTTTACGATTTCAAGATAGTTATAAAGTCTTGGATGATATTCTTAGTAGTCAAAGGTCTCCTGCTATCAAGACTGGTCTTGGTTTCCATGAATCTGTTGAAGGTGAATCTAGTTCACAAGGTGAGGCAAGGAACTCTAAAGAGAAATCCAAAATGATCAACAAGGAGATGAAAAGTCAATCTCATCATCAACCAAGGAAAGAAAGTCTTCAAAGAAAATCTTTTACTCCTCCTATGAATAATGTTGAATGTTATGTATGTCATAATCTTGGACATTTTGCAGCTAGATGTAGAAGAAGAAGGGTTCAAGACCATCATGCAGAAAGATCATCACACTCAAGGTACTTTAATGGATATTGCTTTGCTTGCAATATGTTTGGTCACAAAGCTGCTGATTGCTACAGGAGGAATATGAAATATGTAAGATGTTATGCATGTAACACGCTTGGACATATAGCAAAGGAATGCAGGAACAAAGGATGGACATCACACCAAAAGGAGAAAACCTCATCACACTTGAAGATATGGAGGAAGAAGGAAGTACAGTCAGCACAATGTACTGAGACACAGCACAGCACAGACATATCAGACTCAGAGGGAGCTGAAAGTGTAAAACTTCAGTGTTCTGAATCTCATACGCAAGTTCCTTGAAGGGAAGTCGCGTATATACGCGAGTTAGACACTGCAAAGTCGCGTATATGTCAGTCTGAGGAAAAGCAGTGGGAACAGGATCAGAAAAAGGATCTGATATGATTCAGTCTGTTATTTGCTCTATTGGTTACAGTCTGCTGAGGATGTGTGGAAATGTTTTGTTACTTGTATGATGTCTAGAAGTGTCTTTGATCCTAACTTGGGGATGATGATGTTTTGATGCTTATTGCTGATATATGCATGATCAGATCTAACAGATGGCACAGGTTGAGGGGGAGCATATGCCTTTAATAATCCATTGTTGGCATTATGGTTAATAGTCCTTGGTGATGATTCTTATATGGCTAAATGATATATCTTGCTATGATGTGGTTGTGAGTTGTCTATGATAAAATCACATATGATTCTTGGGGTTACATAATTGATGATCAGATCAGATTTATGGTTGATTCCTTGATGATGCATATATGGTGCTTACATGGTGATCTTCATAAGGACAAGGAAAAGTAGAAAGTTTGAATACACATCTTCCTCACTTGATATCATATGCATAAAGGTCATACAGTTATGATGCAGGCACTCTTGTGGATAAGGATTGTTGCTGTTGATGATATCAAGAAGTTTGACAAATGAGCTTGAGCTCAAGATACATAATGTTGATACATGGATGACTACTCAAAATTGCTTTGTTGGAGACATGATGATGAGTTCTTATCTATATGATGATAGGTTTATACTTACATATGTTAATTGATGCAGATGTTCCCAAGTAATGATACTTGGATCATGTAGAGCTTGATGAAATGGCTATGGTGGTTTCACACATGATACAATGTGAATGACTCTGAATTCTGTTCAAAGGGATGAATTGATGCAGACATACCTTGTTATAGGTTGATGACCTATTCTCTACAGGACATTTACAGGTTGCTGATATGGAAATTTGTGTACGCGTGTTGTTTAAAGGATATCCGTGTGCATACGCCGTTTTACAAGGGGATAGTCGCGTATATGGTGTACGCGTGTTGCGTAAGGAATATCTGCGTATATACGCCTGTTTATGTGTATACAGACGCGTATATGGAGATTTGAAGAAAATCAGCAGGGACAGATGTTGGTTGCAGAAAGTCTGATATAGGTCTGACAGAGATCATCTGGCACAGGTTCAGGGGGAGCAGATAATCTTCCAATGATGCATTGTTGGCATTATCTTAAAGCTTTTGGTTCTAGTTCACATTTGGTGTTGATTTCAGGAGGAATAAAGGCGGAAGGAGCTCAGAAAGATCTCTTGGTTGCTGATCTAAAAAGATGCTTATCAGATGCTGCTGGTGACTTTCATAAGTCTTGGTCTAGATCTATTGTCTCTATGTCATATATCTCTTTTGAGGTATCTCTTTCATGGTGTCAAGGTCATGTAACGGCCTATTTTGGTTTCCCCACTATGCCTGGGATGATTGATGCAATGTGATTGGTTGTCATATGTAAAATTTTGATGTATTCCCACTTGGTTGGGTGGATGAGTCAATTTTTGTATATCCTCACTTAGTTGAGAGATGGATGTATGTATGAGTCCTAAGTGATAGGAAGATCCTTTATGATGTATAGAGTTATGTTCTTCTTGAAGAACATCTTTTGTAGACCTTGCTTACAGTCAGGGAGAGCATGATCAGCACACTTCAGCAAGAACAGAGATTCAGCATGTACTCAGGGGGAGCATGGACAGATTAGTACACCTTGGCATATACAAAGGGGGAGACTATTCAGAGATTTCAGCAGGTACTCAGGGGGAGTATGGACAGTGGAATGATTCAGCAAAGGAAGAGAATATCTTGGTCCACCCTTTGCCCTTGATGTCAAAGGGGGAGAGTGATTTGGTGTTGTTGCCATCAAGTCCAAAGGGGGAGATTGTTGGCATTATGATGCATGTGTTGTACTTGATGGCAACCCTCTCATAGAAGAATATCTCACTTATGTATAACTGGATGAATCTTCAGAAGAGATATCAGATGTGACTGATGGAGGACAACTCAAAGGAATCAGATGATAGTTCTAAGTGTGACAAGTTAGCTTTGCCATCAAGTCCAAAGGGGGAGATTGTTGGCATTATGAGACAAGTGTTGTCCTTAATGGCAAACCACACTGATGAGAAATCTTAGTGCAGAAGGACAGCAGCAAGGAATTGATGATCAGACTATAAGAAGAAGAGAAAGTTCATACACGCAGGTTCGTTAAGCCCAAGTCGCGTGTACACGCAGGTTGGCTTCAGTAAAAGCGCGTGTATGAGAAAATGTACCTTTGGTCCATGGTGGTTAGTCCTTGGAAGTTGTGCCTATGGTTTTGGACCTTGGTGTCTCGACGAACGTGTTGATCCCTAGTTTTGAAGTTGATGGTATTGGATTTCTATGGTTGTGGCCCTTGGTATTGAACAAGGCCTAAAGCTATATAAGGAGAAGGAAATCATTAGGCAAGAGTATCTGAAATGTCTTGAATATCTGATGAAGCATTAGATCTAGTATGCAGGGTTATGGATTGATGATGCATTGCTTGATCTGAGCTAAGGAGAGATCTCACCGGTTGATGGAGAACAAGATCTAAGGAGAGATCGAGATCAAATGGTTTGAAATGAACTATCTTTATGATGCTTATTCTAGATCTACATACTGACGCATGTATTGTTCTATAAGTGTTATGAGTATGACTGATGTCTAGTACAGCTGCAAGTTATGAGAAATTATTTTTAGATCTGTACACGGGTTGTCTTTGGCAAAAGCGCGTATACACGCGGGTTTGATTCATCTAAGTAGCGTATACATTGTAAAGCTTGATATTTGAAGTTGCAGATGGATCTGATGGTTATTACAGAGTTCTGTGTCTACTCTGTGTTCTGGTGACTGTTGTTAACAGGGTTTCAGTGATTCAGGGTTTGATGATTGTTTTGAGCTTCAATGATAGTTATGGGTCCAGTATGAAATTGGATGAAAAGTGGCCTTACAGATTATGTGTTGCGCTTCAGTGTATCCAGTCTGAAAATTGATGAAACGTGGTACCTGGAGGTGAGAAGATTGTAGGCAAGCACCTACGTACTAGTATCTAAGCTAGTACAAAAGCTAAAGGAGATCTTTGGAGCATTGTAGCAGGTAGCAGCCTGCGTACTAGTAAATGGATCGGCTAGTACAAGAGCAAACGGGGTTGTAGCTCTCGTACTGGTATAAGACTGCACCAGTACAAATATTGTAAAAGGATTTTCTTATTAAGAAGAAGATTGAGATGACTTGCAGCAGGTGGTTTTCACCCACATTGGGTTTCCACCTTATATCTTTGTGTTCATGTGTGTGGCTCTTGTGTGGTGTTCTGTTCTGTTATTCTGCACCTGTTTACTGTTAATATGCTTAATAATGATCTGATGCATTTACTGAAGATTAAGCTAACTGAATTATAAGATCTCTGGATATACGCGAGTTTCATTAGACACAGTAGCGTGTACACGCGGGTTCACTTAATTGAAGTAGCGTATATGTTTCTGAGTATGAAATTGAAAAGTTTGATTGATCTGATAATACTGATTCACCCCCCCCTCTCAGTATTATTTCCAACACCTTTTGTGTGTTTTGCACATTATTGAGATCGAAGAATTGCTCCATCTGTAATATCCATGTGGCGGGATCCTTGCCATCAAACTTCCTCATATCGATTTTTGGAATATTGTGGGTATTCGATCCAACATTAGAGTCTATGGAATCATGATTAACATTACTTTTGTTCACATCATGAGTTTCCTTTAAAACCTTTTCACCATTAGTAAGTATTTCTTGTAGCAAATTTGTCAAATCTGTCTTCAAATCTGCCATGTCTGTCTTCAAATCTGTCTTCAAATCTGCCATGTCTCTCTTCAAATCTATCATCGAGTCATCCATCTTAGCTTCCATTCCCTTTATCTTAGATTCCACACCATTTATCTTAGCTTCTGTTAGCTTTTGTGAGCATGACATTTGTTGCACTTGTTCTTGTAATTTTGATATATCATGTAGCATTTCTTCCTCTTATTCATGAGTCATGCTATAGCTTTCAGGTTCCTTACTAGTTGTTTGCATTTTCTTTCCTCGGGGCATCAGTTACCGATAATAATTCTTTACTATGCCCTTTGAATTATGTTAAACCAAGCTTACACAAAAATTTAAAAAAACTACACACCTTTCATCACTTTATAGAAGCCTGATATTGAATCTGATGTATCTCTGTAATTTTGGATCATCGAGTTCTAAAATTACGACTTGTAGTAGCCTTCTGCTTCCTCTTTCCAATTCCACAAGTCTGACACAAATTGGATTCTCCAACGGAGAGTTATGTGAAATCTCCCACAGTGACTTGCTTTTAGACTAGTTCAGTAGAGCGAACTTGTATGACGTGCCACGAGTCACTGTTTCAACCTTTCGATGTGAAACACGCATACAAGAAACTATAGTCCGTCTTCTTCCTTTACCTTCTTACAAAATTTCAATCCAATCCCCAGAGAGAAAGTTATGACAATTTTCCCAGGTCACCTGTTTTGAATGTAATTCAGGAGTCTGCAAAAAGACTAACTTCCTCAGATCATATCTCTGCAAATATCACGCAAAAATCTCTGAAATTCAGATCCAAGCTTCAGCGCGATTTCTTCTCAAATGGGTTTTTTTTGCGACTTCTGAAACGTCACAGAAAAAAGTTATAGCAAAAATGCCACGATGACCTGTTTGGAGTAGCGAAACCCTAGAATCCAAATCTCTGATACCAATTGTTATGAAACTAGCTCAAGAAAAGATAGAAAAGATAGATCAACGCCTTAGAATTCAGCCTCTTCAAGGGGGCAACCTCCTTTACATTACATAAATGAACAATTCTTCGATGATACAAATGACAAAACCTCCTTTCTATATATAGGAGTCTAAGGAGTCACAATATAATCCAGCCGACCTAACAATAATAATATAAAGCCACAAAAATAACAATAGAGGGATTCTATGGGGCACAGAAATAACAACATGGGGGTAATAGGGGCACAACAATATAAATAAGGGGTATAACTACAATAGTAATGGGGTAATCACTAGTATTATAGGGACCCAACAGGGACAAACTGAAGCTGGCATTATATTAGATGAAGCCCCTAAGTCAATCAAATAGTTGTGTAGGTTTCTATTATAGATCTCATAGTTTAAGAGGAAGGGTGGAGTATGAGAATTTGATTTATCCCCAATTAAGACTGCGTCAGTAGCTTCCACTCTACCAGAAGGCGGTTGGCCTGAATCATTAGCAACTTTGGACAATAGAGGATTGGGAAGAGGTGAAGAAGGAATGGCATTTAACTCTTTAAGAAGTAACTTCTGCTGTTGTTTGAGTTTATTAAGTTCAAACATAGTAATATTCGCCTTAGTCTTCTTCATGTCTTCGATAATATTGTAGTCCATAGAATCTGATACTACCAATGTCTTAGATGTTGAAGGTAGATTTGAAGATGATGGTTGACTTTGGGATGGTGTTGTTGAAGCTTTCTTTATAGGTATCTTTTCTTTGGTAGTAGAGTAACCTGCATTCCTTTTCTTCGAAGTTGTTTGGATAGGTTCAGGAGTGATTTTACTCCTAGTAGTCACGGGGAAAGCTTCTTGTTCATTTTCCGTATCGGAAGTCGGCAAAATAAAATCCTACATCCCATGGCATTTGACAGTCTCTTCTTCTTCGGGTTCCTTAGATGTCAAGACTGTTTGATCTTCTTCTTCTTCTTCAAGATCTGTTTCGGCATTGGATATGAAATGTGGTGGTTTTGATTCAGTTTTCTTGAAATTCCTAAATGGCCTTTTTGTTGAGGTTTCTGTTACTTGCTTTTTGATTCCGACCATCTCATTTGACATAGTCTTGAGGACTTTCTATAAACCTTCCATATCATATGGATCTTTAGGATTTTTCTTCTTTGAATCATCTTTGAAAGAAACTTTTTCGTATTTTCTTTCTTCAAGAGCAGCTTTCTTTTCTAGAGCATTAATACGCTTCTCCACAGCAAGTGCTTCTTTCATGTTTTCAGTTAAAGTTTGTTTCGCAACCCATGTCTACGAAGATAGCTATATTGGCGGGTAGGGCAATTATATACCATTCGCTTCTGATTTGCTCACTTGGTATGGAGGCCGTTGGAATCTTATTCAAGAGTTTCTTGAATCATGCGTTGAATTCTTTAATCGGTTCCTTATGCTCTATCCTAAGATTGGAGAGATCGTTGATCAAAGTAGCTAAAGATCTATCATCAACATACTTAGTAAGAAACTATTCTTGGCAAATGTTCCAACTGGTAATGGATCCAGAGGGCAAGGAAAAATACCAAGATCCCGCTGATCCTTTCAAAGTGTAAGGGAAAAGCCTAACGACAACATCTTCCTCTGTTACTCCTTTCAGATTGACTGATAACATGAAGTTATTAATATGTTCTTCGGCTTGTGTTCCAGCATCTGGATTAAACTTGGGTAACCATTTTTCAGGAGAATCAGGCAATGCATGTAATGGTGCAGGCATATTGACCGCACCGGGACTATTCCATGGATCTTCCATTGAAACACCAGTAGTGGATGATATTGCTGATGAAATTCCAGATGTTTGGGAAGGAAATAATATTGAGGATTGGGCAGGTTAGGATGTTGAAGTTCCTGATCCCTGATGAACAACAATATGTAATGAGGGAGTGGATGGCTGACTTCGCATTGGGGAAGATGAGATGGAGGATGTGGATGAGAATTCTTCACTGTCAGATCCTTCAGTTTTCTTCTTTGCCCTTTTCCTCTTAGGTAAGGGCAACTCAGTAGGATCAATATCGAGTTCTCCGCTCTGAAGTCTGGTGAGAGGATGAGGTAGATTGAATTACGAACTCTCACTGCCTTGAGATACCTCAGATTTCTGTGGTGATATCGAGAAGCCTTGAAGTTTATGGATGAGTAACTGAACTTCAGGGGACTTAGGACTTAATCGTTCTGGAGTATTGTGGGTTTGAGCAGTGGTAGTTGATTCCTCTTCTTCTTGCTTGGATGCTGGAGAACCAGCATGCAATTGGGAAGTACAAGGTGATGTGGAGGGAGATTTACTCTCAGAATGGATTGTAGGTTTGGGTTTGCTCGCCATTCACAGTTCATGCCCTCCTTCTAGCGCCAAAAATGTTGATGCCTCGAAAATTGCTGCATCAACATCGGGGATAACCACCCAGTCCGGACCTTAAAGGCAGCTCCTTTTCCATTTGGTATGGTGGCTCCGACTGGATATAATGGGACGAGTTTCCCAATGATTGGTAAATGAGATGAATGAATGATTGATTTTCTAATATCTAACAATGATGGATGGATGATCTAATTTAAAAATCAAAATACAAACAACTATTCTATCCCGGGAAATTGCTGCTTTTAGTGTGACTATGGATGGTCTTCATTCACAAACAGGCATATAGATGACCTTTGTTGGTAAGTAAAGATGTTTATTCATATGATAATTACTAAGCCCAAATAGTTGAACTAAGCAATCAAGCAAACATTATTACACTATTTCTCATTTATATCATAGACATATACATGAGTGAAAGGATAACAATCCTCGGACATCCAATAGTGAAAAGTACAAGGCTTGCTGTTAAAGCACATATATATATTCAATGATAGGAAAATTTAAACGAATGAAAATTCATATAAAAATGACAAAAAAGCATAGATAATAGTACCATATGTTTATTTGAGTCACTTCCAATATCAACCACATTCACATTCCTTTTTCCAACTTAGAAAACACTTCCACAAGAGGCAATAGTGCACAGATTATCAAAGCTTTCTTTGTCAAAAATCAGAATACTGGCCCAGTCTTTATAAAAAATAGATCAGAAGCACAATAGTGTGACTTCCTGATTTGTGTTTATACAAAAACTTAGGACCCTTTCCAATGCATTGAAAGGGCCTATAAATACTAATTAAACTAACTAATTACAAAATAAAACTGCTAATAAATTGGTACAACTATGCTATGAAGATCTCCTCAAAATCGGCTCGTCTTTAGTCGCCAGCATGATTCATTGCTGAATTGAGGCTTCTGTGATCCATAATATTTATAATTAGGAGTTCGGCGTAAATCACATAAAGAGAGACATTTGTCGATGCGTTTCGAACCAACCAGTGTGGCTCATCGTCAGGACAAGTTGAAGAAACAGATATTAACTTTATATTGGTCTTTATCATAACTAATTCCCCTTACTTTATTTTTAAATCAAACCTTCAACTAACTTTTATATATATATATATATATATATATATATATAATTCAGGTCCTTTATCTAACTAACTTTTATTTTTATATATTTATTTAATATATTTAATACATATATATATATAAGTCAGGTCTTTAATCTAACTAATTCCCATACAAGTCGCGATTTTATTAAACTATTAACGTAATCAACATCTATAATCTAACTAACTCCCTTTAAATTATCATTTTGACTTTTTAACTACTATCCCTAAGTCAAAATTAGCCGTTGATCAAGATAGCCATTGGAGGCTCTGCTCAAACTATTTAGCATGCAAAGGCTGGATCTGTTTCTTCAACTTGTCTTGACGATGAGCCACACTGGTTGGTTTGAAACACGTCGACAAATGTCTCTCTTTATGTGATTTATGCCGAAGTCCTACTTATAAATGATTCATTGCTTCGAATGATCTCCCTTCAGCTTGAGCTAGCAGATTTCTAACATCGGTTGCAACTCTGGGGGGTGGCTTAGGCGAGAATTCAGTTGAGCTGAGTATGTGGCATCTTGTATCTTGGGGATCATACAACTGATAGCATCAGTTAAACACTTGAGCGCGGCCCTCTGATTGTATGGCTTGATTAGGAAAAACCAAAAGGTATCCCAAGTTAGACTTTGGATACCAACGATCAATCTTCCTTTCTTTTCTAGCTCCTGGTTGCCTATTAGTTCCAAAGCTTTAGCCGATGTTAGTTTTCTTGGGTTACACTGAGAAATCATATTAGATAAATAAAGAGTGTCGTTGACAAATTCAATTAAATTGCTAGTAGATAACTGACATCTCGTGGTTTCTCTTTCTGCCTTCATTAATTGAGTTTGCCATTCTAGGAATAGGATGTCTTTATGTGCTTCAATAATTTTGGGCAGGTCTGAAGCCTGTCCTTCAAGGGAGTCTTGCCAGGCGAGGAAATTGGTTAAGGTTTCATCGGCCTGTTCCAATTCCTGTCTGGCTTCAACTGATTTATCCGCTATAGCTGTAGTAAGTTCACAAAGAGGTTCAACCAAAGAAGTTTTATGACATAGCAGTCTCAGTTGTGTAATCAATGCTTTATTGATTTGTAGAGCTTCTGTTCTGAATTCTGCTATTTGAGGAAGGCTCCTGAACTTTTCCACTTCTTGCGATAGTTGAGCGATTTGCTCATCCTTAGTTTTGCTCATTTGTTCGTTCATTGCCTTTAATTTGGCCACTGCTTCAAACAGTTCCTTCTATTTCTGCACTACACTTGAGTCTATTCTCTATTTTTATTTGTGTAATTGCTCAGTTAATTGGTTGTTGGTCTGCCACTGTGCTGCTAGTTTTTGTTCCAATTGATCTATTTTCCGCTGCGCTTTGGACACCTATAACTGCAATGAATCAATCATTTGATCTTTTTCTTTGAGGAGACTCCTCACTTCCGAAGCCTTATCCATTGTGGTTGTCGAATATGCTCTGGCATACTGGGAGAGTTTTGTAAGGTCATCAGAAGGGTTCAGTTCCTCCTTCCACACCACGTTAGCCATCTCTGTTTGATCTGGCAAAAGGGAAGATTGATCAAGTATTTTCCTTTTCCTTTGTGTTTTCACCATAGCCCTATGTTTAGGGCTGTAAAAGACGTCTATTAGTGGAATGTCTTCTACCTGTAAAACAATTTGATCTGATGGATCTATGGGGATTATCTCTACATCCTTACTTCTGGGTAGGCTGTTGGTTCCTTCCATCGGAACCGTAGTTGTGGTTGTTTCTTGGCTGAATGTCACTTGAGGCCTGCCGAATCCTGGCTGAGTCTCAGGATTATTAATAATAGAGTCAAATTGCTGCCACTCCTGGAGGAGTTTTGGATAAATTTGAGTCTCCAAATCAATGACTTGACTGTCATGCTTCTTCCCTTTTTCCTGCTATTTTTCCTACTCCTTTCCTTTCTCCTGCTCTTTTTCTTTTTTGGGAATTTCTTTTGTAGCGGGAGGCTGGTCAGTGCTCTTCTATCCAAGCTCACTTGACTTAATTGTTGGTGTAGTGGCCAACAAGTCTAAAGGCAGAGTTTGCAACCTCTGCTCTCTGAGCCTATTGAATTCCACGAGTGCTTCATCATTATACCTCATTCTAGCCAATGTTTTAACCTGAGACAAGGATTCTGCTAAAGAAAATAAATCATCAAATTGATCATTTTCACGGTCAAACTTGGTGAGTTTGGCCTATTCGAGCACATTGTAGGCAACCTTCTGGGGATCGAATTGCCTACTAGGGTTGGTCGCAAGGTTGAGCAGATTAATTTTGCCTGCCTCCTTCTCAGCATGTTATCCAATAAAGTATGGTGTAAACACCACATCTTAAAGGGAATACGGGCCATAACTGCTTTTTGGAAGTCCTAAGATTTTTGGACGTTCCAGTGGTTGTAATTTGGTAGGCTAATGCACGTGCCAACAGTTTATCGGGCACATATAATGGGAGAACATGGGGCTTTGTGGCACTGCCAAACACCCATATATAAGTTAATTTTTCTTCCCTGAACCAATTCCCCACTGCAGTTAAATCAATTTCGGCCTTCTCGGAAATTCTTGGGGTAGGCCTATCAAAGATAGCATAATAAATGGGCAATGTAAAACCATTACAGATTTGATATAAGTGGTCTTTGTAATGTGTCTTCCATAACATCTGATGGTAGATGTGAATTGGTTTGAGGTCCTGTGGTGTCCACCTCCACTCGAGTATCGGGTATTCAGAATTAAAACAAAGCATATCCATGACATAAGCATTGTAATAGAAGGGAGGGATAGTCCAGGTAGTTTTGCGTGAATTGAATCTAAAATCAAGAATTGCAGAGGCTAATTTATCAGACAAAATATTGGCCCAATCCATGATATAACTACTTGTTTCCGCTTCCATTAAAGGAACCATTTTGATATCAAATCTTGCAGAATCATGCATCCCCCATATCCTACACATCATCACCCCAGCGTAACAGTAAGGAGATGCTAAGGAATCCACGGAGTACTTACCCGATGACTCATGTTTGTTCTTTGCTGGATTTTGTCTCCATTGTCTGATTGGGGCTGATTCCGTCTCATTTTCATCTGCGAATTCCTTTAGAAAATATTTGTTGTATTTCTTCTCCAGCTTGGGCAAATGGTACATTTTCCTCAATTCGTCAGGCTGGAATGAACCGAAAACTCTTCCATCGACCATGGAAAAGGTCCTATGAGAAACAGGAATTTGTTCAACCACCCATTGGACCACATTAGTGTAAGGGAGAATTTTCTCCCAAGCTGCTATCCTGTGTAAAAACGAGTCGGCCAAATCCTTTAGCGAAGCTTCTGATCTGTTGGTTGAGTCTGTAATTGCTTCTTCTTCTCTTTCCTCTGGTTCTTCAGCCTCAATCAGATTATAAATTCTTTGCCAACTAGTATTTCCTAGACCGATACATGTAGTGTCTAAAATCAATCCCTTCTTGCTTGGTCCTAGGTCACTGGTGGGTTAGATAGTAACTGCAGGGGCTGCTACCGCAGCAGACCTCTTAGATTTCTTCCCCATTTGCTTAAAACTTGAAACCTCGCCGGAATTCTGCACAAGGAAGGAAGACCAGCGTGATACAAAGAAACAGATAGTAAGAGTCGATATGAAAGAGTATGAATAAAAATCACGATAAAAATTGCCGTAGTCAGAATCTAAGTGGAAAATCTCGGCATAAATCCTCCATTAATTGGTTGCTTCATCTGTCACTGATGATAACGGAGCTTTTAAATAATCCATCATAGCATATATTGATTCAAGCGTGGCTTATATTTTGGTGGTCAATCACATTTGATGATTTGCGTCATGAAAAGGAGGATTTACATAATAATCCAAAATATCATTCAATCACTGAAGGTGATACAATGCATGGCAATCTTTATTATGTTTAGAAATGCATGCCCATATTTAATGTATTGCAATCGGGGCAGGGTTTGGGTTCCTTTATTTGTGCCATTGTGAATCGTCGATAGCGATATGCCTCATCGCGTCGGGGGATTTAAGGGTGGCTCAATTAACGCAACACTTACCACTGCTGATTGTCGATCACCGATAGCGATATCTTTATCGCATCGGAGGAATTGAGGATGGCTTAATTGACACAACACTTACCAATGCCGATTGCCGATAGCGATGCCTTTATCGCATCGGAGGAATGGGGAATGCTTTATAGGTGATGTGCTTTGTCTTTCCCCGATATTCGATAGCGATTTCCCCTTTTGGATCGGAATTATTCAATGTGCCTTTACTTATATTTCTTTTGTTATTGCGATATGCGATCTTGCGATCGCTTTATCACAATAATAAAAGCTTTATAATTTGTTTGTTTTTTTTAAAAGGCCCTTTTCTCATTGTTTTCAAAAGGGAAATCATATTTCAGTTGGACTTTTTATGAGGGTTTTTTCCTAATAATAAGTAAATACCAATTTATTGACATATCTATGTTTAAAATGGACCCATTTCCTATTATGATTTCAAAGAAAAAATTTATGAAATGGGGGGTTGTTTTACAGCACAACAGGACCTTAGAATTTTCTCTTAAATGTGATGCGATTGATGGTGGATGATATCCATAAAGTGCCATAAATGGGGTCATTTTTGTTGCAGTATGGAAGGAAGTGCTATGCCACCATTCAGCCAGAGACAACGGTTTGACCCATTATGTCTGTTTATCAGATAAAAAGCAACGAAGATATCCTTCCAAACATTTGTTTAATATCTCAGTTTTCCCATCAGATTGAGGATGATAAGATGAGCTAGGAGATAACTGAGTACAAAGAAAAGAAAATAATTCTTTGCAAAAATTTCTAGTGAAAATGGGATCTCTGTCATATATAATAATCTTTGGGTTTCCTTGTAGCTTTTTAATTGTTTCCATAAATGCAGTAGAAACTATACTCACTTTAAATGGATGAGATAATACACAAAATTGTGCATACTTGGTAAGTCTGTCAACTACCACCATGATAACACTTTTTCCTTCAGACTTGGGTAAACCTGTGATAAAATCCATTGAAACCTCCTCCCAACATTGGCTTGGTATGGGTAAAGGTTGTAATAGTCCTGGGGTATTAATTATTTCAACTTTTTTTTGTTGGCAAACCAAACATTCCGCCAAAAACTTTTGAATATCTGATTTAAGGCATCCCAAAAAAAATCCTTCTTAACCCTGTGGTAGGTTTTTAGAAATCCTGAGTGCCCTCGTAAGGGAGAGGTGTACAATTCCCTAAGAATATTTTGTTTGAGTTGGGAATTCTTACATAGGTATAACTGATCCTTGTACTATAACGATTCATTTTTCCAGCTAAATGTATTAGACGTATTGGGATCTTGTGTATCTTTTGAATTAGTGCCCACATTTCCTCGTCATTCTTCCATTCATCCCTTGCTTCGTTTATCTAATCTGGTTGGATAATAGAAATGGCACAAAGAAATGCTTCCACATCCTCATATTTTCTTGAGACTGCATTTGCCACAACATTTTTCTTCTGTCTTTTATAGATGATTTCAAAGTCATAACCCAACATCTTTGTGACCCATTTTTGCTGCTCTTCTAAAGATAATCTTAGTTCTAAAAAGTATTTAAGACTATCATGATCTGTTTTTACCTTGAAGTGTCTTCCCATTAGGTAGGGTCGCCATTTCTTAAGTGCATGTAGTATTTCCAACATTTCCTTCTCACAAATAGCTTTGTGTAAATACTTTCCTTTGATTGGATGACTTTTGAAAGCAATTGGTCTTTCTTCTTGCATTAAAACAACACCAATTTCATTTCCTCAGAAATCACATTCCACAATAAATGGTTTTGTGAAGTCCAATGTAGCTAAGACTGGTGCTTGGCACATTGCTTCTTTAACATGTTCAAAGGCCTTCGTTGCTCCTGAAGTCCATGAAAATGCATCTTTCTTCAATAATGTTGTTAGAGGTTCTCATATTCTCCCATAGTTCTTAACAAACTTGTGATAATACCCTCTCAACCCAAGAAATCCTCGTAGATTCTTTATGGATGTGGGGATTTTCCATTCCTTAATGGTTTTAAATTTTCTAGGGTCTACCTTAAGACCTTCATGAGATACAATATCACCCATATATTCCACCTCTTGTACTCAAAAGAAACATTTGGAGACTTTTGCATATAATTGTTTCTCCTCCAATATTTTGAGCACCATGTAAACATGTTGGACATGATCCTTCCAAGACTTGTTGTAGATTAGTATATCATCAAAAAATACTAACACAAATTTTCTAAGGGTTTGAAAATTGAATTCATCAAACCTTGAAATGTAGAAGGTGCATTAGTAAGGCCAAAAGGCATGACCAAAAAATTCATAATGACCCTCATGAGCTCTAAATGCTATTTTTGGAATGTCTTTAGTCTTCATTCTGAGTTGATGATATCCTAAATGAAGGTCCAACTTGGTGAAGTAAATTGATCCATGCAATTCATCCAATAATTCATGAATGATAGGAATGGGAAATTTATCTTTAATAGTGAGCTTGTTGAGCTCACTATAATTTGGACACATGTGCCATGATGTGAACCAATACTACAGGAGTAGACAAAGAACATTGATTAGGTTTAATTATACTATCCTCTAACATTTATGCAACCATATGTCCAATTTCACTCTTTTGGATTAGGGATATTTGTAAGGCCTGATGTTTGGAGAAACACTTCTTGGAATCAAATTAATAGCATGATCATGATCAGAAATAGGTGGGAGGCCTTTGGGAGTCTTGAATACCTTGGAATGATTGTCCAAGACTTTTCGGAGATCTGGAGAAATGGACGATTTCGATGTGGGAACCTATAATGAACATAATTGTGAAATTATGCCTTGTTCTTCCTTCTTTACAAGCTTTTTCATTCCGTTAGAGCTAACTATCTTTCCTAGTTTCCCTACGATACCCCTTAATTCAACTTCCTTTCCTTCTAAAGAGAATTTCACGAAAAGTTCTTGAAAATTAAAATCTATTGTACCCAAGGATTGTACCCATTAGACTCCTAGTACAACATCAGCACCACCCATTGGAATGGAAAGCATTGGTATATTCAATACATATTCTCCCATGGATAGCTTCATATTATGGCTCTTTCCTAAGCAATTTATGGTTCCTCCACTTGCAACCATCACTTGACACTCTAGTGTTGGATATAGGAAGAAATTGAATTCCTTGGCTAATCTTACAATGGATAAAATTATGGGTACTTCCCAAATAAATCAACACTATTACCTTTTTCTTCTTCATATGCCCTTCTATCTTGATAGTTTGAGGAGTGGTAATTCCAGCCAATGCATTACAAAATATGGCCGGATTCATTTATTCTTTTTCTAGGGTTTGTTCCTAGTGTATATCCTCTTATTTTGACATTTCTTGTTCCTTTTCTTCCTCCTCTTCACAATCTATGTAAAATAATTTCTTCTCGGCACATTTATGACCTTTAGTGTATTTTTTATCACAACTGTAACAAAGCCCTTTTGCTCTTTTCTCTTCCAATTTTTGTGGTGTCAACCTTGTAGGTTGTGGATGGCTAGGCGAAGCAACATTTCCATCTTTATGATTGTGAGTGGTAGGCTTCCTTGTTGCCATAATTTTGCTTTCCATTTTTCTTGCCAACCTGAATGCCTTCTCCGATGAATCTAGTTCCCAAAGGCAAACCTCATGTTGCATGTTATCTTTTAAAGTCCCTACGAACACATCAATCCTTTGCTCCTCTCGAATATATTTTACCCTTATATTCAATTTTTGGAAGTGCTCAATGTGCTCCATCATTGAACCTTTTTGCTTGAGATTTATCAATTGGCTAAAAAAGTGTTGCTTTTTGTATCCTCATAATGTGCTATCATTTCATCTATAAAAATAGCCCAAGTGACAATTTGTTTACGAGAGCAAAGACATCGATACCACACAAACTAATTTGGTTCCAAATATAAAGTTTCAATGCATACCTTTTGTGTGTTTTGCACATTATGGAGATCGAAAAATTGCTCCATCTATAGTATCCATGTTTCGGGATCCTTGCCATCAAACTTCCTCATATGGATCTTTGGAACATGGTGGTTCTTTGACCCAATGTTAGAGTCTATGAAATCATGATTAACATTTATTTTGTTCTCATCATGAGTTTCCTTTACTACCCTTTCACCATTACTAAGCATTTCTTGTAGAAACATTGTCAAATATGTCTTCAAATATTTCAAGCCTTTCTTTAAATCATCCATCTTAGCTTCCATGCCATCCATATTAGTTTCCACGCCATCCATCTTAGCTTGTATGCCTTTATTTAAAACATCCATCTTCACGTCCACGCCTTTCTTTAAACCATCCATCTTAGCTTCTACGTCTTTCTTTAAACCATCCATCTTATTTACTATTAGTTTGTGTGCAAGTGAAATTTGTTGCACTTGGTCTCGTAATTTTGATATATCAGGTTGCGTTTCTTCCTCTTCTTCATGAGTCATGCTAGAGCTTTCAGGTTGCTTACCAGGTGTTTCCATTTTCTTTCTTCGGGGCATCAATTACTGATAATAATGCTTCACTATGCCCTTTGAATTCCTTCAAACTAACTTTTCAAACCAAGCTTATGCAAAAATTTAAGAAATACTACACACCTTTTTTCACTTTGTAGGAGTTCGATCTTGAATCTAATGTATATCTGTAATTTTGGATCACCCTGGTCTAAAATTTCATCCTGTGGTAACCCTCTAAGTAATATTTCTAACCCAGCAAGTCTGATCAAGCTTGGATTCTCCAATGAAGAGTTATGCCAAATCTCCCACGATGACCTGAGTATACAATAGTTCAATAGAGAGAACTTGTACGACGTGCCACGGGTCACTGTTTCAAGCTTAGGCTCTAAAAATGATACCCAAAACAACTACGTTTTGTCCTCTTTCTGTATCTTCTAACAAAAATTAAATCTTATGCTCAGAGCGATTGTTTTGATGATTTCCCAAGGTGACCTATTTAGAATGTAATTCGGGGGTCTACAAAAACCCTAACTTCCTCAGATTATATCTCCGAAAATATAGCGAGACAGGATCTGAAGTTCCCAACCATGGTTCAAATTGATTTCCTCTCAAATGGGTTTTTTTTAGCTTCTGCAACTTCAAAGCGAAAGAAAATTCCATGATGACATGTTTTAGATGAAATTCTCTATCTTGCAAAAACCATAAATTCCTCAGATCATATCTCCACAAATATAGCGGGAAAAAATATAAAATTTGGACCTGAGGTTCAGTGAGATTTAGTCTCAAATGGGGTTTTGTTTTAGCTTCTGAAACGTTGTAGAAAAAAGGTTATAGTGAAAATTCCCCGATGACCTGTTTGGAGCAGCGGAACCCTAGAATACAAAGCTTTGATACCAAATGTTATGAAACTAGCTTACAAAAAGATAGAAAAGATAGATAAACGCCTTATAATTCAACCTCTTTGAGGGGGAAACCTCCTTTAATTATACAAATGAATAATTCTTGGATGATTCAAATGAAAAATCCTCCTTTATATATATAGGAGTATAAGGGGTCACAATATAACCAAGTTGACCTAACAATAATAATATAAAGGCACAAAAATAACAATAGAGGGATTCTATGGGGCACAATAATAACAAGATTGGGACAATAAGGGCACAAAAATAACAATAAGGGATACAACGACAATAGTAATGGGGAATCACTAGTATTATAGGGACCTAACAATATCTCTCCTATCATCAACCTTGAATCATCCAGGAAGATCATTGTTCCACGTCTGGGGGGGGTAAGGGCACTAGACATTTCCCCATAAAATCACCTAGAGACCCCTTTTCCATGACACTATTGGTTTACATAATGTCCCTATCTTTGACTCCACTGAATCTAGGGCCCTGAGACTGGATGTGCTCTGAGAGACTTTACCCTGATGAATATTCTCTCCCTAAACAGGCACGATTTAGGGTATGCCACTAAGCAATTGTCCCTTCACAACCCTTTTTTCACTATCCTCCCTTTTATCATTTCCATATAGGAGACGATAAATCCATACCTTATTTTCAGTCTACCTATCCAAATTGGTCCATGGTTACTATTGATTCCTATGTCTTTTCTAGTGGCCTTGCTACATTATGGCACCCAAATTGGAGGAATTTGAAGCCCCACAATTTTTTTGCTGGTATTTTACTTTCAGGGAATTTTCGAGGTATGTTTGAGAGGATACATATATGGAACTCATATGCTCCTTATAATGGAAGGTGTCTTTTCTGGGACAGTGTCGAATCTTCAGACATATTGAAGATAGGATCTCTGATTATTTTTGGGGACTACAATGAAATGTTTTCCCTCGAGGAGTGTTGGAGTTTGAAGTGTCAAAATGACCCTCCTATTGATCGATTATTAACCATCTTCGAAGAAAATTTTCTAATGGGCATTTTCCATGTCCCTCTCAATCGTTCCTAACACAATGGTAGAAGTGGAAGTGAGTACAATGACAAGAGGTTAGACATATTTATGGTACACGAGAATCTGATTGAACTATTTAAAAATTTGAGGTCTAGGGTGGAAAAGAAATTCATCTCAAATTAGTACCTGATTGTTCTACAATGACAAGGTGAAATAGTCTGAAAAGGTATTCCCTTCAAATTTAATAGAATTTGGCTCAAGGACAAAGACTTCATAAACCTGGTTGTCAAGTTTCGAAAATCATATGTAGTACAATTATGACTTTCGACTATGGAAAAAATCTCTCGAAACTTAAATCTCCTGAAGATCCATGTTCATATATGGGAGCAACATAGAAAATAAGATATGTACAGGGAACTGAAGGCACCAATTGAACAAATCTGGGATATTGGAGATAATGTGGCACATACGATGCTCTCATTGTAGACTCTAGAAAGGTTACCAGAATTGGAAGACAGGAAAAGTTCTATCCTTCTAATACAAGAAGATACATGTAGATTCAAAAGTAGGCCTATATGGATCAGAGAGGGGGATAAAAATAAAAAATTATTTCAGCGATTTGCATGCCACATAAACAATATTAACCCCGTACATCACATCAAGGAGGATGGCGTAAAATATGTTTACTCCAATAAAGAGATCTAAAGAGAAGTAGTAATTTTATTTTAGAATCACTTCAAAGATAGAGGACAGGTAAATATTGAGTATATGTTGTGCGATGTGGAGGAATATCCTTGAATATTCAATGATGAATCAAACGTAACACATTTTTGACCGGCATCTTTTGATGAAATAATTAAGGTGTTGAAATAGTTTTCCAAGGATAAATGTCCATCCTCGGATGGCTAGATAGTGGAAAATTATCTACATTTATTCGACCTTATGTGGCAAGATCTTTTGGGGATGGTAGAGAAATATCGGACCACGGGGCACATTTTGGGTTCCATAAACTCTAATTTCATTGCACTCATCTCTAAAGTATCAAACAAATCCTACTTCATGGATTTAAAACTGATTTCCTTATGCAATATTATTTATAATCTTATCTTAGGGATTATTGTTGAATAGATGAACGATATTTTATCGACTCACATATCTAGGGAAGAGTTTGGTTTTCTCCACAACAAGTCTATTCATGATGCCCTTGTAATTTCCTAAGAGTGTATACACTCCATAGATACGAGAAAGTTAGAAGAAGTGGTCATGAAGGTCGATTTGCGTAAGGCATATGACTGTGTGGATTCGTCTTTCCTCAAAATACTCCTCCTGAAGATTGGGTTAGAGATTCATAATGTAGAGTAGATTATGGCATGTGTGCCTAAGTCATGGTCCGTGATTCTCATAAATGGATACCAAACATATTTTGTTTTGGTAGGTAGGGGGTTGAGGCAAGGATTCTCCCTCTTTCTCCTCCTTTTCATACTTGTTATGGACAACATTAGCCTAAAGATAAATGGGGAAAAGTCACTGGGCACTTTCTGCAGTTTAAAAATGACACATTGGGTTAGTGTTTCTCATTTATTCTTTGTCAATGACATTCTTATTTTCGGGATGTTTTCCAAGATTCTGTAGGAGGCATTGCACTACATTTTCCACCATTATGGAGTGGCCTCAGATCTTCTTTCAAATGGTCATAAATCTTTCCTTAATTTCTCTGATGGGAATAATTCAGACATTGATTATATTGCTGATGTTTTTTGTGTTGGTGCCATACAACTACAACAGGGCTTTACTTATTTGGGTTTTAGGCTATATCCTAACAATTAAAGATCCAACTATTGGACGTGGTTGCTTACTACTTTCCATATAAACTTAGGTGTTGGAAACATCAATGGCTTTCTCTGAGTGGGAGATTCACCTTGGTCCAAGTCATCCTACAACATTTGTCTACATATTGGATGCATTTATTTGTGCTCCCATCACATATTATTACAAAAACACATTTTAAATTATCCCTCTTTTTATTGTTTGGGATTGACCTAGATCTGAAGATTCACTTTGTCAAATGGGACACAATCACCAAACCAAAGGAACTTGTAGGCCAGGGTATATTGAACACCAAGGTCTTTAGTTGGGCAATGCTCTTGAAGTCACTCTGGAGGGTTTTTCTTGGTAATAGTATATGTGGAGAGATAATTAAAGCTACATATCATAAGAGTATGCCTCTCATAGATTGGCTCAGAATGGGAGATATTTGGAAAAGGGAGGGATCATACATATGGATAAGCTTCCAAAAGATAAAGCACTAGTTTTTGCAGAGAATAACATAGTTCTTCGGTAGGCATGATAAGATTTTTGTAGCTCGAGACCACATCATGGGTGTAAGTAATCATACCCATATCCCTCATGGCACTATTGTTGCATTAGAAAAAAAAATTTCTTCTTCTTGGAACAGGTGATTAGCAAGTGGAACGACATACATCTAATCTAGAAAGAGGTTGAGGAGATCAGCCGACAAGGACACATTGTTCTGGAGTCCAATTTCTACATCAATGATCTCAAACATGATGGACTATATGGGAATGAGAGAGGAGACATGCTCATATGGGTTGGCATACTCAAACAAAGCTCTGTGGTGGTTGCAGACAATTACAGGTACATTAGGAATTTTATATATGATTCAGCTAAGCCACCTTGGTTTCTTTCTATTTGGCAGTGGCATATCCCTCTAAAAATAATCATATTCATCTCGATGGTCTAGAAAAATAAAATTTTAACCTGGGTTAATATCTGAAAATGGGGTTTCCATGGCCCTGGATGCTACCACCTGTGCCACATGTAAAATGAGTCTGTTTCACACTTGTTTTTTTCTTGTAAAATAACTCGTCAGATCTAGTCGAAAATTCTCTATTATTGTGGGATCCCTTTGAGGCAATTTTATTCTATTGAACTTTGTTTATGATGGGGAATGTCCAGGAATCGATTGTATAAATACATCCCACTATATGTCATATGTGAAACCTGGTAGCCATGAAACAAATAATTTTTTGAAGGAATTTAGTTTATTTGGGTCTATATATGTTCCAAAGTCCTTACCTTGCTAGAGGCACAGGAACCTCGCTTGGTGACCACAAAATATCCTTCAACTCAGTACATGTCCCCACATATTTCTCTTTCGATAGGATTTTCCAATGGTGCGGCCTATTGGGGATAGTGTGGATGCAAGGTTCGGCTTCAAATCAGTGAAAATGCACATTACAAATTACACTGGCATGGTGGGACGCATTGAAACTCTAGGGCGAAGACAGTGGCTTTGTGGGCACTCCTTTGGTTTATCAGGTAGAAATATTGGCAGAGTATCCATGTCTATGACAACTCGAAAACTATTATTAAATGAATTATGGATTCAGCTACCTCTGAACCACCTCATCTCCAGGGTTGGATTGACCGTATGAAAGATCTGATCAATTCATTTCAAATCTTCAATATACAAGATGTATATAAGGAATCAAATAGGACTGTAGATGATCTATCCAAACTTGGTTTGTTATATACTGAAGGGTCCATTATTTTCATCTACTATATTGGTGGATATGGAAGAGGGCCACATAGTTCTTCCATAGCAACTCTTATCTTTTTTCGAAAAAAATTGGGAACATTTTGTTTGCCTTATAGTGTGTTGGTAATAATATTTATCTCCTAGTATATATCATGATTAAGCAACTGGACTTTAAATTCTTGTTAGAAATGTTAACATTCTCAAGTTTTTGAAGTTTTTCCTATTAGCAATATTTGCCAAGAGAGTGAACAACCAGTATAGGGATGCATAACATTTTTTGTGAAAGAGAATTATTGAACTTTCTTGGTTGAACCATAATACTTGTATATTTTTCTCTAATATAAACCAATTGGTTTTTTTCTTTTCAAAAAAAGAAAAGAGGGATGATATCTATTTTTCGTACAAAATTGGTTTTCACCTCATGATAGTTTATCCCTCTAGAACATGTATATGGGAAATAAAATAGGACAGAAAATTCTCTATCTAAATTTGGTCTATTAGATACTGAAGGATCCATTATTTTTAGCTACTATATTGATGGAAAAATTCTAGAAGAGGGACGTATATTTCTTCCATAACAGCTCTTTTGTTTTTTGGGAACATTTTATGTGCAGTATATTGTATTGGTGATAATATTTCTCTCCTAGTATATATTGTGATTGACCATTTTCACTTTAAATTCCTAATAGAAATGTTAATAGTGTTAGTTTTTTGAAGTTTTTCCAATCAACAATATTTTCCTAGAAAGTGAACATCCAATATAGGGATGCATAATGTTCTTGGTGAAAGAAAAATGTTGAACTTTCTTGATTGAACCATAATGTACTAGTGTATTTTTCTCTAATATAAACCAATGTATTTTTTTCTTATAAGAAAAAAAGAATAGAGGGATCAAATCTCTTTTCCCTCTCAAATGTGTTTGCACCTGAAGATAGTTTATCCATCTCCTATCTACGTAAATCTAGGTTAAGATGAATCTAACCTAGTTAATATTACAATCCAATTTGAAGGATATATATATATATATATATATATATATATATATATATATATAATGTGAATTAATGGAGAAATATAGTCAGTATTTCCATCTTGGAGATATGTAATGGCTTGCCATAGAATTGATTATCCACAGTATGCATTGGCATTCCATAAGTAAAGGCTCTTATATCTATATTAATCTTGAAGCAGTGTGTTTATCCCTCATACCTCTTGATAATGGCGTAAAAATGCTCTCTACTATTAATACTCTATTGGTATTTTAGTGTTAGCTACATAGTTACCAAATTGGAGTTCAACTCGAATTAGAATTTGTATCGGATTAAGTATGGGAAAATTTTGGTTGTTTAAAACTTAATAAGAAAAGAAATTCTGAAGTATAACTCTTATTAACTTTTACAATATTTTAAAATAATTAGATAAAAAAATTATAACATTGTAAATCTCAAAAACCTGTTAATTTTTTATTTTTTTTAAATATAGTTTTATATTTAAAATAACAGGTTATGAGAATTTTTATGTATCTATACATCCACTTACATCATAAACTAAATACCTAAATACATTTCACATTATAATGAATCATCTAAATTCACATTATCAAAACATAATCAACCTCTAATTTATAACAATAAAAAAATATAATCTTTTTCTTTAAAATATTTACATTTAAATTTAATAAATTCTCACGTTAAAAGTAATTTATAATACAGGTACTTGTTACTTTGCTTTAGAAATGCATATTCTCTCAATAGCGTGTTATATGACTATTGTATTGCAACACACACAAACATATAATATAGTAAAAAAACATATAAAAAAAATCAACTCTAACATAGATACATATAGATATACATTAATGCAATACCCTCTAATCAAACCTTACTAGTAAATGTCAATATTTGGGTAAGTATTTATCTATCCCGATGATACAAATTCGAGGCATGGTTGACTGAGGGTTTTTGGGGTACTAAAACTATAGTGGTTTTTACCAACCCACGAGATCCCTGCAATCCTTCATGAGGTAACTGGGTTACACCTTTCCCTAGAATTTATGGCTGCCTATACGTGACTTCATATCACTTGTTCTCGGATTTTAATGCGACTGGTAATAATCCCACTTTTCACTCTAGCTGAGACAAGTACTAGGAATCTTGTCTATCGACCTGGATCACACCATCTGATGGCGATACTTGCTTTGGGATCATCCATGTACCTAAAACTCGGGCTTCCCTCCAGCACTCTTTCTCATTTGTGTTTCGTGGTGGAGAGTCTTGCCACTCTGCTTCTCGTTTGCTCCTGGTTTCGCTGCAATTTTCATAGTCCGACCTCCATGACTTGTGTCAAGCCGTAGAGAGGTACATCTGAGTCTTCATTATCTGCATGAATGGTGTATGTCTTGAACCATTCACAGTTTGATCTAAGGGATATCTCGATGCAAGAAGTGAATTCATTTCCATGCTGGTCAAGTGGGGTGCTTGGCTCTTCAAATATTGGACTATGCGGTAGTTGTTTTCCTTGTCACGAACCAAGTATTGATTTTTTAAACTGTCCATTCATTCGGTTTTTACAATCTTTCTTCTACTCTAGGCATCTCTAACCCAAAATTCTATTTCATGCAGATGTGAGACCCCCGTGCACAGCTTTCAAAACTCAGGTAACGGATTATTCCTCTGTTCTACGTTTAATACCATGTTGAAGTCAATTCATTATCCATGTCAAAATATTTGCCTATGGTGGTTGCAGGTATGATGCATTTTGAACTGAAAGGGGCTTGGCTTTAAATATGATGGCTTGTTGATGAAGCTTACCCACGACTCTGCAACTAGTACAGATTGGAGCTTACTCTCATGGCCCTTAATGGTTGGCTGATGTGGTCTAGGGACCTTACTCCTGTGCAATTCTATGAATTATAGTATTAATCATAATGTAGTTTTAGTATTTTGTAGCGAGGTCAATAGGAATTGAAAATTGTAATGCTGATTCTTTATGCAATTAATTCCTTCCCTTTTTCACTATTTGGAAGAGATTGAGAAGGGTCCCTCTGATCTTAATTTCACTACTAGATAGGGGTCTGATGTTGCGGATTCGGTCCAAATGTGTTCTAGACTAACAATTGCTATGTTAATTAAAATTTTGGGTTTATTTTTGCTCATACTAGCCATAAAATATTAATCTAGTTCACTGCTCTTCTATGTTGAACCAATGACAGAACTTGATTATAATTTTTTTTGAGAAATTTTCTTCGCTTGAACTGAATTCGACGGAATATATTTATGTTAGAATTATTCATGAACTTTGTGGCATTTGTTTATGTAAACCCTCATTGCTGGACGATTAGTTACTGAGCTTTAGGTTTTTAGTTGATTAATGAGGGTATATATGGTGCATGATTTTTTTCTCAGTTGCTATATCAGTTATGACATTCTTTTTCTCTTTGTTTAAAAATGCTTTCTACGTATATTTATGTTTAGCATAACTAGAGTTCATGGTTTAGTTTAAGAAATCGGGGTACATGGCTATGGATGGGTTCTTTACGAACTCATCTGTGGCTAAAACCCTAGGTATATGAAGAATCTGTAAGGAAATCATATATTCCACCGGAAACATATGGAATGGTTTGCTGAGTTAGTTTCTTTCTTCAGTTAATGAAATTCCTGTGTATGACAGAGGCCTGATATTTAGACCTATATGTTTTTGCATGATATGTTTACACTTTATATCATTTAATTATTTATTTTTAGCAGAAGACTCATAGGCATCAGTTTTACAGTTCATATACTTATGGATTTCTAGATTAAGTCGACATTCATCTATAATTCTATTTTCCTCATTATTTAAGCATTGATTGTTACCTGAAAATTGTAAAGTCCTCTAGATGTCTATCAGTATCTATTAGGAAACATGCATTATCTACTTGCTTTACTATTCTACCTAGAAATTAATAATGATCATAATTTATACTAAATCATTTCCAAACTATCTACTTATAGTAAACAGGTCATTCACTATAACTATATTGTGTCAATTCACAGTAAAAATTTAACTATTCTACTGATAATAATTACCATGATAGTATCACTTATCTGTATTTCATTACGTATATGTTAAATAATCGGAAGGCCTCACAACCCAGCCTTGGAACTACCAATTATGTCCAAGTTCCCCCTTCGAGCCCTTCCACTTCTGCCAATAATGGATAGCTAGGTACCTTAGGTATCAGGACTCTGTCCAACCTCAAGTCCCGTACCCCACAGCTTGTTACCTCAACTTTCTTTCCCACTAGTTATGTTCGCTAGCTCAAGGAAGAATACAACACAATCCTCCTCTTTCCAACCCCCAGGGTTCTGCCCTCTTTTCCCTTTAAGGAAAAAAAGGAAGTGAAGGAGCAGTTGCAACTGTACTCAGAAGTTGGTTCATCTATTTCTTTGATTCTTTTAATAATATGGTCCAAAGTATTTTGAATAATAATTAACAGTATTTGTTCTGGATATTTTAAGCGCAGCAGTTTTAATAGTTAAATAATATAAATGAAATTAAACTTCGTAAAAAAAAACACTCATGAAGTCTCGTTGTATGTTACAACTCCCTCCCCTCGAGAGGAACATCATCCCTGGTGTTCTTTCTCTACGCAAATAGTGCAGGATAAGCTTTTCGCATGGCCTCCTCTTCTTCCCAGGTAGCACCATCTAGGCCAAAGCGCTTCCAATGCACTTTAACTTGGATGATGACTCACCTCTGCAAGGTGGTTTCTCTCTGATTGAGGATATGAAGAGGCTCTGCCAAAAAAATTTCCCTCAGGTTCTACCTACACATTCCTATTAGGTTGTTGAACATTTCAAAACATTAATCTTTTAATCATATTGCTTCCTATTTATCATTACCTAAATAATCTCCTAGTTAATAATATTTCGAGGGTCATAAATATACTTTTTTAACAAGGACACATCAAAGACGTTGTGTACTCAGATGTGGCCTAGTAATCCTAGTTTATATGCCACAGACCCAATTTGTTTCAAAATTTGGAAAGGCCCACAGTACCATGATGCCAATTTTGCACAACCTTTCCACTAGAAGGTGCTCTTCTGAGGTTTCACCTTTAGATACACATGATCACCCAACTAGAATTATTTGTGAGTTCTCATCCTGTCTGCATACACTTTCTGCCTACCTTGTGCCACCTTTAAGTTCTGGTGAACTTTCTTAATGGTAGCTTCCATTTCTGCTAGCATGTCAGGACCCAATGCTAATTTATTTTCCAGACTATTCCAATCCGTGGGTACCTGACACTTTCTCCATAAAGTTCCTTGAAGTGACTCATACCCAAAGATTCATGATGCCCATTATTGTAGGAGAATTCTACCAAGTGGAGGTAATCCTCCCATTTCTCTGCTTGTTTCATTACAAGCATGTGCCTCATATCCTCCAGAACTTGATTTACTCGCTCTGTCTGACCATATGTCTGCGGATGATAAGAAATACTGAAATGGATTTGTGTCCCTAGTCCTACAAAGAGAGTACTGGAGAAAGTGGATGTAAAATTTACTCCCTAGCAGAGATAACCACTTGGGGTATCCTGTGTAGACGAAATATTTCTCTCATAAATATGTCTGCAATCTCTACTATTCTGTACGTGGATTTTAAATGGATGAAATGAGCAGTCTTGCTTATCTTGTTTATGATCACCATGATTGAGTAGTGTTTCTTTCTGGTATGAGGTAACCCCATAATAAAATCTAGAGTTATGGTCTCCCATTTCCATTCTGGAATGGGTAGTGGTTGCCACAGACCCGTAGGATGCTGATGTTCTGCTTTCGCCAATTGGCACTCTAAGCACTTAGATAAATATTCAGCCACATATTTTCATGAACCATGTCAGAAATAACTTTTCTTAATGGCAGAATACAATTTCTAGTATCCTGAATGGGCAGCATAAAGCTTCCTATGAAACTCATCTAGTAACATCTGCTTCACAGAAATCTGATTAGGAACATAGATTTGATTTCTAAATGATAACATTTTATCAGAATTGATTGCATGCTCACATTTCTTCCCTCTTTCTTGGGCTTCTGAAGCTTGCTTCCATCAGAATGCATATTCTAGATCCTTGAGGGAAGCTACTCGGATAATCCCTGGTAGGTTAGATTGCGCATGACTAAAATGTAAATCATAAATGCAATGTAATTCTCTACCCAAAGCATTAGCTATCTAGTTTTATTTTCCTTTGATGTGTTTTAAGTCAAAATCAAATTCACTCAGAAATGTAGTCCATCTGGCCTGGCATGCATTTAAATTAGACTAATTAAAGAAATTTGTCAAATTGCTAGGGTCAGTTAACAACAAAAATTTCTTTCCCGAAAGGTAGTGCCACCACATCTTTAGTGCATGCACTGCCATGATCAACTCCAAATCATAGGCAAAGTAACATTGCTCATATTCATTTGGTTTTTATGAATCATAAGAAATGACTTTTCCTTCCTCAGTTAGTACTCCACCGACGCCTTCTTTACCTGCATCGGTACATACTACAAAGGATTTTTCCAGATCCGCTACCTTTAGCACCGAAGTGGTTGTGAGAAGTTGTTTTAGCTACTCAAAGATTTGTTGGCATTCTATTGTCCGGTGGAAGGCTTGTCCCTTTTTCTGAGGTGAGCTCATTGGGAAGGTAATTTTCATAAAGTCATTTCTAAATCGGCGATAATACCCTACCAAGCCTAAGAAGGATCTTATTTCGGCCACATTTTTCGATACAATCCATTCCATGATAGTTTTGATTTTCTCTGGATCCACTGTTATCCCTTATGCTGATATAACATGGCCTAGGTACTGAATTTGATCTTCGTAAAAATTGCATTTGCTAAACTGTTCATCAAGCTGGTTTTCTTGCAAAATTTGCAGTACCGTTCTCAAGTGTTGTTCATGTTCCACTTGATTTTTGGAGTATATTAGTATATCATCAATGAAAATCAATACAAACTTATCCAAAAAGGGTTGAGAAATACCATGCATTAGGCTCATGAATGTGGCTAGTGCATTGGTAAGGCCAAAAGGTAGTACCACAAACTCATAATGTTCGTAGCAAGTTTGGAATGCGGTTTTATAGATGTCTTCATTCTTTATTCTGATTTGATGGAACATGGACCTTAAATTGATTTTCGAGAACAAGCTAGATCCCTGTACTTGGTCAAATAAGTCATTGATGTGAGGTAGCGTGTAGAAATTTTGAATACTATAACACTTATTCATAGAGATTATCCTGATTATACACTATTTGGGGAATGCATGCATAATACATAACCTCCTCTACCATTGAACATCAATTTGTGGAATTAAGAAACAATCGCATGCACACATTGAAACATCAATCACACATATCAACACAGTATGTAATGGGGAAAGCATACAGCTAAAAAACCCCAACTATCTGTATATTATAATGATAGAGAACATGTAACAATACATAGTACAATACTCCTCATAAGTACTCAGTACTATCTGCACCCGCTACACACAAACTAGCTCAGATCTGAACAAGTCACGAGTTCAAATCTCCTCCACTGTTTTCCTGCCTCTACTACGCAATCCAAGTTGAGAATATATCAGATCCAAGTTTGAATTCCCTTGTCTTGTACTACGCAATCCTCATTGGAAATCTCAATCAATGATTGTGCAAATCTCATGCACAGCTATAGTCACAACTGATAGTAGTCTCACCCTTTCACCCACCTCTAACATTTGTCTCCATTGAACTGTCCATGCACTGAGTTAACTGATGTATTCTTTAGTTGATTTATGAGTTAATAATTAGTGAATTAATTAATAATTAATTCACATCACTCATCACTAGTGTATTTGGTAGTTAGACTAAATACAACTAGTTCAACTAAGTCAAACTAAACACAACTCCATCAACTCCTCAATCAACTCCACCAAACTCAACCACTTGAGTTCTAACTAAAGTCCATCATGCAATAGCTCAATTAACCCATAGGAAAAGCGTATTTCCTTCTGACAGCTGCATGTGCCACATCCGTAGCTCAGACTGAAGTGCTGCAAGAGGATAAGATAATGTTTATAGTCCAAATATTATTAAGAGCTTATAATATTCGACTATTCTATTTTTAGACTGGCAGTCTAAAAATAGACTCCGCCCATATGTCTAAAAATAGACATAGTTTAAAAATAGACTTTGCGCCAAAATAGCCTACGGGCCCACTTAGTGAAGGCGAGTTCTTTTCACTAAGCTCCATCATCTTGTTGCATTTTCAACACTCCCTCTCAACAAGATATGGATTATCTGCAACCCCTATCCTGCCTCTATGGTATTCGAATTTCCTCCTGGTAAGCGCCTTCTTCAAGATATCAACATCCTGATCCTCCGTGGGAATGTATGAAAGTAACATGATTCTCCACTGCAAACAATCTCTGATATGATGGTACCTAATGTCGATATGCTTGGATCTATCATGAAATACTGGATTAGCTGAGAGTTTAATGCAACTCTGGTTATCACAATAAATCACAGTAGGCTCCAAGTGTGACCTGAGCAACCCGACCAGGATCTTCCTCATCCATAGAGCCTTGCATGCAGCCAAACTTGCTACCATATACTCGGCCTCTACTGAACTGAGTGCCACGGATCTCTGCTTCCTGTTGTAGCAAGAAATTGTTATCGACCCGATACTAAAGATCCCTCCAGATGTGCTCTTTCTGTCCGTTGGGCTCCCTGCCCAATCTGCATCCGTGAAGCCACATAGCTTCACCTCATCCTCCTGTTTGTACCACAATCCATATCCCGATGTGCCTCTGAGATAACGCAATACATGCTTGCCTGCCTTCCAGAAGAGCTTGGTTGGCTTAACCATAGCTTGTGAAAACTGGTTAACAACATAGCATATACCGGGTCGTGTATTGACCAGATTCATAAGCGACCCCAACAACTATCGTTAAACAATGGCATCCACTACCTCCGCTGATGTAGCATCACCTTCCTCCAACCTCCACGAAGAGGAGTATCAACAGGCTTGCATCCATGCATGTTGAACTTCTCTAGTATCTCCCGGGCATACTTACCCTGAGAAACAAATAGTCCATCACTACGCTGCCAAATTTCCAATCCCAGGAAATAATGAAGGAGGCCCAAGTCCTTCATCTCAAACTCTCTAGCAAGATCCTCCTTGCATGAAAGTATCAATAGCTCATCTCCCATCAAAATCAAATCATCTACATAAAGTACAATGATTACCAACTTACCCTCTGGTCTTGTGACAATCTCCCATGCACTGTTTCTGGCAATCGAATCATACTCTTCCACCATGGCATCTACCCATGTGGGATCCTCCATAGCTTCCTTGAAAGAGGATGGCTCAGTCACGACACATTTTCTCACAAGAGCCATGTATCCAGTGTACCTATCAGGTGACTGTCTTTGCCTGCGCTATGTTGTAGGTGGTCGTACAACCTTCTCTGCATCTTGAGCCAGTCGCTCAGCTTCTGTAGTGTGCTTTCGCCCTCTGATGGTTGGCGCTACATGAGTGGTCTCTTCCACTCCATGAAATTCATCTTGTGGCTGATCCACATCCTGAAGCTCATCCTTAGGAACTAATAGCTCCTCATCTGCATGCAAGTGTGGCTCCCTCTCAAGCGAACACTTCATGGCTTTCTCCTACTGAAATTTGATATCCTATCGCACAACAGTCTTGCGACTGTCTAGCAAATACACACGATAGTTGTGGGGCGTATCAGTGTACCCCACAAATATCCCAACCTCTGCGGTCGGCTCTAGCTTCTTCCTGGCATCCTTCGTTACATGCATGTGAACACGAGAACCAAAAATCCTCAAATGGGAAATATCAGGCCTCTTACCAGAATAAGCCTCCTTGGGTGTACTCATGCCAAGTATCTTGTGAGGACAACGGTTCTACACATATACTACAGTATTGCATGCCTCTGCCCGAAAGTGAACGGGTAGTCCATGATCATGCAACATTGCCCATGCAGCACTCACGATCGTTCTGTTCTTCCGCTCAGCGACCCTGTTTTGCTGTGGGTTATGGGGATCTATGAGCTCTCTTTGAATCCCTTCTGCGCTGCAGAAGTCCTTGAACTAGCAAGAGATGAATTCACCACCATTGTCGCTCCTAAGAGCCTTCACCTTCTTCCCCAATTCCTTCTCGACCAGTGCTTTGAACTCACAGAACTTTGAGTATGTCTCGCTCTTCTTCTGCATGAAGAAGATCTAACACTTTCAAGAGAAATCATCAACAAAGATCACATAGTACTTGTGCTTTTTGTCGAAGCTACTGAGAAAGGTCCATAGACGTCTATGTGAATTCTCTGAAGGATTTTCGTGGCGCGACTATCCTTCTCGTGAAAGATGGCTTTCACAAATTTTCCCAAAGTACACCCATTGCACTAATCTGACTGTGCAAGAGTACCTTTAGGAAACCCAGTAGAAATCTGCTACAGTATCTTCAAGGCTCCATGGTGAAGGTGGCCCAATCTCCGGTGCCACAGCTCGCCATCATCCCGACTCACCAATCCTTTTACCTTGCATGCCATTGTTGCGCAGCCATCTACATGCAATTGATAAAGGTTCTTGACTCAAACCCCTATCTTCCCGGTTTCTCCAGTTGTCTTATTGCGCAGGAAAGTATTTCCCTCACTAAAGAAAACATCATATCCCTTGTCTTCTAACATCGCCACAGAGATAAAATTATTCTTCAATCCTGGAACATGCATCGCTTCCTTCAATATGAAGGGTTTACTAGACTCCCTCTCAAAGGAAATGGTACTGATACCAGCCGCACTGTATCTACCATCATCGTCCATCTCGATGTGCACTCCAAGATCTTTCTCATCCAGATCAGAAAACAAATCTCGATCTCCTGTCATGTGAACAGACGCACCACTATCCAAGAACCATACCGATCCCATCACACTTGATAGCAAGCATGCGATCAGTGAAAAATCCAGCTCAAACTGTGAGGCTAAGGCCTCTCCCACTGTAGATCCAGCAGCTTGCTTATTTTTCTTCTTCTGCGGACAATTTGTGGCATAATTCCTGTGCTGGTGATAGTGAAAGCACTTCACCTTAGACATGTCCTACTTCTTTCCTTTTTCACCGAAATGAGAAGCTTTCTTGTTCTTCCCCTTCTTTGCTTTGGCAGCCAAACCGCAATTTTCTTCATCATATGCCTTTGATGAAAATCCGTCCCTAGTATTCTGCCTAATCTCCTCTTGCACAAGATCAGACCAAAGTCTCTCCCGTCGTGGCAATTTCTCCCGACCATTGACAGAGTCCTGATAGGAACGCCAGCTCTTTAGAATACCAAGGAGAGCCAAGCTCACCAAATCCTCATCATCGACAGTCACCCCCACACTTCCTAGCTCATTCCGGCATTGGGTGAACTTCGTGAGATACTTGGACATACTGTCTCCTTTCTTACACTTAATGTTTTTGATTTTATCCTTGAGTGCCAACTTCCTCTGGTCGCTCTTGCTTTGGAATAAATCTATCAACACTTTCTAGATCAAGTATGGAGAAGCCTTTCCATGCAGGCTAGATACAATGTGATCCTTCACGCCCTCCAACAGAATCCTTCGACACTTTTCTGTCTTCTTTTGCCAAGCCTCAATGTGAGTAGCATCAGTGGGCTTTGGGACCTCAGCATCTATGCACTCCTTCAACCCATTTTCATCTAACACCACCTCCATCCTGTCTTTCCATGCAATATTATTCGAGCTGCCTTCAAGGGCATACTCCAATCACAATCCGTGAAAGACATTTCAACTTCGACATCAAGAAAACACTGCTGCAAATTTGAATTCCACCAGCTCAAAACTCAACCGCTTCTGATCTAAAATTCGTGAGAACAAAGTATTTCTCGTACAAAGATTGACTATATGGGCATTTACCGGATATCTCACCTTCCAAAAGAAGGATGAATCCAGAGGCTACCTAGCCTGATTACAGACTCTACCTGAAGAAATAAAATGTAATCACTTTCTGAATAATAGATCTGATGATCAACTTCATTCTGATACCATGTAGAAATTTTGAATAATATAACACTTATTCACAGAGATTGTCCTGATTATACACTATTTGTGGAATTCATGCATAATACATAACCTCCTCTACCATTGATCATCAATTTGCGGAATTAAGAAACAATCGCATGCGCACATTGAAACATCAATCACATGTATCAACACAATTGTAATGGGGAAAGCATATAGCTGAAAACCCCCAACTATCTGTATATTACAATGATAGAGAACATGTAACAATACATAGTACAATACTCCTCACAAGTACTCAGTACTACCTCCACCTGCTCCACACAAACTAGCTCAGATCTGAACAAGTCACGGGTTCAAATCTCCTCCACTGTTTGCCTACCTCTACTACGCAATCCAAGTTTGAATTCCCTTGGCTTGTACTACACAATCCTCATTGGCAATCTCAATTAATGATTGTGCAAATCTCATGCACAGCTATAGTCACAACTGATAGTAGTCTCACCCTTTCACCCACCTCTAACACTTGTCTCCACTGAACTATCCATGCACTGAGTTAACTGATGTATTCTTTAGTTGATTTATGAGTTAATAATTAGTGAATTAATTAATAATTAATTCACATCAATCATAACTAGTGTATTTGGCAATTAGACTAAATACAACGAGTTCAACTAAGTCAAACTGAACACAACTCCATCAACTCCTCAATCAACTCCACCAAACTCAATCACTTGAGTTCTAACTGAAGTCCATCATGCAATAGCTCAACTAACCCATAGGAAAAGAGTATTTCCTTCTGGCAGTTGCATGTGCCACATCTATAGCTCGAACTGAAGTGCTGCAAGAGGATAAGATAATGTTTATGGTCCAAATATTATTAAGAGCTAATAATATTCGACTGTTCTATTTTTAGATTGGCAGTCTAAAAATAGACTCCGCCCATATGTCTAAAAATAGAGGTCCATCTATTTTTGCCAACATGACCAATCTTCCATAAATAACATCCTGCAACTCATAGACCATGATCCATATGTCTAAAAATAGACATAGTCTAAAAATAGACTTTGCACCAAAAATAGCCTATGTGCCCACTTAGTGAAGGCGACTTCTTTTCACTAAGCTTCATCATTTTGTTTCATTTTAAACATAATGGGTATTTGTTCTTTATGGTCAACTTATTCAACTGACGATATTCAATGCATAATCGTAGGGTTCTGTCCTTTTCGCATACAGATAGCACTGGGGCTCCCCAAGGAGACACACTTGGGTGCATGTATCCTTTATCTAACATCTCCTGCAATTTGATTTTAAGTTCATTCAATTCTGGAACACTCATAAGATAAGGGGTTTTTGAAACAGGGGTTGCTCCGAGAATTAGTTCAATTGTAAAATCAATGTCTCGCCTTGGTGGAAATCCTGGATTACAAGAATATTCTCTAAAGATGTCATTTTATTTTTATAATTTTTGTACCCTACCTGAAAGGCATAAATCTAGCACCCTTTTCTTATACACTTTCCGAGTTGGTAGGCTGTAATAGGGCACAACTTGATATTCTTCTTAATTCCTTGAATTTCCTTCTGTTGTCCTCACTCGGTAGGATAACTTATGGAATTTTCTTTGCAATATATCAGGGACCAGCGACATTCTAACCATTCCATCCCTATTAATACATCATATGAGACTAGGGAAAGAATATTCGTATTGACCTAGATAGGTTTTCCTGAAACTATTATAGGGCAGTTCTATGATTTGGTTGACACCTTTCTTTTGGTACCAGTAGCTAGTTGAACTAGCCACGACTGTTTTTATTTACTTCTTTGCAGTTGACATCTTCCTATGACCTTAGGACTAATGTAACTCAGGCTAGCGCCTGGATCAAATAAAACAAGAGTATATTGGCCAACAATCATACCTTCTCATTCAATCATAGTGGGTTGATATTCTACCTGATGATCGTCCAAAGCCACATTAATCTTGGGCATGCTCCTTGTGATATCCCCTACCGTAGAGGCTTCTTGCATGTTAGAAAGTTTCTTAGTCAAAGCTTTCTGCTGGAAATTTTTTTAATAATGTCCTTCTCCGCATCGCCAAAATTGTAGTGGCGGTTTTGCTGGTTATTCAGTAATAGTTATGCTAATTCCTTTAGGTTGTCTATCCTTAGTGAATGTTTGAGTTCTACGTGGGTTTCTTGCAAACTTTCCAAAGTTCCTTTGCTGATTGTTTCTTTCATGCATGTTTTTCTGATGTCTGTTTGGTGGAAAATTCCTCATTTTCTTGGCAGCAACTCGTTTAGATCCTTCATTTTTCTGCTTCATATTCTAATAATAGATACGAGCCTTCCAAACTGCATCGTCCATGGTTCTAGGATAGTTGAATTCTAATTTATCCTTCATGAAGTTAGGCAAGCTACTAATAAACCATTGGATCTTAGCTTTTTCTTATTGCATATAGGGGACGTAATGCAACATGGAAGTAAAGTGTGTTACATATTCATCCATGGTTAAGGTTCCCAGTCTTAATTCATGGAACTCTTTTTCCTTTTCGTCATAATAGCGTTCTGTTAAATATTTTTTTTTAAAGTGTTTTTGGAATTCTTTCCATGTTACATGTTTTATCAATCTTCCTTACTATTTTAGTTTCTTCCCACCAGAGGGTGGATTTTCCTCGTAATTGGTAAACTACCAGTCTTTCTTTATGTTTTTCATTATATTCATAAATTGGAAGTATTTACCCATGTCTATCATCCAAGCTTCCATCGCTTCTTCTGACTCTCCTTCGAACAGTGAGGGTGTGAATTTTTTGAGCTCACCTTGTAATTCTATCTTTGTTCTTTTTGGTTTTTTTTGGTCGAAAGAATTATTTGAATGCCCTTCATCTTCTTCTTTGTGACCCTTGACAGATTTTGCATGATCTTCCTCATTATGAGAAGTTGGGTTCTTTTCCCTATTTTCTGTACTGGGATTTGATCCTCAGTGATTTTTCCGATCCGAAAAACTTTTAAGAATCTTCTCTTGCTCCTGTCTTAATCACTCATTGTCTATTATGAGGTTCATCATTTCTGCTCAAAGTTGTTGTATTGTCTCGAGTAAGGCAACGTTAGCCTATCTCAATTCTTCTCCCAGTTGCACCCATAATTCTCGGTTGGCCTCTACATAAGGCACCTTCGGCTGGCTCGATGATTTGGGGCTACTATGCATTGTATCCCTGATGCTAATTCACCTTCCCTGTATTCAAATTTAGCCAAAACTCAATTTATTTTCTTCATATATATATAGGAACATCACAACTTAATTCATTGTTAGAACAACCCAGAGGTCTCAATATGCGAGCCTACGCTCTGATACCATTTGTAACGCACATAAACATATAATATAGTAAAAACAATGTATAAAAAGAATCAACTCTAACATAGATATATATCTATATACATTAATGCAATACCCTCAAATTAAACCTTGCTGGTAAATGAGAATCTCTCATTAAGTATTTATCTATCACGATGATAAAAATTCGATTCATGCCTGACTTACGGTTTCTGGGGCACTAAAACTATAGTGGCTTTTACCAACCCACGAGGTCTGTGCGATCCTTCACAAGGTAACTTGGTTACACCTTGTCCTAAAATTTTGGCTGCCTGTACGCAACTTCATCTCACTTGTTCTTTGATTTTAATGTGACTAGCAGTAATCCCAATTTTCGCTTTGGTTGAGACAAGTGTTAGGCATCCTGTCCATCAATCTAGATTGCACCATCCAATGCTGATACTTGCTTTGGGATAATCCATCTACCCAACACTCGGGCTTCCTGCCAGTGCACTTGCTCATTTGCATTTCATGGTGGAGAGTCTTATCGCTCTGCTTCTCATCTACTCCTGGTTTCATTGCAGTTTTCATAGTCTGGCCTCCATGCCTTGTGGAAAGCCGCAGAGAGGTAACTTTGGGCCTTCATTATCTGTAGGAATGGTGTATGTCTTGAACCCTTCTCAGTTCGAGCAGAGGTCTATCTCAATGCAATGAGTTAATGAATTTCCATGCTAGTCAGGTGGGGCGCTCGTCTCTTCAAATTCTGGACTATGCGGTGGTTGTTTTCCTCGGCACAAACTAGGTACTGATTATTTAGACTGTCGATTCATTCAGCTTTTACAAGATTTCTTCTACTCTAGGTATCTCTAACCCCAGAATTCTATTTCGTGCAAATGTGAGACCCTTGTGCACGGCTTGCAAAACTCAGGTAATGGTTTATTCCTTTATTCTGCATTTAATACCATCCTGAAGTAAGTTCATTATTCATGTCATAATATTTGCCTATGGTGGTTGCAGGTATGACGCATTTTAAACTAAAAGGTGCTTGATATTAAATATGATGGCTTGTTTATGAAGCTTAAGCACAAATTTGCAACTCTTATAGGTTATAGCTTATTCTCATGGCCATTAATGGTTAGCTGATGCAGCCTAGGGAACTTACTCCTGTGCAATTCTATGAATTAGAGTGTTAATTACAATGTAGCTGTAGTATTTTGTAGCGAGGTCAATAGGACTCGCAGACTGTAATGTCAGTTCTTTATGTAATTAATTTCTTCCTTTTTTGACTGTTTGGAAGAGACCGAGAAGGGTCCCTCTGATCTTAATTTAACTACTGGATAGGGGCCTAATGTTGCAGATTCGGCCCGAATGTGTTCTAGACTAGGAATTGCTATGTTAGTTAAAATTTTGGGTTTATTTTCTTCTCATACTAGCCATATATTATTATTTTAGTTCACTACTCTTCTGCGTCGAACCCATGACAGAACTTGATTGTATTTTTGTTGAGAAATGTTCTTCACTTGAATTGAATTTGATGGAATATATTTATGTCAGAATTATTCATGAACGTTGTGGCATTTGTTTATGTCACTACAACACAAAGGGGGGTTTTAAGACAATTTTTGGGTAAATTGTCTTAACTTGAGACAAAAGATAACTTGTCTATTGTCTCAAATATTGTCTTTAAGCGGGTGTCTCAAATTAAATTGTTTTAAAATATTGTCTCTATAAAGACAATATATAACACAAGAATTTTTGTCTCTCTAGAGACAATAGTTGGGATTAAAGACATATTGTCTTTAAAGAGACAATGTTTTTGATCATAACTATTGTTTGTCTAGAGACAACAAAAATTAGATAATACAACATCACTTTTGTCTCTTTAGAGACAATATAAAATAATAAATCTAGAAAAATAGCTCACCATTGAAATAAATCAATATTAAAAGTATTTAATTAAAAATAAGCTACAATATCATTGATTAATTCATATTAGGACACAGTGGAATCAAACCACCAACCTCCTGCTTATAAAGCAGGCACTCTTCCATTGAGCTAGCACCCTTTAAAGATTCACAATAAAAATGGCAATAAAAATAATAGCTATTAAAAACAATTTGGTTAAACAAAACAATAAAACAATTAAAATTAAAATAAAATATCAATAACTCACAATTTTGATTAATTTTATTTCATTTATAATTACAATACAATTTTGAATTAAATAGTTAAAATAAAAATACATCCAAATTAAAATCACAACTGAAATTATATCAAAATATCTCAAAATAAATTTAATAAAAGCACTTTACAAAGCAGTCACAAATCTCACAAATCTCAGTAAATTGGAAATGATATTTTTGAATGGAATGGTTGAAAACACAATAGCTAGATTTACATTAAAGTCAACCCAAAATAATAAAACAATAAAAACCCTTGCAACACAAATATGCCAATAACTTTGCAATTTCGAGAGATTTTAAATCTCATAATTTCTGTGTATCTTTTGCTAGATAAAAAATATATATGTACTAAATTCACCCCAGAAGAAGTGAACTCACCCATTTGTGTCCTCAACCCTCACAAATAGGTTTTTATATATGAATGTGAATAATAATAAATTTAAATTTAAATATATGAACCAACCAAGAATTAAAAGAATCAAATCAATAGATACCAATCACATTTAACAAACATAGTGCTAAAGCTTCTTTCCTCTCCAAACATCTTAGTGGAATATATAAAAACTAATTGAAATTAAGAAAAAAGGTGATGAATGGGTTTGTGGGTAAACAACAAAAGTTCAAGGCCATGTTACACCCCTCTCAAAACTACTATCTAGATTATTGTAACATGATATGACAATAATATTAATCCCCACATTCAAATGGTGTGCATAGATAGATATTCATCCAAGTAGATGGCAAACCCAGATTTCTAGGTTTGTATACCTGTTTTTTTTAGTAGTTCAGCCATTTCTACCTGTTTTTTTAGACAAAAATATCCATTAATAATTAGAACATAGATTTTATGATAATAAAACAACCAATTGCCTGAAAAAAGAAGTACATTCTGTGGATCTTTATATCAATTATAGGTTTGTCCACAATACCTGTTTTTTTCGCAATTCCTTGTTCTCTTCTTTGAGTTTTGTTACTTCAGCTTCCAACTCAACAATATATGCCTACAAACAAGGAAAAGTTTTAAAAGATTAATATTCCTAGATAAAAATCTAGCAGCAAATACCAAGTTTGTGAAACTAAGGGTTCTGTCAGAATGTTTGTCCAAACATAGTTGGGTCATTAAAATAGAGACAAGCATCACAAAATTGATATCAATTAGCAAAACACAATAGTTATAGAAAAATCCTTTCATAATGTTTCTCCAACAATAGTTTATCGATCAGAACTGACATTTTTACAAAATAAGACAAATAGATTCTTATGCTCAGTTAAGAGATCAAGGACAGTTTACTTATCTTAAGTTTAGAAGGGTTGACCTTTGAGGACAAGCTGACAAAACTTATTCAAAACCAAGCACGTGAGGTATCTTACCTTCATTACAAGGTTTGGCACAATGTTACCCTCTAGCTTAGTTAAGACCTTTCAGACAAGCACATAGCCAGAACCCTCTTTCCTTCAGCTTTGTTGCTTCCTTCTGGAGTGTCTGGGTGACCAAGAATACCATTTGGAGGGTTGGGATAATCTTACCTTCTACCTCAGGTAAGACATAGATGAATGTGCAGGAAGACCCCTCTCTCCTACAACTTTGTTGCATCCTTTTCGGAGCACCCAAGGTCACTAGGACAATTATGAGAAAAATCAAAGGAATACAAACCATGATATCAAAGATTTGTAAGCCACAAGCAAGGACCTCCCAACCCATAGTAAAAAGATGAGGACCTAACAAGCATAGAGTGAACCATTAGTTTCATGTTCTCAAAATCCAGCCAAAAATAGGTAGGTCACTTGTGCATGCAGTCCATTAGAAATGGCTTATAATTTACTCTTCAATCCTAATATCTTCCCTACTATGTAGGTAGGTACCTTAAGCCATAGAATGGATCTTAACATAGACTTATATGTAGTTAAAATTACATTGTATAAACTATAATGTTGGAGGGTTTTGATCGATCCAACAAATAAAAATGTAAAACGTTAAGGACATAATTACTCTTTCATGATCCTAAGATTAAAAAAAATGATACTTACTCTTTCATGAACCTAAGATTAAAACAAATGACACAAACGCTATTTTTACCCCTAATTTAGGTAAAGCACAAAATAACATTTTTTAGCAGAAAATTAAAAATTCTATGAAGAAAGACACAGTTCATATTTCTATAGAAGATTCAGTGTCTCAAATTCAAAATTTGACAGATGAAAACTATGCTTCTCATTTTTTACCAAAATAGATACTCAATTGCAACGAATCAGAGCATAACCTATAGTGTACACACAGCTCTTCAGTACCTGTCTCACAGGAAAAATTGTAAAATACATCACACGAGAGCTTGCACATGGACACAATTTCAAAAAGTATAAACAATCACCTAGAACAAGTGCAGGATAGGTTTTTCATGAACCAAAAAAATTTTAGTACTGGGATTCTAGAAACTCCTCGCACATAACAAATAATAGAAAATAAGATAATAAATATAATTCTTAACTTATATTTTAGGAAATAATAAGGTTTGTAATTGAGTTTGAGTTAGGTTTGTAATCTAATGCACCGACAAAATCCAAGAGCGAGTTTGAAGGGCAGGTTATGGTACCAGAGCCAACAATTTGGGCCAAGCCAGATCAGTTTTAGGATCAAAGGCTAAATGTAGGCCTCATGTAGATCAGACCCATACTCTCTAACTTATATAGTAAGGTGAAATCGCTGGTACAGAAAAGGCTAGTTTTATATTAGTACTTTTGGATTACATGATTTGATCTCATGTCAAGAAGTATGCAAAAGGTCTCAGACAATGGCAACATAATCTTAACTGTGTACTCTTGAGCATGCATCCAGGGTAATGTTTATTGAGGTAAATGGGGCAAGTTTAAGATGAAACTAGCAAGAATGTTGCTATGCAGTACTTCATGCTAAAGCATTGTACAGAGACATGTCCACTCATTCATTTTACAATCCATACATATCATAAACATATAATGATCAAAATGTTTTATTGATCATTTGACCTAGAAACACAGTAGAAAGTGAAGCACTAGCTAAATTTCATAGAGGACACCTTGTATACAATACTTTCCTACCTTCAACACAAAGGTTTAAGTCAGCAAAGAAAAAATCCCTAATATAAGCATGATGATCCTTTATTTTTGGTGGCTCCTTTTGCACTAATGGTGAAGCAAAACATCATCAACATCTAAAACCTAACTCAAGGTGGAAGAGAATAGTACCTACTCTTGCTACTAGGTATTTGGCATCACCAAGCTCATGTTATACTACTTAGTCTTGCTTTGTTAAACTAGAGAATAATTGTTAGGTTGGTGCCATATGATGAGAAGCCCCATATTCACATACCACACATTCCTAATAATTGTGTTGATAGAAAGGAAAGATACCATCAAGAAAACATTCTCAAACTTGGCAACAAACTTATCCAACTAAGTTTCTATATATGCTACTACCTACTTTTGTTGTTGTTTCCACTTACCCTTCTTCTAATCTAGATTCTAGACATTGTGATGAATAATGACCATGCTTATGAGGAATTAAGCACTTATTTTTACTCAAGTCATTTCCTAACTATGAGGTTGACTCCTCACTTTTTCCCTTACCTTTGCTAGGTCCTTTACCTTTGCCATTATTTGTCTAACCAAATAGAACAAGTTTCTCATCAAGGCCCTTATTGCTAGCTTTCAACTCCATCTAAGTCTCCCCATGGATACAATCAACATGCATCTTTTCAATGTGAGGAAGGTTCTCATGATCACAAACACCTTTGAAAAATGGTTCCCATGAAGCTAGGAATCCATTTAGTGCCATGTTCACTCGCTTTAAATCTACAACCTTCTCCACAACTATTAAAAGTTGACCATGAACTTGTGTGCCCTGCATAAGGTAACTATTGACTAAGTTTGATTAGGTCATCTCTATGGATCTAAGATTGTTTCACAATATCACCTTCCTATTTATGTTCTCACTCTGCTAGAGGCCCACTAGGGCATAAAAAATATCCTTTATTGTTTTCTTCTCATATATAGAGGGATCAAATGATCCTTTATGGCATCCATGATCATCCACTTGGACTTAACTTTTGTCCTCATCTGCACTGCCAACCACTGCAAATCTATTGGTGAAGGCACGATATCCTAGATATCAATATTTTAATAAGAGCATAACCCTTAGTTTCTATAAAAGAAAAATGAGGCACCATAAAGTCTATCCTCGAATCTGAAGCTAGCTAACACCATCTTTGAGATCCAATATGCAAACACCTAGATCTGAAAATTAGTCCTTCAAAGATATGGAAACCATCTAACTATTGGTCCATCCTTCTAACAATTTCTTTACCACTATAAATGCTGGAGAATTTCAATCAGAACAAGGAGGGTTGTTGGGCAAAAAGTCCCTGCCTTGAGTGCAAAACATACAAGGAAAGCATATGTTCAGCTTAAGTTGGCTAAGCTTTACAACATTTTGTATGCATGTGATAGATTCAGTGTTTTAGGTTTCTGATGTTCGGGTTTCATTGTGTGGTAGATTTTTACCCTCCACCACCAGGAAGGATTGTTATCTAAGAACATCATCCTCAACTCCTACTTAGAAATAAAGAAATTGAAGAAGGAGTAGTGGACAAGGATAACTCTCTTCTAGTCGAGGATCTTGTCACTATGTCATCTCTGTGGATATGAAACAACAAGACTTGCAAATTGTGAGGTGCCCACATCCTCCACAACCAAAGTCTACAAAGGGATTGACCTTAACTATAAAACTCAAGGAAAATGAAATTTTGGTCCCTTCGCAAGCTAGGTATCCAAATAATTTTTCATAGAGGATGCTTTTTTATGAGGCACACAACGTGATTATGTTAGTTAAAGGATTGAACCTGAGAAGAGGTAGGATTTTTGATACTAATAATATTTTCTATGTTTTTGGTTCCAATTTGGACACCGTCTATTTAATGCCAGGGATTTCAAGAAATGGGACACCATGAATTTGGGTAGCAAGGTTTTTAAGACCAAGGTTTCGATGGCTGCTCAAGAAGTGATCAAATGTGAGAAGCCTAATGGCTTAGAAATACAAGAAATTCAAGGGTTGAAGGCTTCTGTATGGAGATCTAGGAGTGGTTTACTTTCATCTGTAGCTAGGATTGAAGTTAAATCCATGATGAGCTCCAAACCTGTGCAGATGCTTAGGCCTCTCCATCTCTATGCTTACACAATGCTTTGGAACCAAGCTCCATTTCTCAGAGAATAGATCATGTACCATGGCTATCTAGGTGTCCAGTGGTGGTTTCTTTATGATAAGAACAGTGATGACAACATAGAAGTGAGAGCATCATTGGTTTCTTTCAATGTAAGTAGACATATGTGGCCATGGATTAAAACCCAAGAGGCTGGATTCTCCCATTGTGCATTGCAAGCTCACCAAGAATGTCAATGGGTGGCTTTCATGGACATAGATGAATTTCTGAATCCTATAGAATATATTCAGAATGAGACTATGCCAACAGATTCTACTCAAATAGGCCCTTACAGTCATGGAAAGGCTAATCAATAATGCAACATCTGCATATCCAGGCTTATTCAAAATAGGAGAAATCAGATTTGATTGTCATAGTTTTGGCCCAACTAGATTGAAGAAACACCCAGATGAAGATGTGATAGCAGGTTACCCCTGTAGGCTGAATAGAACAGAGGGACATAAATCTATCGTTCTCTTATCTGAATTGAACCAAATCTTGATAAACATAGTCCATTATTTTCATCTCAGACAGGGCTATTATTACATGAACCATCAATGGACTAATTATTATGGTAGATCAGTATACTAAAAAACTATTTACAACATCGATGCCTTTCTCACACTGATCATGGACTAAGTTGTTGAATCTCACACTGATATGCAATCTAAGTTGTTGGAAGCTTACCAGAGTCATTGTAGCTGATGTTGAAGAGAAACAATTTGATTCAGATGCTCAAGAGGAATTTCTTCTCATTCTTGAAGTGACTTTGCTTCTTGTTGGGCTTCATTTGTCTATATCATTAAAACTTTCCCTTAATTGAAAGCTCTGTATAATCTTATCATGTATCACTCGTTCGTATGAAAAATATTCTCTGCTTAATTATGCTTTTTGATTGGAAGAGAACTTCTCCAACAGTTGCAATAGACATTCTCTAAATTTAAAAGCCAAATTCTCTGTACTCTAACTATCTGCGAATATTTGCAGCAATAATTATGCATTATCTGTTAGTTTTCCCGCGAAGTTGATTGATGTCAAGAAAAGAATATTGATCAAACACAATATAAACTCTGGAAATTATTTTCTGTAGTTAATATTCAAAGTTTCAATCCATCATTTGACTGTTCTATGTTTATCAAGAAACAATTTACTAATTATATCTCTCAATGGACCATAAAAGTTTTCAGAGCTTCCTTCACATCTTGGTTGACTCTCTGATTCAAACAACCAGGAATGTAAAAATTCCCCTTGTTTCTCATCATGGATTCGACGAAAAAGACCATGGCAGACACATGCCTACTGATAAATGTCTACATGAAGATGCCAGAAAGAATAGCTTCTCAAGAAGAATGAGGAAAATATGAGGGGAAATATAAACAAAATTGTCCCAACTGTTAAATGTAGAACATAGGGATTTTTCAAAGCCTTTGACCAAACACATAATTTTATCATGCAGACTGATTTCTGGAAATGTATTTATGTGCAACCAGAGCATTTGATCATTCCAATAGTGTGTGTCATCGAGGCATGTACTAATTTTCTTTAAATACTTTGAAACTGGATCCTTCAACATAAAGGGAAGTACTACTTGCAATATTCAAATCTGGCCAAGAGTTAGAGGTCTTTGCATCTTGGATACAATATCATTTGAGATGTCTTGAAGAATCAAAATAGCTACTACATCTTCCCACAAACTGATAAATTCTTTGATGTTTTTAGTTCTGTGTTTTAGAGGGAAGAAGAAATAAAAGAAATGTTCTTTACAATCATTCAACACTCCATCAAACTTTGTTTCCTGCGGTAACCCAATCGGTCCAGTCAAGTGCTCCATATTTTTCAAAGATTTGAAAACCTGATACATTTGAAGCCATAGCTCTCGATCAAACTTTACAACCTATGGCAGACCACTCTGTCTAGTCAAGAGTTCAATATTTTTCAGAGTTTCTAAAACTTGAAACCTTTTAAGTAACATATAAGATAAGATGGTCCTGGATAAGATAAGATATTTTTATTAATGTCCAATAAATGACCAAAAAGGTAGGCCATTGGGACTAAAGAAGATACGTCTAGTGTGAATTATAACGTGGGAGTGCCATAGAAACTCCTCCATAATGCTTAAAAGCAAGAGAAAGAAAGCAAAAATACTGCAACATGATAAGTTTCCAACCAAGCAGACTACTAGGTCTAACTATAACCAAAATATATATACATATAGCAGTGGTATATACTATAGATGCAGTTATACCATGGTAGAGTCCAAGACTTGAAATCTGAAAATCTTGGTGGTGAGACTGTGAGAGAGTTGGAGGTAGAGATAATGTTTAGTTCTCTCGATCCTCATGACTGATAGTTGGGGCATCAAGGAACCGAATCACTGTTGGAGTCATCAAGCACCATGAGGGGATCTGGTTGTATGACCCTGGAGGGAGGGGGCCATGTAAGAGATAGGAAACCCCACTCTCTTACCATCCAAGGTCAAAGGAACCTGGGGTGAGGGGGAGGGGGTGTGGGAGAAGTATAACAAAGGCAAGAGATAAGAACATTAATTTAGAAAATTTAAGAATCCTAATTCAGATAACATATAACAAGGCAAGAGCTAAGAACGTTAATTTAGAAAAGATAAGAATCCTAATTCAGGTAACATAAGGTGAGATACTATTTTGGGGAAGATAAGGATGCAACTAGGGGGAGGGGGTGTAGCAGAAGTCTAAGAAAGGAAAAAGATAAGAATGTTAATTTATAAAAGATAAGAATCCTAATTCAGATAACATAAGGTGAGATATTGTTTTGGGGAAGATAAGAATGCAAATTTAGAGAAGACAAATTAATACTATGTTAAGAGAAGATGAGAAAGGGTATTTCAGTAGTCACTAGTAAGAGCTGCTAAAGCTTATCAAAGCCATGGAAAATCATACTCAATATGTATTACTGGAAGCATCTTCTGAGCTGGAATTAGTTATTTTTTCCTTAGGTATCAGTATTACAACATAAAGAAATCAGTTAGGAACTTGACAATATCTTTCACTTCAAGAATGACTCTCTTTAAAAGGATTCAGGTTTCTTCTTTTAGACTCCTTTTAGCTTTAGCATGGGAAAAAAACTAAAAAGGGAAAATGCTAAGAAATTCTTGTGCATATCAAGATGTACAACTCCTAATCTGACTATGAACCCAACATATTTTCCATTTTGACCTGACCAATATATTCACAGTTAAAGATAGGCACCTGAACGAAACAAATAAAAACAAAATGCATTTACTTAGATAAAAAGAATAAAGGTAACTTAAACCATTTTAAGTAGCAACCAAACCCCTTAAACCCTATATGCCTAGTAAGAAGCAAGTAGAGAAGAGTTCTAAACTCAAAATTTGATGTCTTTTCCTTTTATGTCCAAATAGAGATGTGGAAAGTGTGGATCATGTTTGCATACAATATAGGCCACATCCATCAATCAAAAATTGCTAAAGATAGACAAAAATCGTGGATGGGTAACTCAAACATTAATTTCTTTGTTTTCTTTTGTTTTTAACGTACAACCAAACCTTTGGTTTATCAGGCCATACAAAAAGGAAAGGGAGAGTTAGTCTGCTTCTAGATGCTCAGCCTTGTGGTCTAGCACTTCTGCTATGAATTTTCCTTGACAATTAGTATTTTTCCTTGTTAAGACTAAAGAGGTGGAAAATTTTACAATATTTGGTAAACCAGTTTGACAGTTTAGCAGTTGACAAAAATTGCTTGCCACAACCAAGCCCTCGCCCTTGACAAGATAAGAGGTAAAGGTGCCAACCATGCAAGAAGACATGATACATTGAGCTCCAGTGAGAGAGATCCAAACTGTACATGACTGATTATATGTACCACAGTATGACATTTTGCAATCGTTTATGGGAAAGTGGGGCATTTGCACAGAAATGAATTTCACGACGAGGTTGGAAGAACAATCTACTGATCTCTGAATGGACCAACTTTGCATAGCTTAAGAATTCCATCATACATTCATACTCTTAGTCATCTTATTTATTGCTCTGCATACAGAGCTGCTATGACCAAGTTGGATAGGTTTTGAGCAGGTAAAATGCCAATTTCAGACCATTATATATTGTTGTTTTCGAATGTTATAGTTATTGTTACATGGTTATATAATTAGTGGTGGCTGGAAACCGACGAGATGTCTGGACGAAGGCGCAGAAGACTTTATAGTGAAACCTGTGAAGGTCTCAGATGTAGGGCGACTGAGGAATTATATGGATAGAGTTCAGGAATAGGGCAGGCACTGCCACATTAGTACATTAAATTGAGATTTACATATCTGTGCTACATTTTGAAATATTTTTGGAATTTGTAGTCATTTTTAAATATTTGTGATGCACCATATAGTTGATCATATTATTATTAATATTTACATAGGAGAACAACGGTAAATTAACACTGCTGTAATCCAAAGGCAAATAAGAAGAAAATTTGTAAAATATGAAATCTGGTGTTGAACTCCAAAGTATTTGAGCATCCGAATCATTTAAGGGTGAGATTTGGATAGATGAATATCTTCCTCAGGAAGCATTACCTCACGTCGATATGTGAAGAAATGAGAATAATTTCATACCCAAAGCAAAGCATGACCAATGTCCCAAGGACCATCACCCTCAAGTTAAGTCTGAAACACAATGGAACTCTAATAAGTTTTGCAGCGGGAAGACGTATAAATCACCCCAAATGCAAGAGAAAGACCAGCAATTTGGGTAGATTAATGCGAGTAAATTCCTCAACGAAGGTTTCCTTGTGTTGATAACTTTTTCTGTTATGCGTAGGGTATCGTCCTTCGAAAGCTGTACAAGTTATGTTAGGATGAGAAGGGCAAGATAAATATTTACGTCCATGGTGGGTTTTTTTGAGCTTCCATGCTTGGAACTTCATATCTATTTGTATGGAATGTAAATGTGTTTCAATTTGTTCAAACTCATTTCGACAATGCTCATTAATGTATTAAGAAGAGTAAGGTGACTCATTTAAATATGGTTTGCACACCCCCGGCCGCGTTCTGTTCGTGTCGATGGCTGCAGTGTATTTGTCCCGGCGATGGCGTATTAATTTTGATGTGTCAGTTTTGACAGACATATGTACCTATATGTATAAAGAAAAAAAGAGGGCCCATGATGCTTTTGTAAGGAACTAGCCCTTCCCATTCTTAAAAAAAAAAGTCAAAAATATATGAAAGAATATAATCCATTTTAATATATTTTATTTATTGAGGCTAGAGAGGGAATTGTCGGAGTAAGATCTAGTGCCTGGAAAATGTAATTTGAAGCATATGTAAGCAATTACATATGATTCTGAAAATATTCAAAGTCTGACCATACTGAAATTTTAAAAAAGAAAAGAGACCCTACAAATATTTTAATACTAAAATAAAAAAATATTCAAAGTCCGACCATACTGAAATTTTAAAAAAGAAAAGAGACCCTACAAATATTTTAATACTAAAATAAATAAATATTCAAAGTCTGACCATACTGAAATTTTAAAAAAGAAAAGAGACCCTACAAAGATTTCAATACTAAAATGCCTCAGTGAAAGAAAAAAAATCAGATCTCTTAAACTATGGCTTCCATGAAGAAAAGAGGCAGACATGAAACATTTCCAAAAATAAACTGATACTTAATATTGAGAAAAAAATGGGACTCAAACTACAACCAGGATTTACGTTACCATCTAGATAGTTTTTTTTTAATATGATACTCCGGATTGATCACATAATTTCGTGTCTATGTTTCCAAATATAAACTGATACTTAATATTAGGAAAAAAGTGAGACTCAAACTATACCAGGATTTACCTTACCATCTAGATAGTTTTTTCTTTTAAAATTATACTCTGAATTCATCACAGAATGTTTTTGAGTCTATGTTTTAGAGTGAGCCATTATAGAAAATCATTTGCTATCAGAACACTTGAGCCACACTTGCTGGCTCGAAAACATCAACTCAAAAACATTATGTGATGGATTCAGAAGTATCATGTAAAAATTGTTCAGTATAAATATTATCTTCAACGCGTGAATAGTGATGGATTCATAGCATTAATACATGGATTCAGAAGTATCATGTAAAAATATATTATCTTCAACGTGTGAATAGTGATGGATTCATAGCATTTACACGCGTGAATACAATTGCCTTTCAAACAGGCTTTGCTCTGGCTCTCGTTTCGGGTTTCGTTCTTGAGTTCTCACTGAACGATCTAGAATAAGATCTACAGGTATTTGTAATAAGTTTCGGGTTTGATTTTCTTAAATATACAATTCTTAATAAAAATCTCAATGACTTTGATACTGTAACAGAGTTCTTAAAAAATTCCCTCACCACTTAGTTCAGTTTTTCTCACTTGACCTCTTTAAACTGAAAATTTTGTGAGTCCTTTTGTTCGTTGAAACTATTCAATTTCTTTTAGTTTTTAAAATAAAATATTTTTTATTTTTTTATTTTTTAATTACATAAGAAATTATAAAAATGTATAACTTTTGAAAGATAAAATATTATTATGATTATATTAAGTATATCTATTTGAAATAAGCCCATTTTCCAAGTATTTTCCTTCCCTCTTTCCTTGTATGTGGAACTGGATTTTGCCAGCAGATAGTGTAACAATATTTTTATCATCTCATTTGCACATTTCAAAAGAGTTCAATTTTTTTTTTGGAATCATCATTCTTTCAATCTTACTTATATCACTCTGGGTTACTTCTTTAGTGAAGAGAAGTTTTGTCTATATCGCCACCATGATCATTACCATTTTGCACTAGCACCTAATTCATCCCCTGAAGCCTTAAACCTTCCCATATCCAATGTCTCCTAGTTGCTAACCAAAATCCCAAACTTACATGTACAACAACAAGGAGCAACCCAAAATCCCAAACTTACGTCTATGGAAACAAGGAGCAACAAGGAGATACTGGATATGAGTAGGTTTAGGGCTTCAGGGGATCAATTAGGTGTTAATGCAAGGCAGCACCAGTCCAATAATGGTAATGACCATGGTGGCGATATAGACAAAACTTCTGTTCACTAAAGAAGTAACCCAGAGTGATGTAAGCAAGATTGAAAGATTGACGATTCCAAAGCAAATTGAACTCTTCTGAAACGTGCAAATCAGATGATAAAAATATTGTTACAATATCTGCTGGAAAAATCCAATTCCACATCCAAGGAGGGAGGGAAGGAAAATACCTGGAAAATGGGCTTATTTTATGAGCTTTAGGATTTAGCTGTGTTTGGCATTTTGGTTTAAGATAGCCTACATACTTACTCTTTCCACTTCATCTTTACAGAAGTTGTATTTATGATTGGGATTGTTAAATAGCTATACTTGATATAATAATAATAATATTCTATCTTTCAAAACTTATACATTTTTATAATTTCTTATGTAATTAAAAAATAAAATAATAAAAAATATTTTATTCTAAAAACTAAAAGAAATCGAATAGTTTCAACAAACAAAAGGACTCACAAAATTTTCAGTTTAAAGAGGTCAACTAAGAAAAATTGAACTAAGTGGTGAGGGAATTTTTTAAGAACTCTGTTACAGTATCAAAGTCATTGAGATTTTTATTAAGAATTGTATATTTAAGAAAAGAAAACCTGAAACTTATTACAAATACTTGTAGATCTTATTCTAGATCGTTCAGTGAGAGTTCAAGAACGAAACCCGAAACGAGAGCCAGAGCAAAGCCTGTTTGAAAGGAAGTTTTATTCACGCGTGTAAATATTATGAATCCATCACTATTCATAATGTTGAAGATACGCCTGTTTGAAAGGCATTTTTATTCACGCGTGTAAATATTATGAATCCATCACTATTCATAATGCAGGACACTAGCATACTGCTTGACACATCAAGGCAAGAAGTTAAAAATTGGTAAAAATGAACCAGATGATAAATGCAAATAAGGTCAATCATCAATGAGCAGAGGGCTATGAGCAGGATTTTGTCCAGCTGGTAGAGAGGGCTCCCATCCATGGCACAAAGCCCTAATGGCCATGGCCAAGAATGGAGGGGTAGTGAAGCAGAGGCCATGAGGAAGTCAATTTAGTTGGCCAATTATCCAATTGATATTTGAATGTGCATCATGAGGAGAACAATAAGTGAACAGTAGAAAAGTAAAAAAAATAGGTGTTTAGACTATGTATGTCCAGTTTTGCTGTCAATTTCTACCATCTGGTAGACTGAAACTTGTTTCAACTCATGCATCTGGTCTTTTTCTTATTAGTCAATGTAATGAATAGAACAAGGCTTAATTTAGCTTATGTTAGTGAAGCTGATGAACAGATGTTAGTGAAGCTGATGAACAGATCCATATTTTTAGGATCTGCACCTAAAAACAATTGCAATTTCCCTATTATTGTGAAAATGGTAATAAAAATACCTCCGTAGCTCACTCGGAGCATCGAGAGGTCCAGTGTGGAATCTTGAAGAAGCTTGTCTCGTTTGTGCGTTATGTATATTGAAGGTTCAATTCAGTTTTTTGTGCATATTTGTGTTGCTGGAATGCGTTTCCTTGTAGCACGGAGGTCCTTTTATTTTCTAAATTAAATTATACCCTACAAGTTACAGTTGGGCAGGATAAATTTCCTTCAATGTTTGTGTGCATGATTTCGAGCAAAAGATAGGCTGAACTTGATCGAAATTTCCTTTCTTTTATTACTTCGACACAAGATCGACAGAGGAACACATCCCCGGAATATTTTCGGAACAATACATAGTGGTTGGATAGGCATACGATTTCATTTATTTTGTTTACTGGTTTGTTGTTGAAGTGGGTTAATCCCCTAGCAGTAAGTTGGAGCAGGACATAAAGGAGTGCCACGGAGGTTTCACACCCCTTTGAAAAGACAAGGTTTAGAGCCACGGTGGCTCTGCATTCGGGTATTAAATCAGAAAGGGTTTTTGGTTTTTCGCTTGCATCAACTACATGATCTCAAATGCCCTAGCTTCTACACCATAGCCTATTATTTCTCTACAGAGTATGCCACAGTAAACATACTATTATTTTTCAAATTTAATGAAAGATATTACTATGTATTTTCCAGCAAAAAAACAAAGATCTTCCACAAAATATTTTGACGGCCAACCTGATTTAAAATGAAGCTCTTCCCTTGATGCGCCCGACCGCAGACGGAAACAACACTGAGAGGCCCTCTCACGAGCTTCAGATTTTCGAATGCCTTGGGGTCCATTCTAAACTTTCCCTTATCATCGCATTAGACTAGCCTCAGGGGCCTAGCCGGGCCAGTTGGATCAGTAACTGTGGGAGTCAAAGGACTTGTTGGACATAGATCATCATCTTTATGCTTAACTAACGTGTCAGAGTTCAAAACCCTAACATCTGCATCATCTTTGCTGGATGTAATACGGAGTAAAATGCACACCCACTTGTTTGGATTAGAATACGATACCATTTGAGAATGGTATGAATACAAAAGGTTCAGCGGGAGTCCCATGTTTTAGATGTTTCAGTTGTTAAGATTAGATGAAATCGATTGCATGAATTGGAGTTTTCATAGAGTGGAGGGCGCAGGGAAAAAAATTAATTGCAGAAGTGAAGGGTTTCCATGGAGGGGATGGGAGAGAAACGATGTTGACTGTCATGACTTTGGCGCTCAGAGGAAGCAAAAGATAAATCGATGCTTTTTCCCTACTGGGTATATAAATTTTAAGAGGTTTGGACTTTTTCCATTGGAATTTTATTTTTATTTTTTATACATTAAAAATATAAAGTTTATTAGTTTATTATAAAGTTTATTACTTTATTATAATATTTTTAATAATAAAGAATATATATATATATATATATAATTTAGATTTTTTATTAAAAATAAAATTAGAAATAATGAAGTTCTTAATATTTTTAGGAAATATTGTACTATTATTAAAGAGAAAAAAAAGAGTTGTAATAAAAAAGAGTATTTGTTTAAAGATTTAAATGGAAAAGTTGTATATTTAATTTTTATTTATTTTAAGGTTAAATTTATTAGACATTTAAAGTGATATTTGTAAATATATAAATTATTTTTTGAGTGTAAAATTTGAGAAAATGTTTCATATATCTAGGATGAAAATGGATCTAAGCTAATTTCTAAACCAACACAAATCCATTTTAATTATAAATATACCAAGTACCAAAAGAAATCAAACCACTAAAGATGACTTAAGAAATGTTTACACGTAGAAATTTGATCTCCTCTTTTTTAGTATATATCTTTGAGAAATGTTACACATTTATAAATTTGACCCCTCAACACTGTGGATTTAGAATTAAAATGGATATATGATAAATCTTTGTAATATTATTTATATTACATATAAATTTAACATCTCACTATATATATATATATATATATATATATATATATATTTTTATTTATATATAAAACATTTATAATACATATAGTTATATAGATATAATAAAAATGATATTTTCTTTGATATATTTTATAATTTGTTTTAATTTAATTTTTTAATGTGATATGCATAACAAAAATTATATATACAAACTCTCTGGTGGATATATGTCCACGGCCCATTGTGTTGACTTGGAGGAACTGCAAGGTTGGTATCGAACACATTGCAACAAGGTTGGGCCGATTTTTAGTTCATCCAAATCTCCTGGACATGATGGGGTATATGCGATCCTGGGTCTCTCTGACAACTCTCTTTGACCACACTCCGATCATTTTACATTGGAAGGGAAATAGGATGTGGAAAGGATTGATCTTCAAGTTCAACAAAGCCTGGCTAGTCGACGAGGATTTTTGCAAGACAGTTCGTAAATCATGGTCCCAGTTATTTGTAGATGATGGATTATCTTGGATGGAGGCAGTTTCCTTGAAGCTTGACATCCTCAAGAGGGTGTTAAAGAGATGGGAGCGAGAAAAAATGGTTGCACATCGGAAAGAGCTGGAGGAGATTGAGGCAAAGATGGTTCACATAAATTACTTTATTCGATGTTGGATTTCTTTCATGGGCACAAGTTGACGATTTATGGGAGTTGGAGGCTCGTAAATGATACATCCTTAGACTACATGAGGAGACATGGCGACTAAAAAACCATGTTATATGGTTAAAGGTTGGGGACAAAAACACTCATTTTTTCTAGAGGTATGCTACGATGTGCAAGGAAAAAACACTATTGGGGAGGTTGTACCAGTTTGGGATGTTATCTGCATTTGAAATCCATCAAGCTTGAGAACTCTTCATCATCTAAGGGAAGAACAAGCATATAGAAGGTGCATGGTTGGTTTGATGAAGGTTCTTCCAGAGATGCATTTCACTATGAGGATCCATTCGGGCATGTTTTACATGTAGTTGGAGGAATGGTTACATGTATTACATTCTCTTTTGTCATGTCATTGATGGATATCCTTATTCTTAGGTTAAAATTAGGTCCTAAGACCATGTGGATGAAGGATCTAAGAAAAAAGGGAGCTTTACAAGATGAACACCCAACTTGAGATCATGCCATGTAGCACTAAGTTACACATGGGTTTGGTCAAAGGCCCACTTGAGTCATGAGGTTGGACACCCTCTTCAAGGAGGTGGTTGGGGGATGTTGCAGGTAAGAAGGGGTGAGAAATAACCTTAATGGAAGAGATTCCATGTATTTGAAGGTGTGTTTCTGCCTCAAGTAGAAATTTTTGGGGGAAAGGACACATTTTCACATATTTGGAGGCATATTTCAATTTTTGAGGTATTTGGGGTCAATTACATTACAAAAATTCAACCGTAGTTGACTATTATCCATATGATCTAAGTTAAATAGATCAATTGCTAAATTTAATAAAATGTAGAAATTACTTTTAGATCATAGCATCAATTACACAATAATTGAAAATTTAAGCAGTGGAAGAATAAAAGAGTTTTGTAGATACATAAGTAATTTCTTCTCAAAATCATCTTTTCATACCTCAAGGAAACCTCTACAAGTTACTAAAATAACAATTTCATGGTCATCATAATCATCTCAAAATGAGGTATATGATCTACACAAAAAAGAAAGGCAAAAGTTGTACAACTATTGTATTGCTCCATATGGCCATACATGTCCATATGATTGTATTGATTCTTTGTACAATTTCCTTTCAACCTATTGAAAACATGTAAGTTCATCCTTATTGTGCATTTATTTCTCTCAGTTGTTCAATGTGGGCAATATCTCTCTATCTTGCCTTATTTATGCTTTTCTAAAACATGTACTAGTTCTTGCTTGCACTACATTTCTCAATGTACATATTGTTCGAGACCTTTTCTTCATATCTGGAAGAAATTTTGCATGAGGAGATACCATGAGGTTGTTAACACAATTAAACCCTTAGATGAATATTAAATTCATGATTTAAAAGGATTTCATGAAATAGAAAGTGGCAAGTGGAAATATGGACCCATTTTATTCATTCAAAAGACAAAAGGAAGTGCTCCACTTGAGGAGGTTGAGGGCCTTGAAAATAACCATGAAGAAAATGGCACATGGCCACCAATGGAGCCAACATAGAATAACTCAGAGCAGATTTGATAGGAACCAAAATGATCGTGAAGCCCTAACCATGGCCACCCCAATGCAAGCCAACAACCCACAGTAGCTGATAAGCAGAGAAAAAGGTGTTGAGAATTCAATAGGGCAGTAAATATGTTAATTCTCTTTAACTTGATAATTGTTTGTGTTACCTTTTTCCTTATTAGCTTTTTTCCTTATTATTACATTGTGAGATACATCAAACAACTACAAAAACAACAAGAACAATGACACAATATATAGGTTGCAAGCTAGGGCCAAAACCCCTCCTCTTGAGGGGAAAACCCTTAAATATCTTCTCTTCTTATAGATTATTCAATTAACGAATACCATGACCTAGTGACTTAGATAAATACCCTCCAAGATCAAGATGAACTCAACCTCCTATTGCAAGGACTTGAACCTCTTATTTCAGATTCGAAATTTTGTCTCCCGACAACTATTGCAACTGTTGCTACTCTCGTTAGAGACATTGATCTCCCTTGTATAACCCTCGCTTCCCTTCGCTTTCCTTTCCTTGAGACTTAGAGCTAGTGAGATGCCCTAAGTGACCTTCACTTGCCTTTCCTTCTCTCTTTCCTTCAAGATCAAACCAGAGATAGTCCCAATGCAAAAACACTAATTTCAGCTTTCACAAGAGAGAGAACTAGCCCAAGCAATTCAATTTCTTCAACTTCCTCTTCATTCATTCTTTCTTCGACCTTTCTTCTTCCTCTTCTTCACATAGAATGAGATGAGTGAGTGTGTCTAATGGAGGACAAGTTCCTCTCTATATATAAGATCTTTCAAGGGTAGATGTGGCTCTTCATGTAGGCCAACTTGATCTTGAAGGTATTTAGACACTTTAAAGATGTCCTCCCAGGCAATGTGTCTCACACAAGGCCTCAAAAAATCTCTTCCAAAATTTTATCATCATCAACAAAATCAGCAATATCATCTAAACCAAACATGCTTCTAAGATATTAGGAAGAGACTTTGTTAGTATATCAACTACTTAATCGTCTGTCGGGACATACTGTAGCTTCATGATCCCATCCTGCACCAAGTTCCTAACACACCAATAGGATTTTTGCTACTTGTTTTATCAAGAAATATAATTCTATTAATGAAACAAGATGACTATGTAATAAGAAAATGTTAACGCTCAAAATAGTTTTGTGAAAAATTTCCATCACCTAAGGAGAAGATATAGACGAAGGAGATACTAAAGATGAGGCTCCCATAATAGGTACAACTTAACCTCCACCCATCAATATCCCATTCTATGAGCTTGAGTTAATTTGATTGTCCCTCTTTAATGCATCCATCACTACAACACATGAACTCTTGAAGCCTAATATTTTCATATATTGAAAATGCTTGGTTGATCAAATCCCTCTACTCTTGCACTTCTCACATGGATATGTTGTCAATATATTGTGTGTAAACTTAAGATAATTTCTGATCCCATTTTTAGTATCAAGAATTAAATATTCCCATCCACTCTCTACTTTATTTTCTATAGACATGAGAAGAAGACATAAAAACTTGACTTACTAGTGATGTGACTTTTAAATAGTCCAAAACATCATAAGATGATCCATAGAAACATCATTAAATGTCAACCCATATTAAATAGTTATCAACTTAATAATTCATTATATAGTTTAATATATGTTACGTTCTAAATAAACCACGGTTAATAATAATTTTGCTAACAATAACAAAAAATCTTATATAACAGAATATGTTTGTGTGTTTTTTCATTAGAAAAACAAAGTTGATCATATTTCTACTCGATTTGAAAAAAATACACATAGTAGATACTTATAGCATTCACAAGGAATTTAGGTCATTATATTCTTGTTACAATTTTATATCTCAATATTTAAAATTCCAGTAAAAAAATTAAGAAGCCCATAACCCTTTATAAAATTGATTGTAAACATCTAATATTTTAAATATTTATAATTAAATTATACCATCATAAAAGTTTAATTACATCCAATAAGGAAATGATATACTCTATCATCACCTAGAATAGAGTACTCTCGCAAAGGTCTATGTAGATATGACATTCTATTCACTCAAGATTGATTATTGCAAAAAATATTTGGAGTTCTACTCTTCACCTAGCCATAGACCTTATTGCTCGAGGTATTTCAAAAACATGTCACACATGAGCCATCAATCCATTACTATGTTGTCTCTTCTTAGCCTTGTCCTCAATTACACAAAAAAAGTGATGCCATCTTCTCCTTCTTCTCCGTCCTCATATTGAATACATCGATGGTAAGGAACCCAACCCCTACGGTCCACCTATCAGTATATAATTATTCCTTTGTCTTAACATTTTCCATTCACATAAACCTATATTAAACATTATTCTTTCTTTGTCTTCAATTTTGTAATAATCACTTAGTAAAATTTATACTTGTTACAAATTTCAAATTTATGAATGGAATGTCAAGAAAAGGTATCATGTAGAAATTGAAAATTGCATGTCTTAAATGAATATAGAATTTGCATATCTTTAAATATTGTAGCACTAAAAGTTGCACGAATGCTCGTTTTGCACATAGCAAACAAGATTTTAGAAGGAGACTAAAATGCGAGATGAAAACCACCAACGTAGAACTTTAATTTGAAAATCCCAAAAACCCAACTTTCCCATTCAATAAGAAAATGGTAGATAGGAAATGTAGGTGAAAATGTTGAAAAGCACAACCACTTGGTTCTTTCTCATATAACTTTTCTTGATGAATGAAAATAGTGTATTCCTTTGTAGAAAAGTATGAGCTCTGAAATGTTCCATGATAATTGCATATTCTTGGGGCTTGGATTTCAAGGCAAAGTCCAACATTCACTCTAAACTAACTATGATCATCAATAACCACTTGGTGAATGCTAGTAGTCAACCAGTGAACCAACCACACTAGATTTGAAATTGAATAGGTCGAAATGAAAATTAAGTATGTTAACACAAGAGTTCAATAAGAATTTGAATTTGGTTACTCGTGCCGACTAGGGAGATATTTCCATTAAAGGAAATCATAAAAAAAGCAACAATACAACAAAGTATAAGTGATCTGAATGATGACGATACCAAAGATGTAAGTGAAGGACTGGGAAATTTATGTTCATCATGGGAATGGTAGATCTCGAAGACAACATGACGATGTTTTTGGAGAGGGACATATCATTGTGGAGGGATGGATTTAGTTTCTAAAAGTGACTCAACTCAATCTACCCAGTTCGATGGGTTGTTTATCTTAGATACAATGAGATTGGTTAAATTCAGCTTACCAAGTTCATGAGGGTAGGAGAGGGAGGTGAAATAGGGATCGGAAGCTTAACAATCCTCCACAAGAAAAATATATGCTTGCATGTAAAGATAAATGGAATGCCAGTGGGGTAATTTGATGCAAAGAAAAGGTGAATTATGCCTCCCTGAATGCACATCATGAGACTGTGTTTAAGATTCACCATTCTGAAGGTCCGAGAAGACTAGAGTGTAAGCACAAGAGAGAAGCTAAACATATTGTGGGTTGAGAAGAGGGCCAAGAAGGCCCTTTTTGGTTCTTCATCTTTTAGATTAGAGACAAAATATTTAAGAGTATTTCTAAGGTAGTAGTAAAGATGAGATGGATTATCAAGCATATGATGGCAGGGGTGTTGTCGGACTTTCACAATGGAAAAAATGATCTAATGGACAAAATGAATGTCTCCTTCCAAAGAAAATTTTAGTGTTGAGGAGCAACTTAGGAGCGGTAGTTGATGGTTCCCTAAGCTAAGTGCTTGCAATGGATTAAATATCAACTTATGTTGCAAAGTATCATGAGGAATATGATTATGAAATAAATGCACATGAAAAAATGGAAGTCCAAGTCTAGGACTCTTTGTAAAGAAGCGGTTCAAACAGTCACCACTATGTTTTGAATGGGATCTAAAATTTAACTTTCTCACAATTGAATGAAGTTGGAACCACTCTGAAACAACCCAAAACAATTAATGTTAATATTAAAAATTTAAGTAAAATTTGAAATTATCCTTATCCTTCCTTTTCAAAAAGGAAAGATAAGGAGAATGTCAACTTTTACTTTAACTTTAAAAATTAGATATTACCATTAATTACTAGGGTTAGGTTTTGTATGGCCCTAGGGTTAAGATATTTTTTTTCCTTTTAAATATTTTTTATTAAAAGTTAATATTTGGTGGTCATTAGCTATATTGCCCTACATTCTTCAGAATTGGTCAGTTTTGTAGAGAACTAGTCACTTTGGTGTTTCAAGGTCAGTTCAATACAAGACCAACCTTAGCTAATCTGAACCACCAAACTAGACTAATACAACTCTAAAGCCATTGGGACCAACCAATTCCAATAATTATAGGTTAGTTCCAATAATAGTGTCCCCTTCTCATCTTCCTCTGAAGTTGTTTTGTAGGATCCTTTCAGGAATGGTGATTTCAAGAGTGCCATAAACTGTTGGACTGTTGCGAGCACCTAATATCATAAGTAATTAAGCCTTCAAAACAGAAATTTTCAAGGAACTAGTACAAACATCCAAAGACATATTTAGTGAGGTCGTGCATGCATGGAACTATTACAGAACTCCCAAGATACTTAGTGAGGACGTGCATGACCAAAAAGCATCAGAAAAAATTATCCACCCTCAAAAACCCTACCCAAAACATTGAAGTATGGTGCAAAAAAAATTGTTGGTAGGATATTAATGCTAGCAACAATCATTCCCTCTCCAATTTCACAAGAAGCTCCTACTCAATCTATGTCCTCCACTATGGTTATAGTAAGTTCTTACAACTGTGTGAACTACAAGAAATTAAAACTGCCTTGGAATCTCCAACAATCTTAGGGAACTTGACCTCTCTGAATGCCCCAAATATTTTGGGTTGATTGATCAGTTAACTAGATGATCATTGAGTTTGACTAAAGTCCCACTGCTTAAATGACCTTCCAATAGTTCCTCCAAAAGTTAGAACTAGTTTAACTAACAATAACCTGAGATAGTTGACCTTTATTGCTACAAATTAGCAATCACATATGCAAAACTAAACTCTAACTCCTCCAACTCGAATTTACTGAGTAAACTAGGTGACACAAGCCATATCACACAATATAACATCATCCAAGTTGTCTGTTGATGTGGAAATTCGATTTTTTTCAATTTAATCAAGGAAAAATCAAATTGAGAATTTCTTGTTGCATTTTCAACACACAGTTCACTAAAATATATTACTTTCACTATGAACATGGAATAGTTCACATGTTAAATTCATAAGGTTTTGGGCTGATGTGGTTCTATGTGTTGTGCATATAAAGAATAGGTGTCCATCTCTTGCTATCATAAACAAGACTCCTCCTGTTATGCCTTCATACCTAAGGAACATCTAAAAAAAAATTAGTGAAAGGAGTCACAAATGTATATTATTTGGGTACTCATACCTCCAAAGCATACCATATCTATGATGAAGTGAATAAGAAGTCTATAATATCTAGAGATGTGATTTTTCTTGAGCCTTCCAAGATTGATAATGTTCTTGAGTGGCAGCTTAATTGTTCGGATAGATTCGAACATGCAAGTATTTTCAAGAGTTTGATAGTGAGATTCCACATATCCTTCTCTTAGCTCTATACTTTCTATGAAGAACCTTGAAGAAATCAGGTTGAAGGAAATTCCTTCCCCTACTTTGTGAGGAAAGAGCTAAGAGACTATTGGTAGAAGGTAGCCAAATCTAAGAAGTAGTGAGGGTGCATGGAGGATACAAAGCAAGGATTAATGCAAAGGAGTGTATTAACTATATGAATATCATCAAACATCTTTTATCTCACTTAGTATGCCTTGCATCGTGCTTGGTTAGTCATAAGATCATGTTGGTCACAACCTCCGTAGCTTAAATAAACAAGTGGAACTATTATTCATCTTCTAAGCTATGTAATAAACAAGTGAAAGGGAGCAAGACACGTAGAGGAAACACATGGAATGAGATTCAGTTCTTGCAACCATGCATGTCATTGAAGATGGAATGATGCAACAATGATAAGAAAACTTTTAAGCTACAATAAGAGGTGCATTTCAAAAGATGTGCTTTGTTTTCCATACCTAGCCTCCAAAGGGTTATGCATCAGATGGAATCTTAATGTAGTCCCGATATTCTTTCATACCTTGGGTTCCTTGGTCTGCATATTTTTGTCCTCGGCTCCTTGAGATTCATCTATCATGTCATCGTTCTGCATGGCCCATGAGAGACATAATTGTGTGGTTTTAGCAAGTAGTGACTATTGTGGTATGAGGCCCTGGGAGTACACATTTACACAGTTTTAGAATTCAAGGCATTGCTATGGAATGATGACTTGGGAGGACACAACTATGTAATTTCAGGATGCAAGGCAGACTAGGTAGTCAAGCGACAAAACTGCACAGTTTCTGGAGACAGTGGGTTCCGACTGAGGGAAGGACATTGGAGGAAACCATTGTGCAGTTTTTAATGCCAAGGGAGGTTTGTATTTCTTCACGTTGCATGGTTCCAACAGGTAAAGGAAAATATTGAGGGTTACATATGTGAAGTGCATAGTTTAGGAAAGTTGGATGAGGCTAGGTTGCTAAGGAAACTCTGAAATTTGGCTAAGTGTGGGATCAGTGGAACAGATGTGAATAGTGGAACTGACGTAAATAATTATAAAACGTGACTACGATCACGCACTCGAAAATTTAGCAATACAACATAGACAATCCAGATAATATAACACATACTTCGCTTAATGCAACAACCTTTGTGGTAGCTTATGACAAGTGCAGCTCTGATGATAGACTTTGGGAGGATAAAGGTGACACTTGTGTAAGAGTGTGTGAAATGAGTGTGAAACATGTCTATGCGGTGATGAAAAAACATTCTCAGAAAGGTTTCCCCTTGAAGCAAAACAAACCTCCCTTTGCATGAAAAGTGATAATGACCATGCCCAAACATGACAAATTCTATGTAAAGATAAAAGCATGAACGACTCTTAAGATCAAAAAGGGGAGCTTGAGATCATCAACTTACCAATAAGTGAATAATGAACAATCAATCACAATATCCATAGTAGGATCTGAAATTTAAGTGCAGGGAAAAATTTAAGAGGGCGTTGCAGCCACTACAACAGAGCCTTCACCTTCTTGCTAGCTTCTTTTTCAACCAGTGTCTTGAATTTTATGAACTTGGAGAATGTCTCATATTTCTTCCACATGGAAGATCCAACACATCCGTGAGAAGTCATCAATAAAAATGACAAAATATTTGTGTTTAACATTGTAGGTTTTCGAGAAAAATCCATAAACATCATAGTGGATCCTTTCTAGGACTGCATGTGCTTTGTTGTCCTGTTGGTGGAATGTGGATTTTATGTACTCCCGCAACATACATCCTACTACTTAAGTGATCCTTTAGGGAGGTGAGTTTTTATTTGTTGTATAATATTCGATGTACCATGATGCAAATGACCTAGCATTTTGTGCCAAACTTCATCGACATCGTGACTTGCACTTTCTTCGCCTTAGTGCTTAATGAAGCATAGTCTTCCACATCTAGCTTATACATGTTCTTCACATAAACCCTAATCTGCTTCACATGTACCATGGCTATGTGTCTCAGGAACGATTTTCCTTTGTTGAGTGTCACTTCACAACCAAGGTAAACCAACCACTTGCTGAATGCTAGTAGACACACCCTTAATCCTTTACCTTTACCTTTTTTTAGTAGCCCCTCGTATTGAAAATTTGAAGACAAAATATTTATTGTCTCTTAAAAAATTGTTTTAAAATCCCCCTCCATGTAGTAGTGTTGAATACAATGATAGACAAGTTGTCTCTAATACTATCAGGAGATATGAAAGGGACAAAAAAGGAACTGATTTCCGAGAAATCTTGTTAGTAAAAGTTGTTGCATTCTTCTTAGTCGACTACCCCAACAAAACAAAGATCCCAACAAATTGTTGTCTTTATATAACATAACGTGAATGGTAAGTACAATAACAACCTTGGTATAGGTGCAAGACAGTAGTTTCTTACAAGCTAGCAGACTTAGGGCGCACTGTCAGAGTCAATTTTGCAGTTGTTAGATAATATTATCTTAAATTTATATATTTGTGTCTTAATGGTTAATTGTATCAAAATAGGTTTCATCTAAAGTGGCCATTGTCTTGAATATAAAGTTTTGTCTTAAAATATTTTTGTCTCAAATTGGTTTTGTCTTAAATATAAAGTTTCTCCTTAAAATAATTTTTTCTTAAATTGTTTGTCTTAAAATAATTTTGTCTTAATTTTTTTTCTCTTAAATATAAAGTTTTGTCTTTAAATGTTTGTCTCAAACTACTTTTCTCTTAAATATAATGTTTTGTCTCAAAATATTTTCATCTTAAATTATTTTTGTCTTAAATATAAAGTTTTGTCTTAAAATAGTTCTGTCTCAAACTACTTTTGTCTTAAAATATTTTTGTCCTAAACTATTTTTGTCTTAAATATAAAGTTTTGTATTAAAATATTTTTGTCTCAAATTGTTTTTGTCTTAAAGTTTATATTTAAGAAAATTATATTGATATTAAATTTCAATGTAAAATAACTAAAATAAAAAGTGTTTTTTTAAGACAAAAGCTTTCTTTTGTCTTAAAAAAACCCTTGGTGTAGTAGTGTGTAAACCCTCATTGCTATACGTTTAGTTGTTGAGCTTAGGGGTTTTGGTTGATTACCCAGGGTATATACGGTGCATGGTTTTTTTCTCAGTTGTTATACCGATTATGACATTCCTTTTCTCTTTCTTTAAAAATGCTTTTTGCGTATATTTATGTTTAGGATAACTAGAGTTAATGGTTTAGTTTAAGCAACTAGGGTACATGGCTATGGATGGGCTCTTTACAAACTTTTCTGTGGCTACAAACCCTAGGTATATGAAGAATCTGTAAGGAAATCATATATTCCACCGAAAACATATGGAATGGTTTACCGAGTTAATTTCTTTCTTCAGTTAAGGAAATTCTTGTGTATGACACAGGTCTCATATTTACCGAGTTAATTTCTTTCTTCAGTTAAGGAAATTCTTGTGTATGACACAGGTCTCATATTTAGACCTATATGTTGCTGCATGATATGTTTACACTTCACATCGTTTAATTATTTATTTTTAGCAGAAGAATCATAGTCATCGGTTTTACAGTTCATATACTTATGGATTTCCAGATTAAGTTGACATTCATCTATAAAACTATTTTGCAGATTAGTTAAGCATTGATTTTTAACTAACAGTTGTACCATCCTCTATATGTGTATCAATATCTATTAGGAAACATGAAATATCTAGTTGCTTTACTATTCTACCCAGAAATTAGTAATGATCATAATTTATACTAAATAATTTCCAAACTATCTACTTACAGTAAATAGGTCATTCACTACAACTATATTATGTCAATTCAGAGTAAACATTCAACTATTCTACTGATAATAATTACCATGATAGTATTACTTATCTGTATTTCATTACATATATGTTAAATAATCAGAAGGTCTGGACACCCAGCCTCGAAACTGGAAATTATGTCCAAGTTCCCCCTCCAAGCCATTCCACTTCTGCCAATAAGGATTAGTTGGGTACCTTGAGCATCAGGACTGTGTCCAGCCTCAAGTCTTGTACCCCACAGCTTGTTGCCTCAACTTTCTTTCCCACTGGTTATGTTCACTAGCTCAAGGAAGAATACAGCATAGTCCTCCTCTTTCCACCCCCCAAGTGTTCTGCCCTCTTTTTCCTTTAAGGAAAAAAAAGTGAAGGAGCACTTGTATCCGTACTCACAAGTTGGTTCAACTATTTCTTTGATTCTTTTAATAATCTGGTCCAAAATCTTTTAAATAATAATTAACAATATTTGTTCTGGCTATTTTAAGCTAAATAATTTTAATAGTTAGATAAAATAAATGAAATTAAACTTGGTAAAAAAAACAACTCATGAAGTCTCGTTGTATGTTACATATATACACATATATTACCTAACATATTTCATTAAATCTGACTGAGAAATTTTCTGTAGAAAATCTCATTGTAAAAAACCCAACATTATTATTTATTAACCTAACCACATGCCATTTCACGGGTTTTGAAAAAATATGTTGTGTTGTTAGTATATTAATCCCCAAAGATACCCCTATACCAAAATTCAAATTGATGAGCTAATTGACCAACCAAATCATACCATCTAATTTTCGAACTTTTTTCTGGAGTATGACAGAATTTGGTAACTATGGTTAGTTGAGATTAATGGCCTCAGATGGCTTCGTATGGCTCCTTGAATGAGACCTAGACACGATGGCTCAACTAAGTGGAAATCTCTTGAAATCCGTAGCATCTTTGATGGAGTGTAGAAATCAGCTAAATGACCTAGAAAATAAGGAAGGGGCATTGCAATTGGTGCTTCTGGATAAGAAAATGGAGCTACTCTGAACAAATTTTGAAAATACCAGGGATTTCATGGAGGTGGAGGAAGAAGTTACCTTGAACTTTAGAGATAAAAGAATGGAAGAAATGTTTAACCAAGTTTTAAAGTGTATCCTTGAAAATGCGCAGACATATGTTCCTCAGACAAGAAAATGAACTTTTGGCATGCCCTTATGAGCTATGGAGGTTTCTGGAAAAACTACAGAGTCCATCAAATTTTATCTAGAAGTTGGTCCATACGGCTCAAAATCTCTGATAGACCTAATTAATGCATTGCAAGTATGTTTTGTTGTTTGGTGTCTTTTTTAGAATATAACGTAGATGTAGTGCCAATAGTAGTCTGGAAAGTTGTTAGATGTAGGGAAGCTTTATTTTAGAGAGAAATGTTAAGGAAAATCTCTTAGAGATATTTAGAAAATGTAAAAGTATTAGTATAGAATTTAGTTTTTGTTTTTAATAAAAAATTATGTACTAGTTCTATTAAAATAATATTAATTAGCATATTTTGACTCCAATAAATTATATAAAAATATAAAAAAAATAAACCAAAATAAATAAAATGATAAGTATTAATAATCAAACCAATGTATATCCATTTTAACTGTACTAAGCACAAAGAGAGATTAAATTTTTTGAGGTGCAAACCTATTTTGGAGTAAAATGATATTTGATCCTTCTCAATGCTTAGTAGATCAAGAGTTAATATGAATCTAAGCTAGTTTCATAAAGAGAGTGATCTAAATTCATTCCATTTTTAATATGAAGTAGGAATCAATTTTGAAATTTTTTTTTTTAGTATGTGGCATAAGTAAAATTTTTCAATATAAATATTAAGTAATATATTTCAAGTGAAATAGTTGAATATCATATATAGTTGTATATATAGAGAAATATAAGAAATGTACATATAGATAAAGAGAGATGCTTCTTTGTGTAAGGTATAATGTATTTAAAATGTTTAGAACTAAAAAATATTTCAATTTGAATTGTGTATCTATTGTATAAAGAAATTGAAAATAAAATATTTCTTATGGGTAAAACGTTTTATTAGTGTGTTTCCCCAAATGAAGGATATTTGTAATTCCTCCCATGCTCAACATCAAGATAATACATGGTAGACACATAAACACTCATATACATAAAAGGAACTAGAATAGATCCATCTTAACATGCAAATATCAAGCGTCTAGAGGGATCAAATCTTTGGAGGTGCAAACCTTTCTTCAACTTTTTCACTATAAAACAGGTCGTCACTTCGAGAAATATGATCCCTCTCGGCACTTGATAGATCTGGGTTAGGATGGATCTACCCTAGTTATTTCTCAATTTGTTTATTATTTTCAATATTAGTATGTGATTTATGGAAGTTTTCCTAATGGAAAATTAAGTAGTCAAAATCACCTTGAAATCATAGCTGGTTGGCAACACAAACCATACATTCTCAATCATTCTTCAAACTAATCCTAAAAGTGTAGTTCGAAAACAACCTTTGAAAGAAAGTGTAAGTTTATGAAATCACTTTTGATTTATGAAGGAAAAAATAGGTCACACTTTCAGCAATGCTTCAACATCTAACTCTTCCAACTCTTAGATATTATGTGGATATGGAAGTGAATCATGAGAGATAATTAGGATTCCACACCCATTTAAGATTTCATATGACATCTACATATGTAAACCATCTTATTTTTGTTAGCTCTAATCAATTCTTTGATATTTTGTACCCTTCCACAACATATAATTCATCACAAATTAGTTCCTATATAATCTTATCTTTGTATTTGTGTATACACCATTTTAAGAGTCACTTAATTTAAGCTTCCAAGAGAAAATTGGAGACATTATCCTTTCTAATCCCTAATTCATCTCACATAGTAATTGCATTCTTTTATCCTTGTTTAAATCATAATTGACACGGAGTTTGATATCCATATTGCATATGTTCATATCCCCAATCAATATAATGTCATTTCCTTTGTTATATTTTCTTCTTCTCTTTACTTTCCAAAAATCCAAAATAATTAATCATCAACTATTAGTGTAAACAGTAATGAGATTACAAACTTATTAGAAAAAATCATGACAAATATATGTTCCAATGAAAATTTTCAAGAATAAAAGATAGACATTGGAAGGAAATAAAGTTACCTCTCATTCTTCATCTTCATTTATCATTCCCTCTCTAAAACAATCTATCGTATTGACAAACCTAATATTGTTATAATATTGTTATCTAATAGATTATTACATCTTAAGGACATTTTTGATCTCTCAACCACCTACTAGGATGTAGTTCATGGCTTTCATATTATGGAAATAGATACTTCGAAAAAAATGCATATTTAATTCTTAAATTTAAACGACTCAGTAACCCACTAATCTTATATAGGTTTCTTTAAACTCATTGTAAAAATAATGCATAATTTCCCTTATTTCACATAATACTATGTTAATAATTTTGTTTGCGATAAAATACACTATTAAAATATGTCATAACTTATATGTTAAATGCACTTTGTGAATACCACAAAACCCAATATTGGGATCACAATAGTAGGAATTATGAGCTTAAATATTTTGCATCATCAATCCCTCACTATGTCCATTTACATTTCCCTAATTTATACATCTATATGCATCACACCTTTTCGCTTTTGTCACACATTTTCGCTTCCATCTTGTTCTAGAGAAACTGGCATTAGTGTGAAAGTACTTTTCATATCAAATATTTGTAAAAGAATAAGCATTTCAATCTCATTAATGTGATACCAAAAGAAATAAAATGTATCCTTCACAACCTTAATGCTCGGAGAAATATTTTTAGCACTTTGATATGTTTCTTATGTAATATATGGACAAGTTAACCTAATTCGTATTATCATGAGATTTATGAAATAAAGATTATGTTATAAATCCACTATGTCGTGCATTTACTTGCATTCTTTAGTGATCGAGTATGCAATCAATGTCTTACCTAAGAATAACATACTTGGTGTTTATGATGGGTAATTCCATGTTAATTTATGTTTATATTAAACTTGGGAGTTATAAAAGTGTAAGCCTACACAATAAGAAATGGATAAAGTAGTACTAGATTTTCATATTTGTAGAGCCCTAAAAAACAATTAGGTTTTTTTCATGGCTCTTCTAATATTTTGATATAATTACAACTCTTAAAAAAACCTCAATTTATGACAACTAATTATTTTATAGTGAAATTTACAATAACTTATATGATTAAGTATGATTGTTAAATATTTGACATTTTAATACAACATGAAGCGTTAATCATCACATCATGACCAAAAAAGCCCCTATTAATACAGATGTCATGTATCCCGAGAAAATTTGTTTTTATTTATATATGACATTTACCTAGACCCACATGATATCGGTTCACCTCACGGTCATTTGTACACTTTATAAGGTTGACAATCATTCATCTAAGTATGCCCCACATGATTACAACTTCGAGGTCTGTAAGCTTTTGGTCTCATCTTTTATGTTAGTGTCAGTCTTTCCAGCCTTCCTCCAGTGATCAAATATGCTCTTAGAAAGTGGTCTCACAGTGTCAAGGTCAAATTTTGTCATTCCAAAGATTCCTCAAGCAAAATTTGGTCACTAGGCATTAGGTCTAGGGTTTGCTTTCACTCCTAAAGTTGTCCAAATGTCGGTCTATGTCACTATTCAGCTGAGTCTATAATCATTCATAGGGTTTTCCTCATCATGAAAAGTTCCATTGGGTCATTTTACAGCTTATTCATGCTTCAGTTGTGCCTTGGTAAGGTCCATTTCCCTCTCTTAGGGTTTTGGAGGTAATTTCTCTTGGATGGTCAAATCTTTAGCAAAACTTGTATCCAGATGTTCATACACCTTCCCCTATACTTCATGTACCTTATTAAACACTTCCCATCCCTTAGATCCGCCAAATTCCTCATTTTCGCACAAACCCTAGTTTCTTGCTACAACCTGGTAATTTTCTAGGTTGGGCCTGTGTTTTGCCCTTTTAGACCCCTTCCCCTCACTCGATCTCTAAGGTTCCACTTTCCCCTTCTTCCTAACATCCCTCCCTACTTCCAAAAAATTCCCCAAGAATTTAGAAGCCCCTCTTCCCCTTCATTTCGCTTCATTTCCACAAAATTCCTTGTTTCACACATCGGGATAAGTTTCACTCAAAAGATGTTTTAGAGCAATCAAAGATGAATTTTAGAAAACTGAGAGAGGGTTTTATTCAAAACTGGCCAAGGAAGCAAAACCTCCTTCATGTTTTACACAGGTGTCATGGTCTTAGAGAAATGTCAAAAATATCGTTGCCTTAGGAGAATCGAATGCACCTTTGAAGTGACCTTGGGAAAATCACGTTTTCTCCTACCTTGGTTGGCCAAATGACTTCCTTGATGAGTCAAATGATAACTAGACACAAATTCATTTCCAATGAGCTATCATGAGCTCAATTTGGAGTTGCGGAAGGCATTCAAAAGTTGAGTGCAACAACACTCGGCCTTGAGGCAGCCTCATTTCGCACATTTTGACTAGTCTTGGGCTATTTGACTTTTGACAGGGTAAATGAACTCCAAATTGAAAAATTCTACTTGGGTTGGAAAGTAGACTCAGATACCTTTCCAAAAATATATCCTAAACCTGATTTGGACACCGGGAAGTGACCCAAAATCAGGTTGAAAGGCGTGCTACGCATAGGGCTCAGGTGTGCTACGCATCAGGGTTTTTCGGCACAATTTGTTTTTTGGGCTCAACACGTAGCACGCCGCGCGTTACCCTTAAAATTGGGAGGTCCAAATCACGAAAGGTTTGCATTTTTGGAATTTTCATGATGAAATACACCTTCTCAGCCACTTCCAAGGCATTTCATCAAGGTTTGGGTCCCCAAAAGGTCAAAAAACATGCAAAAAATGATCTCACTTCCCCTTTTTGGACACACAGGAAGCAGTCTTGGGATAATGAACTTTTGGAGCAGCAAATGCACACCACATTTGAAAATTCCACTTGGGTTGGAAAGTAGACATCCAGAACTTTCGAACAAGCCAACCTGAGCTAAATTTGGATGTCGGGAAGTTCCCCAAAAGCAGGTGGAAAGGCGCGCTACGCGTAGGGCTCAGGCACGCTACACATCAGGATTTTTTGTACAGTTTCACCTTCCAGCTCAGGAATTCGGCCAGTTTTGACCAGTTTTGACTTGTGATGGGATTTTTCACCCTTATTGATGTAATTAATGGAAATTTATGTTGACTTGACACTTATTTACCTATTCTAGCTGATTCATTCATAAAATAGCAAAAATTTAATGAATGAATTGGTTTCCTAGCTTATAGAGGCAAGTTGTTTTGACTGCCTAGATTGTAGTGCTTTGTTTAGAATTGGTTGAAACAGCTCCTAGGATGATGAGCTCGACCCCTAGAGGCAAGGGAATGTGTTAGCTTGCCTATATTATGTATTTTCTTAGTCATTTTCATGGTTGGACTCTTGGGAATAGCTTGATACACTATTGTACATATTTTATTTGCAATTTTGGCAAAGGATAGACTAGGGTTTTGAAGCACTATTTGGGATTCATGTGGCCTTATGTGTTGATGGTGTGTTTCTCTCAGTACTTGTAAGTTGTGTATGTGTACCACTTTCCTTATTTAATCTTCTGCAATTAAACGAATGAAGTGTTAAGGTAGAATCCATAAATTTGCTATGCTCTGGCTTTAAGTTTGTTTAATTTTCCATGTTTTCTTCAGTTTAAGGAGAATCCTTGAGACTTCCTTACTCTCCTTAGCTCCTCACCTGTCAGGAATATTCATTCACTCACTTCAAAGGCATAAAAACAATCGCCTATCTTGCCCCAAGTAGACCTCCGAAAAAGCTGTGCCTCATCCCCGCACCCAAAATTGCCTTTCCCTTGAATTCAACAAAACTTCAAAAAATAAATTCCATAATGCTTGTACTTCATACCTAGCCTAAAATTAGTCATCAATTCAGTCATATCAAGCCTCTTTGATTACCTTTTGCCGAGATTGACCAGAGAGAGCCCTCTCCTGTCCTCGTAGGGCTAGCTACGAGGCTGAGCGTGGTTTGATGTGGCCTCGAGTTTTTCCTTCCTCAGCCGGAGGCAAATTCGAATGCTAACATAGTGGCGACCATACTAGGGATAGAACAAATGGTTTACTTGTTGATGTCATTTGTTATATAAGCTACAGATGGAGCCTGATGTTATGCCAGGTAGCCTTTGAAACGCTTTTGCTTTGCATTAGCGGAAGTAGATAAACGTTGCTTCAGTCAATCTCCGGTCTAGCTTGTAACCGTGACATTCAACTTGTTAACTACCCCAGTACCTGCATCAAGTTCAGATCTGATTGTTGATGGTGTACAACGATCAGGCATAAGAAGGCTGAAATCATTCACCTGGTGACTTCATTCACTGAAAAATCCAGAGATCAATGCTTCATGGTGACTTCACTGCAGGAAGATTAGTAGCTTTGAGCTTTTCAAGATGGATCGGGTTTCAAGAAGATATGCTCCCTTGAGCCGAGATCACATTCCAGGTTTTCTGAATAAGATGCCTAAGGTATATTGGTCAAGGAATCGGCCTACGTTTAATGATGATGGTAAGAAGGATGCTGCTTTACATCTAGTTAGATTTCACATGCATATTCGCAAGTTGAAGGTTGATTTTCCTGAAGATTGCTTGATGAAGATATACTTGGCCACTCTGGAAGGTAAAGCCCAATCTTGGTATGAAAATTTTCCCCTGGCCTGTATTTACTGTTTAAAGGATTTTCATGCCTTGTTTATTGAAAGATATCAAGCATCTTATCCATCATTAAATTTGGTTCATGACTGTTGCAAGCATGCTTCTACTTTTATTGAAGGCCTTGAGAAATATTATGAAGATGATAATTTTATGGATGATGAAATCATGGAGGCCATGTACGAAAATCCGTTTCGGCAGCATAAAGGAAACTTAGAGGATACTTGTCAAAATGATCAGGACATTTTGCAGTAGAATCAAGATCAGCAGGCTGAAGATGGTCATATGGCTGAAAATAATGAAAGAGAAAGTGTTGTTTCAGATCTGCCCACAGAAGAAGATAGCGTGCAGGGTAGTCAAGGTTCAATTTCAGAATGTGATGCAGTCAAGTCAGCTATTTCAAATCAACATTCAGATCATGATGACCAAGAATACCTTGTGCTGAATCTTTAAAAGGAGAATTTTGTTGTTGAGATCATAGACAGCGGTATGGATTCAAATGTTCTCAGTCGTGCTGCCAGTCTGTCATTAGAACCGAGTCTTCATGAGGAGGTCATTCAATCAGCTCATGAACAACAAGGTGAGATCTTTGCTCAAGAAAGTGAAAAAGTTTCTCTGAATGAATTTTTGGTAGACAACATAAATGATAATATTATGCTTCAAGGATCATCTGAAGTTTCTTTCCTTATGATTGAAGAATGTAATAAGGAACATGAAAACCTGGCCGTCATATCATATACAAATGACCTACAACACATTCACACCACAGAAGAACAAAACATTCAGGATTTCCATTCAGATTCCTCTTCATATGTTTCACGTGCTGAAATGCTTTTCCAAGAAGAGATCTGCCCATCCATTTGTTCAGTTTTTTTTGAAGCCCATGAGCATACTTTTACCGAAGCACATGATGAAGGCAGATCAGAAATTGAAACAAAGGACACCTTGATCTTTCAGCAGGAGGTGGCAATGGAAAATCTTCTTGTTTTTTATGATCCTCTAGCATGTTTGTTACAGCCAGCAGTGAAAGTGTTTATTACAGTGCTTTGTTGTAGCCATGGTCAACTATGTTTTTGGATGCCCATTGATAGGTTTGTACTGTTGACCAGAAGATCTGATAAGAAGGATCAGTAAAGAATCCATCTTCTTGATTGGTTGCATTGGCATTTGGATATATTTTGAGGATATATTGTCTTGTAAGAAACATAGGTGGCCATGTACTGCCACCAAGCTTTTGTTTTAAGTTTCAGGTCTTAGTATTTATGAGTACAGTTTGTCGAGTCAGTTGATTAGTCCTTTCAGTTTTAAAATTGAGTCAGTTTTGTCAGAGTTGTATTCAATTTTCATTCAAATCTGCAGTCAATAAATGTCTCAAAGTTTTGTGTCAATTGTTGGAATAATGACTCCATAGCCCAATGGACGAAGGCACTGTCTAGCTCTTCTGGAGATCTGCCATTCTTGGCACCTCCAAGGAGCTACCATCCCCATTGGATCCAATGTTAGTGTTAGTCTTTCCAGCCTTCCTCCAGTGATCAAATATTCTCTTACAAAGTGGTCTCAGAGTGTCAAGGGCAAATTTTGTCATTTCAAAGAGTCTTCAAGCAAAATTTGGTCACTAGGCATTAGGTCTAGGGTTTGCTTTCACTCCTTCTAAAGTTGTCCAAATGTCGGTCTATGTCACTATTTAGCTGAGTCTATCATCATTCATAGGGTTGTCCTCATCATGACAAGTACCATTGGGTCATTTTACAGCTTATTCATGCTTTAGTTGTGCCTTGGTAAGGTCCATTTCCCTCTCTTAGGGTTTTGGAGGTAATTTCTCTAGGATGTTCAAATCATTAGCAAAACGTGTATCCAGATGTTCATACACCTTCCCCTATCCTTCATGTACCTTATTAAACACTTCCCATCCCTTAGATCTGCCAAATTCCTCATTTTCGCACAAACCCTAGTTTCTTGCTACAACGTGGCAATTTTCTAGGTTGGGCCTGTGTTTTTCCCTTTTAGACCCCTTCCCCTCACTCGATCTCTAAGATTACACTTTCCCATGCTTCCTAACATCCCTCCCTAGTTCCAAAAATTTCCCCAAGAATTTAGAAGCCCCTCATCCCCTTCATTTCACTTCATTTCCACAAAACTCCTTGTTTCACACATCGGGATAAGTTTCACTCAAAAGATGTTTCAGAGCAATCAAAGATGAATTTTGGAAAACTGAGAGAGGTTTTTGTTCAAAACAAGCCAAGAAGAAACACCTCCTTCACGTTTTACACAGGTGTCATGGTTTTAGAGAAATGTCAAAAATACCGTTGCCTCAGGAGAATCGAATGCACCTACGAAGTGACCTTGGGAAAATCACGTTTTCTCCTATCTTGGTTGGGAAAATGAATTTTTTGATGAGTCAAATGATAAATAGACACAAATATCTTTTCCATGAGCTATCATGAGCTCAATTTGGAGTTGAGGAAGGAATCCAAAAGTTGACTGTAACAGCACTCTGCCTTGAGGCAGCCTCATTTGGCACATTTTGACCAGTCTTGGGAGATTTGATTTTTGACAGGGTAAATGAACTCCAAATTGGAAAATTCCACTTGAGTTGGAAAGTAGACTCAGAGGCCTTTCCAACAAGCTATCCAGAACCTCATTTGGACACCAGGAAGTGCCCGAAAAGCAGGTGGAAAGGCGCGATGCGCATAGGGCTCACGCGTGCTACGCATCAGGGTTTTTTGGCACAATTTGTTTTTTGGGCTCAATGCATAGCGCGCCGCGCGATACCGTTAAAATTGGGATGTCCAAATCACGAAAGGTTTGCATTTCTAGATTTTTCATGATGAAATACACCTGCTCAGCCACTGCCAAGGCATTTCATCAAGGTTTGGGTCCCCAAAAGGTCAAAAAACATGCAAAAAATGACCTCACTGCCCCTTTTTGGACACACAGGAAGCAGTCTTGGAAGAATGAACTTTTGGAGGGGCAAATGGACACCAAATTGGAAAATTCTACTTGGGTTGACAAGTAGACATCCAGAACTTTCCAACAAGCCAACCTGAGCTAAACTTGGATGCCAGGAAGTGCCCCAAAAGCAGGTGGAAGGCGCGTTATGCGTAGGGATCAAGCATGCTACGCATCAGGATTTTTTGTACAGTTTCACCTTCCAGCTCAGGAATTCGGCCAGTTTTGACCAGTTTTGACTTGTGATGGGATTTTTCACCCTTCTTGATGTAATTAATGGAAATTTATGTTGACTTGACACTTATTTACCTATTCTAGATGATTCATTCATAAAATAGCAAAAATTTAATGAATGAATTGGTTTCCTAGCTTATAGAGGCAAGTTGTTTTGACTGCCTAGATTGTAGTGCTTTATTTAGAATTGGTTGAAACAGCTCCTAGGATGATGAGCTCGACCCCTAGAGGAAAGGGAATGTGTTAGCTTGCCTATATTATGTATTTTCTTAGTCATTTTCATGGTTTGACTCTTGGGAATAGCTTGATACACTATTGTACATATTTTATGTGCAATTTTGGCAAAGGATAGACCAGGGTTTTGCAGCACTATTTGGGATTCATGTGGCCTTATGTGTTGATGGTGTGTTTCTCTCAGTACTTGTAAGTTGTGTATGTGTACCACTTTCCTTATTTAATCTTCTGCAATTAAATGAATGAAGTGTTAAGGTAGAATCCATAAATTTGCTATGCTCTGCCTTTAAGTTTGTTTAATTTTCCATGTTTTCTTCAGTTTAAGGAGAATCCTTGAGACTTCCTTGCGCTCCTTAGCTCCTCAATTGTCAGGACTATTCATTAACTCACTTTAAAGGCATCAAAACAATTGCCTATCTTGCCCCAAGTAGACCTCTGCAAAAGCTGTGCCTCATCCCCGCACCCAAAATTGCCTTTCCCTTGAATTCAACAAAACTTCAAAAAATAAATTCCATAATCCTTGTACTTCATACCTAGCCTAAAATTAGTCATTAATTCAGTCATCTCGAGCCTCTTTGATTAACTTTTGCCAAGATTGACTGGAGAGAGCCCTCTCCTGTCCTCGTAGGGCTAGCTACGAGGCTGAGCGTGGTTTGATGTGGCCTCAAGTTTTGCCTTCCTCAGCCTGAGGCAAATTCAAACGCTAACAGTTTAATTTCACTTGGTTAACGAATCAGGCCGTATCACCTCCCACACAGGGTTATCTGTCTGACCTGACCTACGGGACATTATCATGAATCTCATTCGTCAATTTGTGTATTCTTTACAGATGTCCTCATATTAATGATGCATAGTTAATAAAACCTGTTTGGCTGATTTGTGTGTATTTACTGTCTGTCCCACCTGGTACGTGGCGTGGGTAGGCTATAGCTATCTCCTTGGGATCATTCCTGCATCTATGGCTACACGACTCGGACATTGATCCAATGGCTGTAGCAAGGATTTACCAACTTACCCTACCCTCGCGCCAACAGATAGTCTCACTTTTCATTTGGAAAGCTCTAGAGAGTCGCTCCGACCCCTGTATTGACTGCAGGCTTGTTCTGACTCGGTTTTAGAGTTTGTTTGATGAGATGAATGTGCGTGGAGGTTCTGAAGCTCCCCTTGGCTACCGAGTTGCAACACTAGGTACAGTAAGAGGGTTCCTCCCAGGCACCTTATTTCCCCTTCTATATCATTTTTTTGGGGGTGATAACCAGTTTCATGCTCAATTATTCACAACTTTTAACCATATGGCTGTTATTCGAAGGTACTTCTGGCCAATCCTGGTTGCGGTTGGCGCTAGATGGTGAAGCACTCTCGGGCCGAAGTGCCTTCTCGGAATTCACCGGTATGCAAAAAAAATATGTTTTTCTTGTTAAAGTTGTTTTCTGTTAAAAACACATAGGCTGGCTAAGTCAGCAGTCCCTTCCATTGATGTTCAGATTCCGTGGCTCGCATGGCTCACTGTTGGTGACCCGGTTTGGGTCTCGGCGTCTATACCTACTAAGACTGTTTACTACATGTATATTCTATTATATAACAGAACCTTAGGAGAGAAGAGGCTATTTAAATCCCTCATTTTGTTTTATTGAGCCATTCGGCCATGTATGTAAATTTTTTGCCGGTTCCAGCAGGCCCTCTTTAAGAATTTCTGGGGCGACCTCATAGCACATTGCATATCTTGTTTTCTGTACAATGGCTTAACAGGAATTATTGTCTATCTAATTTGATCTCATACTTAGGCTATACATGGCAGTCTCACTTGAATAGAACTTGATGATATCACCATGCTTTTCTTTCAATGGTTTATGCTCTGTTTTCCATTACTTAGCTGTTGATGTTGTTACAGCTTCCTTTTGTTAAAAACAATGGAAATGAGTTAACTCTGCTTCCAGGAATGTTATGGTTTTGTTATTAACAGGAAGTTCTGCCTGATGTTGAGCACTGTATTTTGTCAGGTTCTTCATGTAATACCTAATTTACCGTATGGATGCTACTTTATAGTATGAATGTCAATTTACAGTATGAATATCAATTCACAGTATGGATGTCAATTTATAGTTTGAATGTCGTTAGCTGTTTTGGGAAGAGGATTGTCTTCGGGTCGAGACCCGAGTTTCATCTCAGCACTAGCGAGTGAAACACCGTCACCTAACAGTCACATTTTCTTTTCTGGGTTGTCTCCATTTGTCTATGGTCACTCTTGTGACCAATATCCTGGGGCTTCCGTCACCCTTCTTTTAACTAGAATTTTCATGTAAGGTGCCAGAGGGTGGGTCTCTCCGGGCTAACCCTCACCGATTCCTAATAGTGAAGGTTTTATTTCCTGAGTGGTAAAAGCTACTCGAGGCTTGAGTTATTTGTTAAGCAATATTAATGGTTACTGTTATTCCCACCATCGTCTCACGACATTGAGTTTTGGTGTAATTTTCTTGCTTCTCCATTCTCTAATTTTTGCACTAAATTTTGATTAATTCCAAGCATGTATTTCATAAGTGCCATAGGTGTGATGTTATATCCATAGGGTGAAACTCTCGTGTATAGCCGTCCATATTTGTCGCAGTCTAATTCTAACAGACCGCTATATTGTTCTACAATACCAAGGTGGTAATCACCTACAAGGAGGGTTTCAGGTATCTTTCGTGGCTATACTTTTCTTATATTCATCTCCAAAAAGAATTACATTGGATGTATGATAGGTTATATTTCATTTAGCTTCTTCCCCTCCCATATGACACAAACACTGGATACTTGCAAACTCTTACGAATTTATAGCGAAGATAATTTAATACATCTTCCATAACATAGTTAACTGATCATAGTACTTTACAGTGAAGCAATTTTTATATATCTCTTTTCCTGCCCAAACTACTTGTAGCATGGTTAAGAGTATTCTTCACTTACCTGTATCGATGTAACTTACAAGTTCTCCAGGAGCTGGACCCCCTCTGTTCCTCTGCTTCTGATTGACCACCCAACCTTGAGATTTGTCTTTTGAGACCAGAATATCCCCCCTAGCTCTTGCCAGACCACAACCCTCAGCAAGTTGCTGGCACTTTCGTTCTTGGCTATCTGGTCATCACCAGACTTAGCCTATTTTTCCTGTTTCATTTTTTCTTTTTCTGTCCTTACAGCATAGATTTTTGCCTCCTCCCCCTCCTTTTCTCTGGAAACCCTCTAGTTAGAGGAGGTAGTTAGGGTTACAATTCCCCCAACCTCTTTTCCCAACATCCCTTTTTTCCAAGAAGTTGCCGGCACATAAAAGAAACATTTCTTATATTTTTTTTAAAAGAACAAGAATAAAATATATTAGATTCGAAACAACAATAATGTCATGTGCAGTTTATCTTTTACCATAGTAAAAACCAAATATTTACATTTGCTCAGGACATTACATCTACCCCTCCTGAAATTGGACATCGTCCTGATGTCTGTTGACCGAGAAAAACTCCAGATAAGCTTTCCTCATGAACTCTTCGTCCTCCCAAGTGGCCTCGTCATGTCCAAAATGCTGCCATTGCAATTTAACTTGGGTAATAGCTCACTTTTGTGGCTGTACTTCTCTCCGGTCGAGGATGTTCAGCGGCTTGACCAAGACTTCTCCTTCCGGTTCGACCTGAAACATGCAATTTTCTAAATCACTTCCTTTTTAAAAAAACTTTTAGACTGATCTAATGGAAAAAATCTTTACCTGTATATCTTGCCACCTGATCACATGTTTAGGATCATAAACGTATTTTTTTAACACTGAAACATGGAAGACGTTGTGAACTCGGATGTGACTTGGCAGGGCGAGCTGGTAAGCCACTGGCCCGATTCTTGCCAAGACCTAGAATGGTCCACAATATCGGGGTGCCAACTTGGTGAACCCGCTCCATTGCAGGGTACTCTTCCTGGCTTGGATCCTCACATAAACATGGTCACCAACTTGGTATTCTTTGAACCTCCTCTTCTAGTCAGCAAAGCTTTTTTGCTTATCCTGGGTAGCTTTTAAATTAGAGCATACCCTTTTCACCATATCCTCCATTTCCTTAAGCATTTATAGCCCTAACCTTAATTTGTCTTCAGGTCCACCCCAGCTTGAGGGTGTGTGGCATTTCTATATGTACAAGACCTCAAAGGGGCTCATTTGTAATGAGGTATGATAGTCGTTATTGTATGCAAACTCCACAAACTTCAAATACTCTTCCCACCACATTGGCTGCTACATCACATATGCCCTTAACATGTCTTCCACCACCTGATTTACTGGTTTCGTTTGTTCGTCGGTCTGGGCATGGTACTCTGTACTAAAATTCAGTTGGGTCCCTAATTCTTCAAATAGTGTCTTCCAAAAGGCTGACGTGAATTTCAGGTCCCGATCAAAAATTATCGTCTTCGGGAGTCCATGGAATTTAAACACATTCAGCATGAAGATATGGGCAATCTGTACAGCTTTGTAGGTGGATTGCACAGGTATAAAATGTGCTGCTTTACTCAACTTGTCTACCACCACCATAATAGAATCGTTATTCTTTTTGGCTTTAGGCAGCCCTGTTATAAAATCCATGGAAATGGTTTCCCACTTCCATTCTGAAATGGGTAGTGGTTGCAATAACCTCGCTTGATGTTGATGCTCCGCTTTAATTTGTTGGCATTCCAAGCACCATGCCAAATACTCAGCCACATTCTTCTTCATTCCCGGCCAATAATACTCTTTTCACAGTGCAATGATCATTTTCCGATATCCTGGGTGTCCCGCATAGTGACTGATTCGAAATTCATCCAAAATCATGTTTTTAATGTTGTTTTGACTAGGTACATATAGCCTTTTCTTGTAGTACATCATTCCAGCATCATCCATCTCATATCCTTGTTGATTCTGCTCACTGGTAAACTACTGTACTTGTTGTTTTATTTGCTGGTATTCAACATCTTGTTCTGCTGCTTTTTTTATCATTTCCTCGAAGGGACTTCTCCATTCGCTGAAGGAAATTTCGTACAAACATTGTACTTTCCGACTTAAGGCGTCGGCCACCCAATTCTCTTTCCCCTTCAGATGTTTGATTTCAAAGTCAAAACCACTTAAGAAATCTACCCACCGTGCTTGCCTTGCATTTAAAGTGGGCTGGCTAAAATAATTGGTCAGACTGTGGTGGTCGGTCAGTAACTAAAATTTCCTTCACATAAGATAATGTCGCCACATCTTCAAGGCATGTATGACGGCTGCCAACTCAAATTCATAAGCAGAATACTTTTGCTCATGCTCTTTTAGTTTCCTTGATTCATAAGCAATTACTTTCCCTTATTGCATCAACGCACCTCCCATGCCCTCCTTGCTTGCGTCAATGCACACCACATAATCCTTGTTAGGATCAGCTATGCTCAAAATGGGTGCTGTGGTGAGTAGATTCTTAAGCTGCTCAAAGCTTCTTTGACATTGCGAGGTCCATTTGAATGTTCTTCCTTTTTTCTATAGGGAGGTGATAGGATACGCTACACTTGAAAAGCCTTCTACAAAGTGTCTGTAATAACCAGCTAACCCCATAAAGGACCTGATGTCTGCTACATATTTCGGTACGGGCCATTCCATTATGGTCCTTATCTTTCCAGGGTCCACTGTGATCCCTTCCTTTGTGATTATATGGCCCAAATACTATATTTTTTCCTTGAAGGAATCGCACTTGCTGAACTTAGCATATAACTGGTGTTCTCGGAGGGTTTGCAGCACCAATCTGAGGTGCTCCTTGTGCTCTTCCATAGTACGGGAGTATATTAGTATATCATCGATAAATATCAGCACAAATCTGTCCAAATAACGATGAAATATGTTGTTCATCAAGCACATAAAAGTTACAGGGGCGTTAGTTAACCCAAAGGGTAGCACCAAAAACTCGTAATGCCCATACCTTGTTCTAAAAGCTGTTTTAGCTATGTCTTCCTCCTTAATCCTGATCTGGTGTTAACCTTATAGCAAATTGATCTTTGAGAATATTGTTTCACCCTTTTCTTGATTGAAAAGTTCATAAATATGAGGTAGAGGATACTTATTTTTGATTTGAGCTTGTTCAACTGATGATAATTTATACACATGCGAAGGGTCCCGTCTTTTTTCTTAATGAATAACATTGGGGCTCCCCACGGAGGAAGACTTGGATGAATATAGTTTTTATCTAACAGTTCCTGTAGCTGCATTTTTAACTTTGTCAACTCACGTACACTCATTCTGTAGGGTGCTCGCGATATCGGTGCTGCCCTTGGCACAAATTCAATGGTAAAGTCTATATCCCTCTTAGGCGGTAGTCCAGGAATCTCTTCTGGGAACACATCCGCAAATTCTTGTATCACAGGGATGTTATCCAACATGCTATTTTATCCTTCGAATCAGCATAGCCCACTTGGATGGCATAAATCTGACACCCCTTCTTGATGCATTTTTCTAACTGAGATGCAGTTATTGGCCGAACCTGCACTGGCCACTTAATTCCTTGCATCTCCTGCCTAGCTCCAAGTTCATCCCTATAATAAATGGTCTTTGTTTTGCAGTTAGCCAATGACTAGTACTTTTCTAACTAGTCCATACCGATTAGAACATCATATGAACCAAGGGGGAGCACATTTAAATCTGCCATTACTCGCTACCCTGCTATTGTTAAAGAATAGTTATTGACTTTTGCCAGCACTCGCCTCTTGGCCCCTGTAGCCAGTTGTACTAGCCATGAATTCCTGAATTTAGGAGGTTGCAGTTTACAATTCTCTACTACCTTAGGACTAATATAACTTTATGTGGCTCTAGGGTCAATTAAAATAGCGACAGTAAGGTTTGAAATTTTACTTTCAAATTCCACCATGGTTGGCTAGTATTCTGCCCGACGATCGTCCAGGGCTGCATTAATCCCTGGTATGCTATGTCCCATGTTGACAACTATCGAAGCTTCATGGATTTGGAATAACCGTTCGGTCCCCTTTCGCTCTGGACAATTTTTGATGTAGTGAGGCCCTCCACAACCCCAACACTGTATTGGGGGTCTTGTTGTCCGTTCACTGTCCAATCTTGCAGGCTGTTCGCCGACTCTAGACTCACTAGTTGGCTTGGATTTGAATGAGTTTTTTTGTATATTTCTTCTCTTCTGCCCCTTGCCAATTCCCTTGCTTCCACCACTACGATTTCCTTTACTATTTCTAGTTGACTTATTACCTCTTTTCTCACTCCATCTTTTGCATGAAACTTCTCCTTTCTGTTTGCTCCGCTGGTAACAAATCTTGGCTTTACGAATAGCTTGGTCCATTGTCTTTGGATTGTCAAACTCAATACTTTCCCGCATATACAGTGGTAAACTGCTAACAAACCTTTCCACTTTAGCTTTTTCTTTTCTAATATAAGGCACATAATGAAGCAAGGAAGTAAAATCGGTGATAAATTCATCCATGGTCTGCTGTCTCAACTGCAAGTCATGAAATTCCCTTGCCTTTTCATCGTAAAAACGCTTGGTCAGGTATCTTTCTTTGAAGTACCTTTGAAATTTCTACCAAGTTATGGTCTGTTTGCTTACTCCTTTTATGATCTTGACTTCTCCCCACCACAGGGTCGCTTTTCCCTGTAATTGGAAGATGGCCAATCGTGCCTTCAGGTTATGATCGTACTCATACAACTGGAAGTATTTGTTCATATTTATCAACCATGCCTCAGCTGCTTCCTCCTGTTCCCCCTCGGACTGTGGCGGTTTAATCTTACGAAATTGTCCTTGCAACTCTATCCATTGCCTTTTTGAGGTCAATTGTTTGGATGCATTATCAGATCATTCCTCCCTCTCTTCCAACCCTTCAGGTTCTGTATGGTGGTTCTGTTCTTCCGACATCTGGTGATTTTCCGCATTGGGATTAGCTGGTAGCTGGTTCTGCCTGTCCGACAGGCTTTTTATAATTCTTTCTTATGCCATCATTAGTCGTGCATTATCTTCACGTAATTGGTCCATTTCATTTTTCAACTCCTGCACTGTCTCCAAAATAGTCTGGTTTGTATTGCGAGCTTCCTCTCTGAGCTATACCCATAGCTCGGGATTACTCTCAGGGCCAGGTACAGGTCCCTAACCCGTCGCATATCTGCGTGATGCACTGTCCCCTCTTCTCATGCTGTTAGTCTTCTAGTTCCCTGCCTGTATCATGGAAAATGTAAATCAACACTTTAACTATTTTTTTTCTGAACTGCTAAAGTAGGGACAAAATAAATGGTATGCACTACTCTCTGTTTTCAAAATTTTCCATTTTGTTGTATGTACTATTTTAATTTCAATGTCACTGTCAATTTCAATTTTAATTTCAATTCCCAGAGGCCTCAGTTTTGTAACTGGGCTCCGATACCACTGTCATGTATCCCGAGACAAATATTTTTTTTATTTATATATGACATTTACCCAGACCCACATGATATCGATTCACCTCACGGTGATTTGCACACTTTATAAGGTTGACAATCATTCATCTAAGTACGCCCCACATGATTACAACTTCGAGGTCTGTAAGCTTTTGGTCTCATCGTTTAATTTCATTTGGTTATCGAATAAGGCCGTATCGCCTCCCACATAGGGTTATCTGTCTGACCTGACCTACGGGAGATTATCATGAATCTCATCCGTCAATTTGTGTATTCTTTACAGATGTCCTCAGATTAACAATGCATAGTTAATAAAACTTGTTTGGTTGATTTGTGTGTATTTACTGTCTGTCCTGCCTGGTACGTGGCATGGGCAGGCTACAACTACCTCCTCGGGATCATTCCTGCATCTACGGCTACGCGACTCAGACGTTGATCCAACAGTTGTAGCAAGGATTTACCGACTTACCCTACCCTCGCGCCAACAGATAGTCTCATTTTTCGTGTGGAAAGCTCTGGAGAGTCGCTCCGACCCCTGTATCGACTGCAGGCTTGTTCTAACTCAGTTCCAGAGTTTGTTTGCTGAGATGAATGTGCATGGAGGTTCTGAAGCTCCCCTTGGCTACCGAGTTGCACCACTAGGTACAGCAAGAGGGTTCATCCCATGCAACTTATTTTCCCCTTCTATATCATTTGTTTTAGGGTGATAACCAGTTTCATGCTCAGTTATTCACAGCTTTTAACCCTATGGCTCTTATTCGCAGGTACTTCCGGCCAATCTTGGCTGCGGTTGGCGCTGGATGGTGAAACACTATCGAGCCGAAGTGCCTTCTGGGAATTCACCGGTATGCAACAAAAAGTATTCTTTTCTTGTTAAAGTTGTTTTCTATTAAAAACACATAGGCTGGCTAAGTCAGCGGTCCCTTCCATTGATGTTTAGATTCCGTGCCTCACATGGCTCACTGTTGGTGACCCGGTTTGGGTCTCGGCGTCTATACCTGCTAAGACTGTTTACTACATGTATATTCTATTATATAACAGAACCTTAGGGGAGAAGAGGCTATTTAAATTCCTCGTTCTGTTTTATTGAGCCATTCGGCCATGTATGTAAATTTTTTGCTAGTTTCAGCAGGCCCTCTTTAAGAATTTCTGGGGCGACCTCATAACATATTGCATATCTTGTTTTATGTACAATGAATTAACAGGAATTATTGTCTATCTAATCTGATCTCATACTTAGGCCATACATGGCAGTCTCACTTGGATAGAACTTAACGATATCACAATGATTTTCTCTCAATGGTTTATGCTCTGTTTTCCATTACTTAGTTGTTGATGTTCTTACCACTTCCTTTTGTTAAAAACAACGGAAATGAGTTAACTCTACTTCCAGGAATGTTATGGTTTCGTTCGTAACACGAAGTTCTGCCTGATGTTGAGCACTGTAGTTTGTCAAGTTCTTCATGTAATACCTAATTTACCATATGGATGCTACTTTACAGTATGAATTTCAATTTATAGTATGAATATAAATTTACAATATGGATGTCAGTTTACAGTTTGAATGTCATTAGATGTTTTTGGAAGTGGATTGTCTTCTGGTTGAGACCCGAGTTTCATCTCAGCACCAGCGAGTGAAATGATGTCACCTAACAGTCATCATTTTCTTTTCCGGGTTGTCTCCGTTTGTCTATTGTCATTCTCATGACCAATATCCTGGGGCTTCCATCACCCTTATTTTTACTAGACTTTTCATGTAAGGTGCCAGAGGGTGGGTCTCACCGGGCTAACCCTCGCCGGTTCCTAATAATGAAGGTTTTCTTTCCTGAGTGGTAAAATCTACTCCAGGCCTGAGTTATCCGTTAAGCAATATCAATGGTTACTGTTATTCCCACCATCGTCTCACGGCATTGAGTTTTGGTGTAATTTTCTTACTTCTCCGTTCTCTAATTTTTGTACTAAATCTTGATTATTTCCAAGCGTGTATTTCATAAGTGCCAGAGATGTCATTGTTATATCCGTAGGGTGAAACCCTCGTGTATAGCCGTCCATATTTGCAGCAGTCTAATTCTAACAGACCGCTATATTGTTCTACAATACCAAGGTGGTAATCACCCACCAAGAGGGTTTCAAGTATATTTCGCGGCTGTACTTTTCTTATATTCCTCTCCAGAAAGAATTATCATGGATGTATGACAGGTTATATTTCATTTAGTTTCTTCCCCTCCCAAAGACACAAACACTGGATACTTGCAAACTCTTAGGAATTTTACAGCGAAGATAATTTAATACAACTTCCATAACATAGTTAACTGATCACAGTACTTTACAGTGAAGTAATTTTTATATATCTCTTTTCCTACCCAAACTACTTGCAGAATGGTTAAGAGTATTCTTCACTTACCTGTATCGATGTAACTTACAAGTGCTCCAGAAGTTGGACCCCCTCTGTTCCTCCGCTTCTGATTCGCCACCCAACCTTGAGATTCGTCTTTCGAGACCAGAATCTCCCCCCTAGCTCTTGCCGGACCACAGCCCTCAGCAAGTTGCTAGCACTTTCGTGCTTGGCTATCTAGTCATCACCAGACTTAGCCTCTTTTTCCTGTTTCTTTTTTTCTCTATCTATCCTTACAACACAGATTTTTGCCTCCTTCCCCTCCTTTTCTCTAGAAACCCTCCAGTTAGGGGAGGTAGTTAGGGTTACAATTCCCCCAACCTCTTTTCCCAACTTCCCTTTTTTCCAAGAAGTTGCCAGCATGTAAAAGAAACATTTCTTATATTTTTTTTAAAAGAACAAGAATAAAATATATTAGATTCCAAACAACAATAATGTCATCTGAAGTTTATCTTTTACCACAGTAAAAACCAAATATTTACATTTCCTCGGGGCATTACAATAGATGTTACAAAATAATTATTGTTAAATACTTTACATTTTAATATAACATGAAGTGTTCAATCATGACCAAAAAATACGTTTAAATACAGATAGTTGATTATGACAATGTGTGTAAAGCTTTACATTATTAATTTTGATATTTTGAAATTCTTTAGAAAAAAAGGTTTGACTTTCCTTAAATAATTTTTGTTTTATATTTTATTTGAAAAAAAAAAAATTTGAAATATATATTTATATTTCTAACTTAAATTATGTTGGAAATAATACTGAGAGGGGGGGGTGAATCAGTATTATCAAGTAAAATATTCATTTTTTCAAAATCAAATGATATACGCTACTTCAGTTAATTAAACCCGCGTATATACGCAACTATGCAGAATAAAACCCGCGTATATAATGCAAACTTTTAATTTACTTTATCTTTCTAATGTTGATTGTTAATATGTGATTTAGAAGCAAATAACCAGTAACCAAAACCAGTAAAACAGAGTAGAAAGAAAATTACACACAATAACACAAGATATAAGTTGGAAACCCAATGTGGGTGAAAACCACCTGCTGCAATTCGTCTCTATCTTCTCTTTAATTAGAAACTTCTTTTTACAATTGTACTGGTGCAGTCCTTTACCAGTATGCAGGCTGCAGCCTCCAGAGAGCTGCAACCTTCTCTCGTTTTCCAACTTCTCCTGGAAGGGAGCTACAACCCCCTTAGCTCTTGCACTAGCCAAGATATTAGTATGTAGGTGCTGGCCTACAGAAGGCTACAACCTTCTCTTTCTTTCAGGGGCCATGTTTCATAAATTTTCAGACTGGATCCACAAATAACATCAATCAAACATCAAGAATTTCTGCATTAACCAATCACCTTCTCACCAATCAAAAACTAAATCAAAATAAACACTTCTCTGACAACTATACCCAAATCAGAGTAACAGTAGAACACTACAGCAATAAACAGAAGAAACAAGATCACAAATCAAAATATATATGCTACTTTAATAGCGTGAAACCTACGTGCATACGCTTCTGAGTATGGAACAAACTGCGTATATGTTGTTTTCCTTCACTGAACCTGCGTATATACGCGACTTCGCTGAACTGGACCTGCGTACATATCTACAAAAGATAATTCACTCTTTCAAATATTCAGGCACTGATTAACCCAGATTATCATATTTATAGATCATGCATGCGCCATATATAATAGATCAAAATCATGCAAAGATATTATCATTCAAGCCAAGAGATTATGACCCATCAATAGAACTTATCCTTCTTGCGCTCAAGTTCCTCCTTCCTTTAGATCCAGATCTGCACCATAATCCAATCACGAGTATTCCAGATCTAGCATAACATCAGATATTCAATAATTCAAATGATTTTTTTTGCCACATGATCTCCTTCCTCTTTTATAGTTTTAGGCCTTCCACAATACCACAGTCCAAAACCATAATAAACCAATACCACGGACCCAATACCTGAAATCAAAACTTCTGACGAGGTACCATGGTCCAAAACCATAGGTTCAAATACCAAGGACTAACTACCACGGACCAATGGTAAGTTCTCCAACATATACATGCTTTTCCTTGCATGAAAATGCGTGTATACGCATACTCGCCTTTGAAACGTCTAACCCGCGTGTATACACATCTTCGTCTAGATGAACCTGCGTATATGTCTTTTCCTTCATTCTGAAAGCCTGAACTGAGATCTGTTACCAAAGAGAGTTGCCATCAAGGACAACACCTATGCCATATCTCCAATCCTATGCCATAATGCCAACAAATTAAAATATAAAAAGTTTGAGTGAGATGAAAATATGCCATTCACTGTAAAACACACATTTTTTTAACTTCAGATAAAATGTATATCTTTCATTTTCAAATGAAAAATAACTTTTATGCCCTTCATATTTAATTACTAATTCCATTTAACACATAAAACATTTTAATCTATATAAATAATTTTATTTCTTAAAACTTAATTAATATTTTAAACTAAAAAAAATATATTTTATTTGTAAATTGAAAATGAACTTTAGCATAGTTGGTCAGCTTTACTTGGTTGGATATCACTTAACTAATTAGGTAGGGTACGAACAAGAGTATCCATGGGATTCTCATTCCTTTTGCGGCTAAGCATTGAATGCATTACAATAGTAATTGTAGCCGTTGGTTTTTGGTATTGGGATCAATTGTGATTGGCCTCAGCCTCCCATCATTACTTCAACTTTTCCTCGCATGTAATGAAAATCAACTAAAGGTTGTTTATGAACCATGACATTCTCGTCCTTAAAAGAGAGCAGTTTACCATCATTGCTTAGCTCAACCTTCACACAAATCTGAACATAAATTGATTACTTACTTATCTATGAATCCCACATGTTGCAGCTCGAATGGACGTTGAGGATAATTCTTCACCAGCGATCAGGCGACGTTTGCTGAAATTTGTAGGCAACATTGGAAATCCATCTCAAATTTTGACTTGTAACATGCTGGTAAAGTCTTTACTGAGTTCACGCAACCTGGTTCTTCGATCGAAGGAAGAACGAAGCAGTAGGGGAAGGTGAAGATCATCTTTTGTTCAGCAGGGCATAAACTTTGAATGGTCATGTTAAACACACTGATGAAAAGATCGAAGGGGCAAGAAGTTAAAACACCTTGTTCAACGCTGATATCAGTCCTGTGAGAAGAATAGAGGAAGTTAAGCTTTTCTGGGAATATTTTTCATAGCCGTTTAAGTTTTGGAAAGGCACTATTTTAGGGTTAGGGTAGATAGTGTATACGTTTTCCAACGAGTATAAGAGACTTCACGCCCACTAAAACATGTTGGAGATGTGTAAGGTGTATTGTAAGATCCCAATGCCAAGTCTGAAGGAATGCCTGCAGGACAAGTGGTGGAGGAACCAATAAATTAGTGCACACGACATGCCCAGGATTTGGATGATGTAATGGATTGGTTAGATGCATTCAACATGCAATGGAACCTAAGGACCCATTCCCAACACATGTACCCATGCCATGCTCGCGTGGGAAAAAGGTCGAGCGAGAGGTCAGTACGATGCTTCACGGGTAAGCGTGACCTTTGGAGGTCCGCACCCCTTATGAGATGAGTCTACGAGCTACTTGGAACAGAGAGAGCGAGGAACGATCACATGCACACATGGGTGAGGCATCGGTTCATTTCAATATGGAGTAGTGGGAGCCTTCATGTAAGGCCCTTTGGTCATCATCGCATATTGGTGAGTAGGGCTCGTCCATCGGGCATGTTTAACCGACGAGTTGGGCACGAGTTGTCATGGTCGTGCGGTGGGCGAGACGAGTCGGTCGCACAAAACTGATGAGTTGGAGGGAACGCCTGACTCATGAGTTGGGCCAATTGAACGAGCTAAGGGCGCTCCCACAAGCTCGGATGAAAAATCGACTAAGTATTTATGGGTGGAGTTGGCAAGTTTATATGGGCGGGCGACCATGTATGTGGGCGTCCTACACTTGGGCCGATGCATAAAAATTGGCTAAGTGCCGAATGGATGGGTCAGCTTGCTGAAAAGCAAGCCCCCACCCATGGGCGATGTAGCATATAAGAACATAATGGATAAGTGTTGGAGAATCATCAAGTCATTCCACACTTCCAAGTGAGGGAGTCCTAAGTCAAGGGGTGGACTACCCAAGTAAGGAGCATGGAATGCGCCCATAGGTTGAGTGGAACAGTGCGGCAACAAGGGCGAGTTGGGCAGTTGCACCGCAGGTCGGCGGGTAGGCGAACGAGCCACAGGCATGTGGGTGGGCAAACAAACCGCAGGTGGGCGAATGAACTGTGGGAAGTCTGGTAGGCAAGCGGATGAGCCAAGGCATGCAAGCGGGTGACTTGACACGATGATGAGCTATGCAGTGACAAACGGTAGCGGCGAGCTGCGTAGGGTGACCCAGGTGGGCAGTGTGCCCCCACCGAGCTGCACGAGCCGAGTAGGTGATCTGGGTGGGCGGTGCGCCCACGGTAGTGCTGAATGGGAGTTCGGTGGAAACAATGGGCAGCGACGAGTTGGAACATGGTGGTATGTTGGATCGGTTGAGAGTGCATGGTGTAGAGGCCGCATTCGGTAGATCGGCTGAGTTGCACGGCAGCTGCCCATTGTAAAATTTTATGAACTCGGTTGAGTGTTGACTCCTGGGAATTTTATAAAACAACATTTACGAAGATAGATATACATACTTGTACAATTGTGTCTCTTGCATGGTTTAAGTGTATTAATGTTATTCTACACATTAATAAAGTAAAATGGTGAATGATGTGAATGTTAGCCATAGTCTGGAAAATAACTTCGAAGAAAAAATGTTTAAGTGTTTAACCAGTGCCGCATGTACTCTATTTCGTGAAAAAAGAGTTAGGGGCATGACAGATGGTATCAGAGGAAATTGCAAAGGCTAGGTATGTATGCAGTCTAAAGTTTTGGACAAGAAATCTTGGATTCACAGTTTGAGGTTCCTGGACATGGTGGTTCATGGCAAGACCATCCAAGCATTGGTGGATACGGGTGTCACACATAGCTTCATGACTACATATTTAGCGAAAGAAGTTGGGTTGCAGATTATCCCATCAGAGGTGGAGGTCAAGGTAGTGAACTTAAGGGCTCAAGTGGTTAGATTGGCACACAAAGTGCTTGTTCGAATTGAAGACTGGCAGGGTCGATTGGACTTCACAGTGATGGAGATGAACTACTTTAACATGATATTGGGGCAGGATTTCTTGAAGGGAAATATGGTGGTTATTTTTCCCTTCTGCGATGAGATCATACTGATTGGAGGCTCACAGGTCGAGCGGAACAATGTAGCAATGAGAGCGAGTTGGGAAATCGCAACTTCAGTCGGCAAGTAGGCGGATGAGCCACAGGCATGGGGAAGGGCAGATGAGCCGCAGGCAGGCGAACGAACCGGAGGAAGTCTAGCAGGTAGGCGAGTGGGCGGCTTGACATGACGACGAGCTGTGCAATGACAAATGGTAGTGGCGAGCTAGGTAGGGCGACCCAAGTGGGTAGTGTGCCCCCAGTGAGCTGCACGAGCCGGGTAGGTGACCTAGGTGGGCGGCACGCCGGCAATAGTGCTGAACGGGAGTTTGGTGGAACAAACAAGCAGTGACGAGTTGGAATATGGTGGCTTGATGGGTCACGCGAGTGTACATGGTGCAGTGGCCGAGTCTGGTAGACCGGCCGAGCTACACGGTAGCTTCCCATTATAAAATTTTATGAACTCATTTGAGTGTTGACTCACAGGAATTTTATAAAACAACATTTGCAAAGATTTATATATATACTTGTACAATTGTGTCTCTTGCATGGTTTAAGTGTATTAATGCTATTCTGCACATTAATAAATTAAAATGGTGAATGATGTGAACGTTAGGCGTAGTCCATAAAATAACTTAGAATAAGAAATGTTTAAGTGTTTAACTGGTGTCGCCCATAGTCTAATTTGTGAAAAAAGAGTTATGGGTGTGAAAAATGGTATCAAAGGAAATTGGAGAGACTAGGTATGTATGCAGTCTGAAGTTTTGGATAGGAAATCTTGGATTCACAGTATGGGGTTCCTGGACTTGGTGGTTCATGGCAAGACCATCCAAGCATTGGTAGATACGTGTGCCACACATAACCTCATAACTACACGTTTAGCAAAATAAGTTGGGCTGCAGATTACCTGTCGGAGGTGGAGGTAAAGGTAGTGAACTTAAGGGATAAGGTAGTTGGATTAGCACACAAAGTGCCTGTTCAAATTGAAGACTGGCAGGGTCGGTTGGACTTCATGGTGATGGAGATGAACAACTTTGACATGATATTGGGGCAAGATTTCTTGAAGAGCAATAGGGTGGTTACTGTTCCCTTCTGCGATGACATTATACTAATTGGAGGCTCACAAACTTGCACTTTGCCTACTCATAAGCAAAGGAAGGAAGTGAAGGTGCAACATGTTTCTGCACTAAGTTTGGAGAAGGCTATGTGGGAGTTAGATGTAGAGACATATGCGACAGTCATAAGAGAAGTTGATAGCGATGTTGGAGTGGGGACATCTGTTCTAGCTAAAATTTCCTAGGTGCTGTCTAAGTATGCATATTTGATGACCGATGAGCTACCAAAGAAGCTTCCACCATGGCATGCGGTGGACCATAGCATTGAGCTAGAGCTAGGGAAGCAACCTCTGGCAAAATCTCCTTATCGCTTGTCAGGACCTGAGTTGGAGGAATTGAAACGAAAATTGAAAGAGTTGACTGATGCATGTTTCATAAGGCCTTCAAAGTCCCCATATGGAGCTCTAGTATTATTTCAGTAGAATAAAGACACAAACGAGCTATGGATGTGTTGTGATTATCATGCTGTCAACAAGCAAACATTAAAGAACAGGTATCGTTTTCCATTAGCTATAGATTGCTTCGATAAACTTGCGAAAGCTCGAGTGTTTTCCAAGCTACATTTGAGGCATGGGTACTATCAGGTGTGGATAACAGAAGGAGATGAGAGGAAGACCATGATTGTGACAAGGTATGGAAGTTTTGAATTCGTTGTTATGCCATTCGGGTTGTGTAATGCTCCTGCCACATTTTTCACTTTGATGAATAATGTACTACGTCCATACTTGGATTCATTTGTAGTAGTATACTTGGATGACATCGTGGCGTATAGTGATAGCATGGAGGATCATAAGAAACACTTGGCTTTGTTGTTTTAGGCACTGAGGAAGAGTCAATTATACTTGAAGAAGTCGAAGTGTATGTTTGCCCAGACCGAGATTCCATTCCTTGGGCACACTGTGGGACAAGGGCACATACGGATGGAGCCGAATAGGGTGAAGGCGATAGAGGATTGGGCCGAACCGAAGAATTTCCATCACATGAGGGTGTTTTTGGGAATGACCAACTACTAGCAGAAGTTTGTAGAGGGGTACTCAAAAGTGACCACGTAAGTGACAGACCTTTTGAAGAAGGATAAGCGATGGAATTGGATGGAGAAATGTCGTATGGAATTTGAAGACTTGACGAAAAGGATGGTTTTAGCACCGATACTGAAGTTGCCTAACTTCCAGAGACCATTTGAAGTACACACAGATGCTTCAGATTTTGCAATAGGAGGAGTTCTTATGTAGGATGGACATCTAGTGGCATATGGGAGTCGGAAGTTTCAAGATAGGGAACAAAGGTATTCGGTTCATGAGAAGGAGATGACTACAATCATCCACTATTTGCAGGTATGGATGCATTACTTGATTGGGAAGCCTTTTGTTGTCAATACTGACAATGTTGTAGCAAGTTATTTTGCATCACAACTAAAGCTATTAGCAAAGCAAGCTCGTTGGCAAGACTTCTTTGGAGAGTTCAACACGACTATTGAGTATAGGTCAGGTAGACTCAATGCAGTTGTAGATGCCCTTAGCAGGAAGGGACAGTTAGCCACATTGGAGGTGGAAGAAGATCGGGTAGAACAAAATAGGAGGTGGGTATAGATGGCCGAGGAGATGAAAAATAATCTTAAGGAGAGCATTGAGACCGATACTCAGGCACAAAACATTGTGAAGCAGATAAAGGAGGGGAAGACACAGAAGTTTTTACTCCGAGATCGACTCTCATTCTTTGGGAACCGACTCTATGTTCCGAAGACATCTCGACTTAGGAGACACTTTTCGAAGGAATGCCACAATTCTCCATGGGCTGGCCACCCAGGGCAATGTCGTTCTTTGGCTTGTTGGAGAGAGGGTTATTTTGGTAGAAGATGAGGGAGGATTTAGACGAGTATGTGCACACATGTATTATTTCTCAACAGGACAAATCAGATACCCAAAGACAGGGAGGCTTGTTACAGCCTTTACCGATTCTAGCGAGACCTTGGATGAGTGTCTCGAAGGACTTCATTACTCAGTTACCATAGGTGCAGGGGTATACTGTGATTATGGTCATCGTTGATCTTTTTTCCAAGTATGCCATCTCCATTCCGATGAAGATACATTGTGGAGCTGAGGAGACTGCGGAGTTGTTCTTTAAGACCATAGTGAAGTATTAGGGAATGCCATTAAGCATTGTTTCGAACTGAGACCTGTGATTTACAGGAAGAATTGGACCACATTGTTCAAGCTAGTCGGGATAGATTTGTTGATGAGTTTGAGTTACCATTCGCAGATAGATGGGTAGACTGAGCGAAACAATGCATTTTGGAGGACTACTTGAGCCATTATGTGACGACTAATCAGAAGAATTGGCCTAAACTCTTGGATGTAGCTTAGTTCAGCTACAACATGCAGAAGGGTTCTGCAATAGGGTATAGTCCATTTGAGTTGATGAATGGATAGTTTCTGGTTGCTCCTCATACCGTATTGATGAGAGGTCTCATGAGGAGTCCTCGTGCGAAGAGATTTATGATAGCATGAGAGGAGACCTTGGAGTTGGCATGGTTGTGCTTGCATGAGGCTACAAGGAGGATGAAGAAATGGGCAAATAAGGATAGGCGGGATGCACATTTCAGTGTGTGAGATATGGTTTTTCTTAGGATTATTGGAGGTCAGTTTTAGCCACCGAAGGGGACTACGATATCTTTGATGAGGAAGTATTAGGGGCCATTTCAAGTGAAGAAGCGAGTGGGAGAAGTTGCATATGAGTTGGAGCTTCCAAACCACATGCGTTCAAAACATCCTATTTTCCATATCAGTCAGTTGAAGAAGTGTCCACTTGATGTAGACCATCCACACAGGATGAAGGCACTGAGAGGGCTGGCCATGACCATTGACAGACCGAACCTTGTTTTGGAGAAGATCCTGGATCTTCAAATGATAGGTCTTAGGAGTAACATGTGATGGGAATTCCTCATTAGATGGAAGGATGCACGAGTGGAGGATAGCTAGGAGACAGAGGACTCACTGTGGAGGTGGAAGAAGAAGATTGTGAAGTATGACAAGAAGCTATGGAGGATAGCCGGATTGTCAAGTATGACAATGGCTTCCGATGGGGGAGGATGTAAGGCCCCTAGGTCATCATCGCACATTAGCGAGTCAGGCATGTCGGGCAAGCCTTTTTAACCGACGAGTTGGGCACGAGTCATCATGGACACGTGGTGGCCGAGATGAGTCGGTCGAATAAAACTGACAAGTTGGAGGGTGCGCCTGACCGACGAGCTGGGCCAATCGAACAAGCCAAGGGCACTCCCATAAGTTGGGATGAAAAATCGACTAAGTATGGATGGGCAGAGTTGGCTAGTTTATATGGTCGGGCAACCATGTATGTGGGTGCCCTACACTTGGGCCAACAGATAAAAATTGGCTAAGTGTCAAATGGATGGGTCGGATTGGTGACAAGCGAGCCCCCACCCATGGGTTATGTGGCATATAAGAATATGGTGGATAAGTGTTGGAGAATCATCAAGTCATTCAACACATCCAAGCGAGGGAGTCTTAAGCCAAGGGGCGGACTTCCCAAGTAAGGAGCAAGGAATGGGCCCACAAGTCGAGAGGAACAGTGCAGCAACAAGGGCGACTTGGGCAGTCGCACTGCAGGTCAGTGGGTAGGCAGGCGAGCTGCAAGCAGGTGACCCAGCGGATAAGCCACAGGCAGTAGGCAGGTAGGCGAATTAACCACCAGAAGTATTGCAGGTGGACAGACAAGCCAAGGCAAGCGGCCAGGCGGCTTGACACAACGATGAGTTGTGCAGTGACAAACGGTAGCAGCGAGCTGGGCAGGGCAACCTGGTGGGTGGTCTGCCCGCAGTGAGCAGCATGAGCCCTGTAAGAGACCTGGGTGGGCGGTGCACTCGCGGTAGTGTTGAAAGGGAGTTCAATCGAACGAAAGGGCAATGAAGAGTTGGAACATAGTTGTGTGTTGGGTCGGGTGATCGTGCATGGTGTAGCGGCCAAGTCGGGTAGACCGGCTGAGCTGCACAACAACTTCCCATTATAAAATTTTATGAACTCGGTTGAGTGTTGACTCCCGGGAATTTTATAGAACAAAATTTACAAATATTTATATATATACTTGTACAATTGTGTCTCTTGCATGGCTTAATTGTATTAATGTTGTTCTGCACATTAATAAATTAAAATGGTGAATGATATGAATGTTAGGGGAAGTCCGAAAAATAACTTAGAAAAAAAAATGTTTAAGTGTTTAGCTAGTGCCGCACGTAGTCTAACTCGTGAAAAGAGAGTTAGCGGCGTGACACTTTTGGAGGAGAGGTTGGAGGAGACTTTGGCTATAAATGTCAAGGTGGAGCAAATGACAACCAACCAATATATATGGAATTATTTATTTACTAGCAATTGTTCCAAGAGGTGCAAAAAGAGGTCAATAGGTTTTTTAAATTGGAAAAATAGTATGAGAAATGTATGTCATATTCCATATGTATTGGAAAAATTAAATTTTATATAGATATTATAAAAGATGATATTTTAGTTTTATGGATCTTTATATATATATATATATATATATATATATATATATATATATATATATATATATATATATATATATATATATATATATATATATATATATAATTTCTAGAGCTCAAACTAAAAACACTAATTTGATATACTTCTAACAAAATAATAAAAATAGAGAATAACGGTTGTTGGAAACCACCATTTAAATTTAATTAAAATGATTGGATTATAACATAAACAATCTAAATTATATTATTAATTAATACTTTTTTTCTAAAAATTAATAAAAATTTATTTATAGCATTGATGAGTGCCAGTATTGCAGCAAGGATGTTGCAACTCCTGGGCTACCAGCTTTATTTATCAACCCAGGGTTCGTACAAACTTGGAGGTGATAGTGCTATATGCACAAGTAGAAGTGAAGGTCCTGCATGTTGTCACTTTTTCATCTGGCAAGAGACGCCAGGGGTTCTAAGCTAGACTTGTATAAAGTTAGAAGAAGCTTGATCATTTGATGGAAGAAGAGAAAATCTATTCTAAGAGAACTACTCTGCTGCAGTAATGAAGAAAAAAACATGTAATGCTAAATCACACCATATCCTAATTAACCATTTAAATAGTTATACTAAGAAAAATTATTAAATCAAAACTAACCTAATGCTGCTATCTAAGTTACAGAAGTAAAGAGCATCAAAATAAACTAATGTGTAAGCAAGGGTCCAACTAGACTAAGTATGTTTTAACATTTTTTGTGTTTTGGTAAATTCAAGCATGCAAGGAGTCAAGGAGAAGAGAAAGTGAAGATCGAAATCAGTGAAAGGAGGACGTAACAAAGCACAAGTGCATAGGAACCATTGGAACAACCAAGAATAGTATTAATGGGAGATAAGCATCGGAGATCTTATCACAAAAGATTATGTGAATAGATGGACAAATAAGACTGAAGAAAGATGAATGGAGAAGATCTTATCATGGGAGCCTAAGTGAAGAGATGGACAAACAGGATTAATCAAAAGATGAATGGTGGAGTTCTTATCACGGGCGATTTAGTGAATAGATGAATGAACAGGGTTAACGAAAGATGAGCAGCGGAGATCTTATCGTGGGAGGATAAGGCAATAGATGGATGAGAAAAATTAATGTAAGATTTTGTGGTGAAGATCTTATCATGGGAGGTTAAGTCAATAGATTGACAAGCAGGATTAATGGAAGATTGAGTGGCAGAGATCTTATTGTGGGGTTTAAGTGAATCAATTTGTGAACAAGATTAAGTCACATGGTGAGAGAAGGAAAGAAAACATTCGGAATGATGGAGCGGGTTTCCGTAGGTGGTAAGCAGTTTCTCGTGCACCCTCAAGGTTGTAAGCAGAATTCCAAAATTTTGCATGATTAGCCTAACTCGGTGACACGTAGCACGAAAAAACCACTTTTCTCACATGCTCTCAGGCAGATATTGGTCGTGCAAGAATCCACGTGAAACTACGCGATAGTTGTCGGATCAAGCTAGAGGGATCGACAATGGAGATTTGGAGTGCATACAGTATTGAGATGGTGGATAGCTGTCAGATCAAGCTAGACAGATCGACAGTGGAGATTTGGAGTGCATAAAGTCAAGACTTGAAATGAATCTGATGGTGATTTGTGAGGTTTGCTGTGAATCGGACAGTAAGGAGATCTATGGGTATATTCCGCTTAAGACGTGATCTATTGGCTCGTGCTTAAGTATTTCATACTGAAGGAAATGAGAATGTGATTGAGGTCAATTATGGAAAGGGAGTGATTAAAGATGATCATGATGAAATGAACCAAGTACTGAATCAAGATAACAAACTCCAAAGCTCATGCGATAACTAGGAATCTGAAACACACCCAATCTACTCTACATTACTGAAATGAAAATGTGGCTACTTATGCAAATGAATGATTAAACCATGGATCTACGTTAGCATACATTTACAGTAAAGAGGAGCCTTATCTACTAGGGTTGGGCCCTAACCCAAGAGCTTCAACCCTCTGAGTTAACTCAGTGCTGGCTTAGAACAAAACTCATTCTTATTAAAAACAACGGATTACATCAAAAACTGTCGAAAGTCTTGCAGCTCGAAAATAAAGTATAGTTTTACAATTAAAAGTATGACTAAAAACCAAATCCTACTAAGTTCCTAGGCATCTCTACTTGTACGACTGAAGTTTCCAATGACTTTATTAAAGTTAGGGAGGCTCAACTCCAAAACTAGAGATAAACTGGTGCTTTGACTTCCACTTGCTCGGCTGCCTTATAGTCCTCATGATTTCAATGGTTGCACTCTGAGCTTATGGAGGAATATTTGAATGTGGGGGTAGTAAATGAGGAGGATTTCCCTCCTATAATTCCTCTCCTTTGTCCCATTCAATTTTTGACCAAGGTCTTTGCCAAAATTTCTTGCTTTTATCCTTTAATCCTGTGTTAAATGCGCATTAGACCACAAAGAAAAATATCCAACTCTAACTCATCTCATAAACAAAATATAATCAAAAGTATGCAATAAATTGTGATAATAGTTGGTTTAACTAAGCTATGAGGTGAATTAAGGCCCATATAATTACCTAATGATGAGGCTCATCAGCACCCCCCTACTGAGAGTGTTTCTCATCCTCTGAGCAACTTAGTCAATGTCCATGTCCTTCATGGCTCTGGTAACCTCTATGGCATCCCATGCCTCTGTTGTGGTCTCTTATTCTTGTTCATAAAAGCCTGCTTTCCTTTCTACCTCTTCCCACTGCCTCTTTTCCTCTTCTTCGTTTCTCCCTTCTAGCATTCCTATTGGTAGTGTGGACTGAGTTTTAGGCCTATCCAACTGACCTTCAACCGTTGCATTCATTGCTTATACATAGGTTTCCTATTGAGTGCCTCTCTCAAGCTTTGAGGGGAGTGATATTATCTGATCTTCAAGCTGTGTGGAATTGTGTTCCATCTCCTTGAGCAAGCATGTATACTATCATCTCCTAGAAACCTAAACCTATCGTCAAAATTTGAAATTACTTGCTCTTAGGCAACAAGATATCTAGGTGCCAACTGAGCATCATTTGAAATTAGATTAAGGGTGTTGATTAGGGCCTTGGGATTTGATTGTTCAACTCTGATGAAAATACGTTCATTCTGCTCCCTGGCCAATATTCTTTTCATCTCTTCAACCCTTGACTCCTCATGGTTCATCCATGATGTGAAAGCCGTTAATTGCATATCCCCTTGCTCGGCATTAGGATCCCAAACATTCTTGTCTGTGAGGGCCTTGTTGTGCAAGTAAACTTCAGCCATTTTGGCCTCTAGTGTACTTTGATCACAAAGATCAATAAAATTCTTGTAGTCCTGAAATGGCATGGTTCCCCCTTGTGCTAATGTTTTAATTTGAAATTGCATCCATTGTTCTCTGAGGTAAAGAGCATAGGATTTAGTTGGCATCGCACACTGTATGGCCTCCAAGGAGAGGCTAGCCACACATGCTAATTTGTTTTCCCTTTCCTACAACTATCCTCTCAGCCATGCATTTTCCATCTCAAGTTGATTTCTCATTATTGCTTCTCTATCCCTTAAGCCACTTAGCTTTTTGTTTTTCCTATATTCTTCATTTTTTTGTTCTTTCTCATCTCCATTAGTTTCTTACTTCGTTTCCTCCTCTGTTTCAACGTCATCCTCCTTCTCTTCTCCTTCATCATGTTCCTCTGTATTAGTTTCTTCTTCATCCATCTTATCCTCATCTAGCTCTATATCTTCTCCTTCTTGTTTTTCCTCCTCCTCACTGACATAAGGACTAACATCATAGGTGAGGGTTTTGATGTCATCCTCTGCTGGTAAGTTTCTGAAGGCTGTCCATGTTATAGGGATCTTGATCAACCCACAGTGGGCCAATTTTTGGGACTTCCCTTCCTTTACTTTGTTGCTGGAGTCAATGAGTGATTGCATCAAGAAATAGGGTATGCTAAGCCTTTGGTGAACCAGTGTTTCTACCCAATATTGCCATAAACAACACTGTATCTATGGAATGGCAGATGAGGTGAAGGGGTATGGTGAATGAGGTGGGCGGTAATGGATGAGTGTGGTGGATTATGTGGAGGAGATGAGATGGAGTGGAGTGATTACAGTGGCCCGCTGCGGGGGTAGGTTGTGTATGGGATGTTCATCAAGCTTGAACCCCTATAACAATCTCAAGCTGTGGATCTCAGTCAAACACCTTGACATCATGGTCAACTGTGGGGGTTGAGCCTGAGTTATAACTCGTGCTCATTGCTCTCCCGTGGAGCACTTTATTTGCCTCTTGAACCCATGCTTACTTAAATTTTGTGCTATAGCTCGAACTTTAATATGGGTCAGGACCCACCTTACATCGAATTTGAATGCCATCAAAAGTAAATCATTGTTTTCATACTCTTATATTCTCTTCTGATTTTAAAAAGAATTTCCTTTCGGCCACCTTTTCAATCATAAACCACCTTTCCACTCATAAACCACCTTTCCACTTATAAACCAAGTACCTCGCAACTCTTACAACTTTTGATCAAATGATGCATATGAGTGAGTGAGCGGGATACTTACCTGTGGTCTCGATGACATGTTGTAGTTGTCGAAGATCAGAGGTGTTGCATTGATTATTTACTGCACGGTCATTCCTCTTCCTCCTCTATTGTCTGTTGTCTGTTGTCTATCATCTGATGTCTGTTGTCTATTGTTTGTTATCTAGAGTCTACTCTTTAGGGCTCCTGGATCATCCTAGTGAAGACCTATAGCAGATGATTGATGTTCTGTGGGATAAGTTGCTACAGGAATACAGGGGATCCTGTAGAAAACATATTCTTCACCTAAATAGAAGCAATGGAGTGTAAAATGATGGAATTGATGGAGTGATGCATGGTAAGGAGTGGAGGAGATGGATATGTGTGAGGCAGGGTTCGCTTTAGATCCTCTTTTTTGTCTTTGACTACCTTTCTCGTCCACCTGCAAATAACAATTATGTCTTTTTTCTCTTTCTTTCTCTTTTTTTTTTTTGAAAAACACCTAAAATGCCTTAGAGAGGTTTTCACCCTAGATGTTTTCCCTGGCCGCCTCAAGGAAGGTTTTCACCCATGGATCTTCTCATTCTTATTTCTGTTTTTTCTCATCCTTGGGCCACCGCATGAGGATTTCAACCCAAAGATGGGACTCAAGCACCTCATGGAGGTTTTCACTTGAGTCATTTTTTTTTTTTTAGACCTTATGAGGGAGGAGCTAGAACTTCCTCCACCATCATCATTGTTTTATTGATACTGTCAATGAACTCTTGCTTTGATAAAGGCCTCTTGTACATTTTCAATCAATGTCCATTAACAACCAATGGAATGGATTCTTCATCTATAGTATTGATTTGCACTAAACCATGATCATGGCATCTTTCCAGCACATAAGGTCTGAGCCATCTTGTCCTTAGCTTGCCCTTGAAGTCTTTATACCTAGAACCATATAACATTGCCCAATCGCCCTCTTGAAATTCCTTCTCCTTAATATGTTTATCATGCTAGATCTTCTTCTGAAGCTGAACTATCTCTATATGTAGGAGGGCCTGCATTCTAAATTCATCTAATCCATTCAATTGGAAGAGTCTTTCTTTCTATGCATGACTAAGATCCAAATCTAGTTGGGCTGCCATCCTCAATGTGTTATATTCAAACTCAATGGACATCAAAACGTTTTTCCCATAGACCAGCTCATAGGGTGTAAATCCAGTGGTGGTCTTCCATGTTGTATTATAGGCCCAAGTGGCCTAAACTAGTCTCTCAGCCCAATCCTTCCTGTTGTTTCTCACTACCTTTATTAATATGCTTTCTAGTGCCTTGTTTGTCAGCTCCACTTGCCCATTATCTTATGGATGATAGGGAATGGAGGTCCTATGCTTGATTCTGTGATGGCTAACTAGTTCTTCAATCATGTTCGAGGTAAATTAGTTGCCTTGGTCTATGACTAGCTCTCTAGGGTACCCAAATTTGTAGAATATATTCTCCCTTAGGATCTAAGCCACCTTCTCTTATGTTGTTACCTTAATCGCCTTGGTTTCAACCCACTTAGTCAAATAATTAGTGCACACAATAATGTACTATTTTTCTTTGAAGGAGGGTTGATAGGTCTAGTGAATTCCATGCCCCACTTTTCAAATGGATCGAAAGTCACTTGAGGTTGTAGGGTAATTTCATCTCTCAGAGTAGGCTCTCCCATCCTCTAGCACCGATCACACTAACTAATGTACTTCTTCACATCGTGATCAAGACTGGGCCAATAATAGCCTGCTTGTAACACTTTGAATGTTGTCCTCTCTATTGCAAAGTGACCTCCATATGTTCCATCATGACAGGTCAGAAGGATGCCAAAAACATCCTCTTCCCTTACACACCTTCTCAAGATTTGATCTGGGCCAAGTTTGAAGAGATTTCACCCAATCCAGGTGAAGCGGGCACTTTTCCTGACTATCTTGCTCTTTTGTTTGGAGGGCATGTTTGGTGGGAACTGTGTTGATACCAAATAGTTTTGTATATTAGCAAACCATGGGGAGAGAACTAAAATAGAAAACAAATGTTTGTCTGGTAACTGGTCATCCACCATTTCTTCTTCACCTGCAGGTAGATTCATCCTAGATAGAAACTCTGCAACAACATTTTCCTTACCATGCTTATCAACAATAGTTAGATCAAACTACTATAATAGAAGAAACCATCTTATAATTCTAGAATTCACATCTGGTTTGTTCAATAAATATTTGATTCCAGCATGGTCAGTGTGCACAAATGTTTGATATCTTGTAATGTAATGGCTAAATTTGTTCAATGAATGCACAACAGCCATGAGTTCCTTTTCAGTCATAGTATAATTTAGAACAACCTTTGGCAGGTTCTTACTGATAAAATAGATGGCATAGGGCAATTTTTCCTCTACCTGACCTAAGCCTGGTCCTATGGCTTTGTGTGATGCATTAGCATGAATATGAAAAGGGAGGGCCCAATTTGGGCCTCAAAGAATTGGTGCAAGGGTTAACTTACCCTTTAAAATGTCTAAGGCCTCTTGACAACCTTTTGACCATATAAAATTAGAATCTTTAGCCAACAACTCAAATAAAGGAGAGGCCAACCTGTTGAAGTCCATTATGAACCTTCGGTAGTATCTAGCTAACCCCAAGAAACTCTTGACATCCCTCTGCTTTTGAGGAGGTGGGACCCTTTGGATGATTGATATTTTGTTTGGGTCTACCTACAGTCCTTGCTAAGATATTGAATTACCTAGAACGGTCCCTTTAGTCATTAAGAATTCACATTCTTCTGGACTGAGAGACAGGTTCATTTCAATGCATCTGTGCAATACTTTTCCTAGGTTAGTTAGGGCTTCTTGAAATCACAACCATAAGGTGTAAAATCATCCATATAAATTTCTACTGCATCATGCACTAATTCAGCAAAAAAACTCAAGACTGCTCTCTGGAAAGTGGTAGGAGCATTGCATAGGCCAAAAAGAAGGACCGTATAAGAAAATGTACCCCAAGGATAGGTGAATGTGCTCCTATCCTAGTCTTCTAGGCAGATTTGGATTTGGTTGTACCCACTGAATCCATCTAGGAAAGAAAAGAACTTCTTCCCTACCAGTCCATCTAGCACTTGGTCAATGAAGGGTAGGGGAAAATGATCCTTCTTTGTGGCTTTGTTCAACTCCCTGTAATCTACACAAATCCTCCACTTACCATTTTTCTTCGGAACTAACACTAAAGGAGGGACCCAGTCATTGTCAGAGATAGGGTAAATGAATCCTGCATCTAACAGTTTTTGCAATTCCTCTTTCACTATATATTTAAGAGCTGGATTCATACTCCTTTGTGGTTGTCTGACTAGCTTGCAACCTTCTTTGATGTATATATGGTGATTACACACTGAGGGATGTACTCCCTTCACTTCCTTGTAACTCCAAGTGAAGGCTTCTAGGTCTTCTCTCAACATGTTGCATAGCTTTTCCTCTTTAATAGCAGAAAGAGATGGATTCATTTTCAAAGTTTTCTCTGGGCCAAATTCTATGGTTTTGAGACTGAGTGGGCCGGAATTAGCAAAGCATAAGTCAATTGGATGATTGTTCTAGGTTTCCCTTACTTCTTCTTCTAATGGTAACAAACTAGGAGTTGGACTTTAGAGCAGGTGTTCAATTAATTCATCCTCATCTTGCTCTCCTCCTCCTATGGTTGCTCCCAAAGCATAAAGTTTGGCTGAATAATCCTCATCTTCTTCCTCCTCCTCCAACCATAACGGTAAATCATGCTCTAGAGAAGGTTGGACAAGGGGGTATAGGAATAACTGTTTGGAGATATTCCCATTATTGATGGTCATATTCCCAGCTCTGTAGCTAATGTATGTAGGAATTTATAGGGTAAGTTCCTCAGACAGAACACCAAAGGACACCGCTCACAAACAGATCACAGATCAATACACCAGTATTTTGACGCGGTTAAAACCCTCAAAGAGTGAAACAGTCCATGGCCTGAGCCACCGAGGCCACTTCAGGAAATTTATTAATAAAAGAATGAAAATTTACATAAGCTTCTCTCATAGACGGATTACCCTACAAATGACCCTCCATGCTCTTTAAATAGAGATCATGGACCAATCGGGTGTTAAGCCACGGATCAAGTGTCGGTAATACCGAGGAGAGAATGAACCGTTGGATCACTACATATCATGACCGTCGGATTGTAAGTTACAAAATGTACATAGTAAAGAAACCCACTTTACCTAACTCTATACCTAACTCAATACTAGACCAAGTTGTACTTAACTATTTCCTATGTGTCGGAATATCCTAACATCCCCCCTTAAGAACAACTTTGTATAGGATTGAAGGATTTACAAATATGACACAATAGGAGAAGGAAGGAGGCACTAGAGCCTATCCCCCCTTAGTGACAACTTCCTGAACTCCAACCATAAATCGAAGTTTAGTGAACTTTGCCTCTGTGAGAGCCTTTGTAAAGATGTCTGCAACTTGATCATCTGTTGAACAATATTGCACTTCAAGAACATGGTCATGAATGAGCTTTCTAATGAAGTGCATGTGCAGTTCAATGTGTTTGCTGTGCTGATGTTGGACTGGATCTTTGCATAGTTGAATGGCACTTTGATTATCACACCAAAGTGTAGTCGGATGCTGCTGCTGAAAGCCAAACTCTTACAGGATCTGACGAAGCCACAAGGCTTCCTTACTAGCTTCTACGTCACCACGGTACTCTGCTTCTGCTAAAGAAAGAGAAATGGCACCTTGTTTCTTGCAAGCCCATGTAATAGGTCCTGACCCAAGAGTGAACACATAACCTGCAGTAGACTTCCGATCATCAAGGTCACTAGCCCAATCAGAATCAATGAAACCAACCAATAGAGGAGATGCTTCGGCACTGTAATTAATCCCAAACTGAACTGTACCTCAAACATAATGAAGTATTATTTTAGCTTCTTTCCAATGACTTTCATGTGGGTTTTGCATAAATCGAGCAACAAGGCCAACAACAAAGGAATGGTCAAGATGAGTATGGGTTAGATACAAAAATTTTCCTACAAGTTGACGGCATAAGGTAGCATCAACTTGAGGAGAAGTACAAGTGACTGAAAGTTTGACTCTAGACTGAAAGGGAGAAGGGGTTGGATTACAGTCTTCCATGTGAAAATGGCGTAGAATATCACAGGCATACTTGGACTGAGAAAGGGAAATACCTTCCTTGGATTGCAAGACTTGAAGACTGAGAAAATAATGTAAGTGTCCTAAGTCTGTCATTTAAAACTTCCTTTTAAGGCTAGACTTCACATGGTTTATAAGGTTGGGATCACTACCAGTCAGGATAAGATCATCAACATAAAGAACAAGAATGATAAGAGACTTGCCCACTTTCTTGGTGTAGACAATATTGTCAGAATGACACCTAGAGAAGCCAGATTCTAAAAGAAAGTTATCCATTTTGGCCTACCAAGCTCGAGGAGCTTTCTTGAGACCATAAAGGGATTTCTTAAGCCGACATACAAGGCTGGAATCTATTTGTATAAAGCCAATAGGTTGTTCCATATATATTTCTTCATGCAAGTCCCCATGCAATAAGGTGGATTTAACATCCATCTGATGGAATTCCCATTTGAAAGAAGCAGCAAGGGAAAGAACAAGGTGGATAGAGTTCATTTTGGAAACAGGGGAGAAGGTTTCAGTGTAGTCAATGCCTTCAACTTGTGAAAACCCCTTAACAACAAGACATGCTTTATGTTTATCAACTTTCCCATCTGGTCCATACTTGGTTCTATAAACCCATTTGCATCTAACAAGTTTTCGTCCCTTTGGTAGAGGAACAACATCCCATGTATCATTTGCCAATAATGAATGATATTCTTCATTCATAGCTGCTTCCCAATCTGGATGGCCTGAAGCTTCTGCAAAGGTGTCAGGATCATAATTCACTGAAGCTTGAGCTAGTAAAGAAGAGGCTCTCTCAAACTGAGAACGTGTATGTCATTGATCTATAGGATCACTGACAAGATCACCTGCTGCATCCCGAGTAGCACAGACCCATTTTGGAAGCTGAGGAGCTGAAGGAGGATCCTGCGATGGTGGGGGAGGATTTTCATCCTTGTTTTCATCATCTGAAGAAGAAATATTTTCAAAAGTAGAAGAGATAGGGAGAGGTGGCACATCCGCCAAACTAGGCTCGTAGGCAGATATATTTTCAGCAAACTTTACATCTCTTCTAATGATAACATTTTTGGACTTAAGTGGAATAAGTCTATATCCTTTGACATCTTCAAAATATCCAACAAAAATACAATTTTCACTCTTAGGTTCTAAAGCTTTATGTTTCTCATCTGGAATATGGGCCCATGCTTCACTTCCAAAAACACGAAAGTGACTTACGTCTGGTTTGATTGAGCTCCATGCTTCTTCTGGAGTGATATTCTTTAAAACTTTAGTCGGAGTGCGATTTATTATGTAATTTGCACAGTTAATTGCTTCTACCCAATAATTAAGACTAAGTCCTTTAGGTTGAAGCATACAATTAGCCATTTCCTTTAAGGTGCGATTCTTCCTTTCAGCTACACCATTTTGTTGTGGAGCATATGGAACAATATGTTGCATTTGAATTCCATTCTCAGTGCAAAAGTTGATGAATGTGTTTTTAACATATTCTCCGCCATTATCAGATCTTAGCTTAGGAATTTGATGTCCAGATTGTTTTTCAACAAAGGCCTTAAAGGCCAAGAACATGTTAAATACTTCACTCTTGAGTTTTAAGAAGTATACCCAAGTGCATCTGGAGAAATCATCAATGAAAGTTAAGAAATACTTGTAGCCAGAGAATGAAGCAACTGGAAATGGACCACATAAATCACTATGCACGAGCTGTAAAGGGGCTGAGGCGTGCAAAGAGGCACGTTTTTCAAAACTGTCCCGATGATGTTTTCCGAGTACACATCCGGAACAAACACCATCTCTGCAAGATACCATTGGAAGACCTGTGACCAAATCGCTCATGCCAAAGTTTGCTCACTTCATCATTATGAGCAACAAGTACTGAGGGAAGATTTGATGACCCAAAGTTGTGAAACTTATACAACCTTGTAGAATCATCAACAATGCCAGTAGCGAAAATCTGTCTAGGATCTCTTAGGTCCTTAATTACAACATCATGAGGTGAAAACTCAACAATTTTACCTTCACCTGAATGGGTTATCTGATATACAGATAGAAAGTTGCAGGATAAGGTTGGAACACATAATACATCATTAAACTAACCATTGTCTAGATGAACAATTCCAGTCCCTACAACACTAAGAGATCTATCATCACCAACATATATATTTTTGGTGTTAAAATCATTTAAAGAAGAAAACATGGCTTTGTTTTTGGCCATGTGATAAGAAGCTCTAGAATCTATGAGCCACTCATGAGAATGAGAAGAAGAAGATACATTTAGTGCATAGCTAGACCGAGATGCTTGACAACCACATGCAGAAAGTTCCATTCCTGAAGACGAAGTTGAAGTTGAAGATTACTCCAAATGGATGTTATGCTTCTTCATTGCTTCTTCCAAGGCTTCCATCTTCTTAAAGCATTTGGATTCTAAGTGGCCATCTCGATTACAAAAGTTGCAATGTCTATCAGTCTTCTTCCCTTTGTTTTTATTTGTCTTATCATTTTGTTGAAATGATTTTTCATTTTGAGGCTGAAATTGCTTAGGACCCTTGTTTGGTTTAGGACCATTCTTTTTAGGATACAACTTCTTAGGATTCTTTGGATTTGGTTGCTGTTGGGCGGCTAACGCTTTCTTATAAGGGTTTCCAAGATGAAGAATACCAAGGTGTAAGAGTTTTTCTTGTTCTCTTATTAAAGAATCACAAAAGGAATCAAAGGAAGGGGACTTGTAGGTTTTGTCCTTGAGAAATGAAGGCTTCTCTTGTAGAATGGAAGGTGGAAACAAACACAGAATAGGCTGGTCCCAACTTAGTAAGAATGGAGTAGATAAGGCTACTATCTTCTTATTTAACCTTAACACCTTCCAAGAGAAGTCTAAGGGTCTTGAATTTGGACAAAAAATCTTCAATACAAGAAAAATTATTGGGGTCCAATGTAAGCAATTCATTTTCAAGTTGATGGGCTTTAAGTTCATTTTTAATTCCAAAGACTTTAGTAATCTGTTGCAGTGTGTCATTAGGAGTATCAAGTTCTGCAATATGGAATCTAAGATCTAGAGAAATAGACATCCCTATCAACCCACGTGCTTGGTCTTGCCTATTTTCCTATTTAGCTACCTTGTCTACATCTTTCGGTTTGGTCTCTTGGCCTGTGGCTATTCTGTAAATACCTTTACTTCTAGGTAAATCCATAAAGTAGGACCACCATTGGAAGTAGTTGGTGCTGTCAAGAATAACTTGGCATGGAGTTTCCATTTAAAAAAAAAACTTAAGCTATAGATACTGAAACTAAGTGTTTGAATGGAAATATCTTGAAAAATTAGGCTGTTTCAAAAAAATGGTTCTAAAAATGGCTTCCGGATGAAGAAGTTATGGCTTTTTGAAGAAAATTTGATGAAGTTGCTGACGAAGTGCGGGAATGTGCGGAAATGAAAAATCCTCCCCCACAAAATGGAGACTTGAACCCAAGACCTCTACTCTCATAAATTAGCTTTGCACCAAGTGAGCTATACAAAAAGTTAGAGAGAGAGAGAGGGGGGGGTTGATGCTTTGGGTTGCGTGCTTGCTTTGAGAAAGCTCTTTTTCCCTACAAAACAAGAAAAACAAAACCCAACACGGACATACACAAAAAACAAACCTTTTTGGCTCGAAGTTAGCTTTAGTCGGAAACTAGATATTTTCAAAAACGAACATTACGGCTCAAAGTTAGCTTTAGCCGGAAACTAAATATTTTCCTCAATGTTTCTGATTTTCTGAGATCACACTAACGCGCCACGGAAAAGAGCATACGTGTTATAGACATTTTTGGGCCCTACAACGCCAAACATGAAATGTCCATAAACCAAAGGCTCCTAAGTCCCTAAAAGTGTTGTTCTAACCCCTAAAGGAACAAGGTCAACAGATTACAACTTCTCCGAGAAGTTCTCCATGAAAAACTGCTCAAAATTGGTCAAAACAGGATCATTTCAGCTGCTCCACTGGCTAAGTGCGTTGCATCTCACCTAAATACACTGTATGGGTGCATTGCATTTCAAAAATCCCTTCTGTGGGGTGCGATGGGTGAGAAATGACAAATGGCAGTGTCATTCCGTGAGGTGGAGAGGCAATGGAAGCTTCCAGAATCTTCTCCTATGACACTTGTCTCACTGAATTTGACCAAGGATGAGTAAGAGACCATCAATCTCCAAGTGGAAGCAAGAACTATCAGAGTGAAGACACTAATCAAATCATGAGCTGACTCATCTCCATTACAAACATCTATATATGGATCCCTCATCCCAGAGATCTAGAGGCTGGAATTTTGCATATTGTAAGGAATTGTTGTTGGTTTCTTGAGACAAACATCAGATTGTTGGGTGATCTAAGCTTTGTTTGAGGTGAAGAGGGGCTTCTTTGCTGGGAGGTTGATGCTGGGTCAGAACAACGGGTTGTAACTCCTCTTGGCTCTTTTCTTGTTTATCAATAAAATCTATTCAAGTTTTCCTCCATGCTTTTGTGTCATTGATGCTTGCTACATTTGTATGGTCAATTTACATCTCATCCTAGATTGTTTATGATTATAGATCCATGTCTTTGTATAGTGCTATTCTTCTGTGATCTTACAGGTACTTCGTGAAGCTGGGTGTGCAAGGGAGCAGGTAGCTGAAGACTATCAAAGAAGAGAGGAATCAAATCAGGAGATTAGCGCAAGACAGAGGTTGGTCTTTCTGTTCCTCTCTATCTATAATTCATAAAGGAAAAACGAAAGTAGCTTTTCTCTGTTTGCTTCTAAGGCAGCTGTCATGCCTGAGTGGGATATAGAAGTTCTATATAGACACTTTTCCCTGTAACAAAATGGCGACTCCACTGGGGAGATAATTAGTTGGTTTGTTTATCATTCTTTGTTGTCTATTTCATAAACTTACAGGTAGCATTCGAACTGCATTTGCCATCACAAATGCAAAGTAGATAACTGCTACTTCAATCCATCTACTGGATCTGTTTATGATTTAAACAACTGATTCAAAAACTATCTGATTGCCCTTGTGATAGCTCTTAGATCCTCCTTATATCTACCCCTGATTGTTGCATTACTGATTGCTTTTTGCTCGGCCAAAACCCAAGAACTGAAGTGCAAACTGTGACCCGGAACCCAAACAGAGTCTCGTTTCTAGCCCAGCGCAGGTACTGTTCAGAGAATCTGAATTTCAGCGCACTTCTCGAGTGGACAAGCTGCGCTGCATTTCAAATTCTCTGTGTTATAGGTGCGCTGATCAGACTAGCTCTATGCAGTTTTGGCTTCTGTGATTCATTATTTCCAGTTCTATTCCTGAATATTGCTACCTGTGATCAGTATATGTCTGTTTGAAACCCCTTTTCCTTGCTGTTATTCTGCCTCCTTTGTACAAAAGAACTGTAGATGTTTTTGTGTGTTTGTTGAGTCATTTTCAATTCTCCTTTGCAAAAGTAGCATAATCGTACTGTCATCCTTTGATTTGAAACTGTCGTAAGTGTCGATTTCAATCATAGGAAAGAGTTTGATTGCTGTTGATGGTCGATTATCTTATTACTATTACTTTTGGTCTGAATTTGTAATTTTCTAGTGTCGAGAACAACTATTCATTTCAAAATCGTAAAGTGTTGTGTTCGTCTCCATTTTTGATTTCGAAAAGAAACTTGTTGATATTTGTCACTTGAAAAGAAATTCAGATTTGTGCATCAACTTTCTTTTTAGCATTCATAAACTAAGAGAGTCGAAAAAGAAATACATGCATGTGCATTTGCATATAGACAGTCTGATTGGCTTGATTTAGGAAAGTGCATTTAGAGTGTGCTCTTTGCTCTTTGTGAAAAGATTCTGTCTTTCTTTTCCCTAGTAGCTAGGATTTTCATTGCACAAAGAAGATAAAAAGTTTGTTTATCATCTTAGATTGCATTTTAGGAATTACATCTACATCTCACGGTGAACCTGAAAGGAAAACTTCATAAATAAGATCAACTTAAAATAAATTCAATGAATCTAACAACGCTTTGGAACTTAACGCACAACATTTAGAAGTCTAGGCTAGAGACGTATTCCGGCGTCGTAAAGCCTGGTAACTGTTGTTCTCACTGATGGTTGGGTGATTCCTCCACTTTGAGACGATAAGTGCCAGTACGGACTTGTGCTCCCACGTACCATCGAGTATATTTTTGGAGACCCCAATAGGCTTAATCCTCTATCCATAGGAAGACGTGTCTGTCGCCCTATCGATCGTAATGCACAGAACACAGCATTCAGGAAGATTGACTGCTGTACCATGAAAAGTATTCTGCAGTTTTGCGATTGGTTTGGTAATCCCTCTACCTAGATTTCCAGAGCAGTCCCTTTCATTCCTTTTCAAACTCCTTAACGAAAAAGGTCCATCTGAGCACTTGTCACTTCAGGCTCATTAAAAATTGAAGGAGACTGGAGTCATCTTTTGTTTTTTCTCGACTCTTAAAAATTGAAAAAACAAGTTGTGTCAAAGCGTCTAAAATTTATTTTAAACGGAACATTCATTACCCTTTCCTACGTTGATCTTGGGTTGAGAAAAATGGAATCCACCAACCAAGGAATTCCCCTTGGAGGAAATCCTAGTCCCCTCTCCTCTTGGGGAGATGTTGGTGTACCCCATATGGCCACATTGTCGCTTACAGGACTGACAATTGGTTTGCCTGTATGGCTCTTCTCAACCTCTGTCATTCAGAACACCATAATTCCTGAACAATCAAATCAGCGACTAGATGAGTCCAGAGTTACCCACCAACCTTCTACTTCCTCTAATTCTTCCTTTCCTCCTTCCTCTTCGCTTGATGGGGCTGGTAAAGCAAAAAGTCAAGTACCTGAGAAGAACAAGGAAAAGAAGAACAAGGAGCCAAAAGCGAATGGATGCAAACAAGCGTCGTCTAGCGAAAATCCACACAATACACCGACTAGGCCTAAATCGCCATGTGTCATTTGCAAAGGAGACCACTATCACAGAGATTGTCCTTGCATCCCTTGGATCTTAAGGGACTGGTCTCCTCATTTGCACAACCTAGTGTCGTCAACCTCTGATGGTCATGTTGAAAACACACCATCAACTAGTGAAAGTGAAGCCCCAGGACAAAAAGGAAAATATAGATTTCCTTGTAAATTGTGCGAAGGCGATCATGTCGTCCACCGTTGTCCCTTCTTAGATGAAGCTAAAAGAGTTTTGGACGATCGTCCAGTTTCACCGTTACGACTTCCTCCAGGATATAAAAAACTCTTGCCGAGTCCATCACTAGTTGAAAATCCAGCTGGCCCACTCAGGTGGTTGGCCAAAGCATGTACCATTGAAGATAAACCATCTGAACCCATACCAGACGAAAGTCAAAAGGTCGAGGCGACAGTTGACCCGGTCTTGCCTTTAGAGATTCCATCTTCAGATGATACAATCACTGAAGAGAACAAGGATGACACTGTCCAAATTCTTTTCATAAGCACAGACTCCAATGAACATGGGGGCAATTTACCCATTCCTTTACCGCACGAAGGAAGTTCATCAGAGTCGTACCCGGCCGTCTATTCGGTCCCACCTCCAAGCAACCTAGTTGTCTCCTTCGACTGGAATCAATTGGGCAGACCCCGGTTACTAGCTAGTGTACCATTCCGAATCATTGTTCAAATATATAGAATGGTTATGGCTGGTACCATCATAGATGAGGGGGCTTCTGTGAGTATCCTTTCCTCAACTACTTGGAAAGTGCTTGGTTCACCATCGCTTTTTCCTGAGATGAGAAATCTAACAGGTTTTGATAAAGGAACCTGTCGACCGTTAGGGATCCTTCCCGATGTGCCCATAACATTGAGAGGGAAAACCATTCACGTGAATGTAATGGTAGTCCAAGGACCCCTGGATTACAATCTACTCCTTGGATGAGACTATATTTATTGCATGGGAGCAATTGTCTCCTCACTCTTTAGAGTAATGTGTTTTCCGCACGAAGGTAGAGTGGTCAAGCTGGTAGACCAGCTTTCATTTCCTAGATCATACAGAGCAAATAGTCATATACCATCCCTGAATGGTCTTTTCACGCAAGAAATGTATCAATCTCTAGTCCGTCAACCCAATGAGTGTGAGTGATTCGGGGGGACATGACTGGAACCCAGGGGGCATGCACCCTGGTCTGCTTCGGCAGGAAAACTTCGGGTATAGGGTAGGTTTCCGCGAGGGAATATGACTAGTCTGTACTCCCGTCCATGATTGGAAGAGGGGGTTATTCTAGAACAAGATTCTCTTGTCAAAGTTATGTGAGTGGAGTAGCCTCCTTCTCTCACCTTTGTCTATTTCGGTAGACATCGCTAAAGAAGTGTTTTGTTTGCGCTGTGAATAGAACGATCTTTGGGTAACCTATAAGAGGTAGGTCTCTCTCAGTAAAACAAATGTTTTAACAGACTAAAGAAGGGGTAACCTTGAAACTCTGTTTTATGCCTGGGGGCATGCAAACCTTTTGGCTTCCAAGCGAAGAGCGACTATTTATTTTTTTAAATTTGTAGGTCCTCTAACCTTTTAAACCCATAGGATTGGTCATTTCCTAACTTGCATAAAGAAAGGATGTGGGGAAAAACTCTAAAAGTTGTCGTTTTTATATGAGACATTCTTATACGACTGGATTAATCGAGCAGTTTTAGCACATAGTTCAAGCTCGTTAAAAATTAAAAATAAGCCATGAGCAAATTTTTCCCCCGCATTTAAGCTCGTTAAAAAATGAACTATTCCCCGGTAAATAACCATCGTGAATGTAGTACCTCAGCCATTAAAGCCTTGGTCATGTTTGCACCGTCACCTCCACTTTTGCATTGGCCGATCATTCACCCCCATTTGATTTTTTACCCATTTTGAGGAACAGCTGCGAAGAGTGATTTCACTAGCCATCCTTGTAACACTGTCGTGATTGGAAAATTCCAAACCTTACCTGGAATCAGCTGCTGCCGATTTTATCACTCGTTCCTCAAAAGACGAGTCTCCTTTAAGTTCTTTTCAACTGACTCATAAAATATGAAAAGATTGCCGAGCCATTGGCCTCTCCAGCTCGTTAAAGGGACAAGAAGTGCTATCCCTCCTCTAAATTTTAATCTTTTTGGACCTGAGGGATTATTACAAAAAAATATCGAGCGCTTGTTTTGTTCGGCTCGTTAAAAGTATCGAAAATTCATCCCTTTTGTATTGTTTTATACTTTTTCGGACTTAAGGGATTAGATGACGAAAAAGGAATTTTGGAGTTACCTTTACGTTCCTTTTCAGACTCTCTAAAAATGAAAAGGATCGAGTTATCTTTGTCGTTAAACTCGTTAAAATTTTAATAGCGACAAACTTGTCTATAGATGAGAACGAGTTTCACTATCGCTAGGCTCGTTAAAACATAGCGATGGTTTTGCCCGAAGGGAAAATTATAGAACAAGCATATGTTATCCTCCTCAAGCTTGACAAAAATAAAGAGGTACTGGTCAGCAATGATTGGGTTGGTAGCAAGTCGCTCTTGAACATGACACTTCCACTCCATGTCCGAGTTGGGTTGGGTTGTTTCATTCACTGGTCACATCACCATGGTCCCATCATACCATCCACATTTGGGGTTAATGCTACCAATCCATCACATCAGTGTCACCGATATGTTCAAGAGAAGTCATTCAGAGAATTCACCTGTGTCTCACCCACTACCATACATTTATACTCGATTCTTTCATGATCGCCACCCTGAACCTTATATCACCAGATCGTTTTCACCTCCATTAAAATCATTTGCTCCGTTCCATGTCATTGATGTGGGATTCATTAAGGCCCTCCTATGATAGATCACTTATTTTCGACATTAGCTCATTATCCAAGAAGTTGATCTAGGAACACCCCATTCAGTACTTTGAAGCTTGCATGCCTCAATGGCAAGTTTCTCACTTCCGGCGACAGGTTTACATCAATGGCCTTCAACCGAAAGATTTTGCGTGGTGTTCGACGCCATGTCCTTTATTCACACCACGTGAATTGTACTGCAGTACCTTAAGGGTCATTATCATTATCAGTGATTCCTCTCGTGCTTGTTAACAATTTACATCATTGGCTCGTAATCAAGTGATGTCTTTCCATGTTCGACTTCAGAACATTTCTCACATGGATCGACTTGTACTTCGAGTGAAGATCGAACAACATTGAAGACCCCGGATCTAGTTTCATCCATCCAAGCTACGATATATATTTAGGGGAATAAAGACATCAAATGTACATCATTAATGCACAGATAATCATCCAATCAAAAGGATGATGGCTCTATCAGAATCATTAGTCTACACTCAGACGATTGTCTGTCCTATCTACATGAAAATGAATTTATAAATCTGAGCATGGGAATGCCCGCCTCAACTAGATCATGAAAATATTATGAAGATAATGTATTGTATTGTATCTTATTACAGGTCTCCTCCCAGCATTGAAAGAACTTCGGATCCTCATAATAAAGCATTTCACCCGACATCAAAAGATTAACGACCTCATGCTTTAGGGGGCAACTGTTATAGACATTTTTGGGCCCTACAACCCCAAACATGAAATGTCCATAAACCAAGGGCTCATAAGTCCCTAAAAGTGTTGTTCTAACCCCTAAAGGAACAAGGTCAATAGATTACAACTTCTCCCAGAAGTTCTCCTTGAAAAACTGCTCAGAATTGGTCAAAAACAGGATCATTTCAGCTGCTCCACTAGCTAAGTGCATTGCATCTCACCTAAATACACTCTATGGGTGTGTTTCATTTCAAAAATCCCTTCTGTGGGGTGCGATGGGCGAGAAATGACAAATGGCGGTGTCATTGTGCGAGGTGGAGAGGCAATGGAAGCTTCCAGAATCTTCTCCTGTGACACTTGTCTCACTGAATTCGACCAAGGATGAGTAAGAGACCATCAATCTCCAAGTGGAAGCAAGAACTATCAGAGGGAAGACACTAATCAAACCATGAGCTAACTCATCTCCATTACAAACATCTATATATGGATCCCTCATCCCAGAGATCCAGAGGCTGGAATTTTGCATACTGTAAGGAATTGTTGTTGGTTTCTTGAGACAAACATCAGATTGTTGGGTGATCTAAGCTTTTTTTGAGGTGAAGAGGGGCTTCTTTGATGGGAGGTTGATGCTGGGTCAGAACAACTAGTTGTAACTCCTCTTGGCTCCTTTCTTGTTTATCAATAAAAGCTATTCAAGTTTTCCTCCATGCTTTTGTGTCATTGATGCTTGCTACATTTGTATGGTCAATTTAAATCTCATACTAGTTTGTTTATGATTATAGATCCATGTCTTTGTAGAGTGCTATGCTTCTGTGATCTTATAGGTACTTCGTGAAGCTGGGCGTGCAAGGGAGCAGGTAGCTGAAGACTATCAAAGAAGAGAGGAATCAAATCAGGAGATTAGCGCAAGACAGAGGTTGGTCTTTTTGTTCCTCTCTATCTATATTTGATAAAGGAAAAATGAAAGTAGCTTTTCTCTATTTGTTTCTAAGGCAGCTATGACACCTTAGTGGGATAGAGTAGTTCTATATAGACACTTTTCCCTATAACAATACGCATGAGAAAAATCCTTCCTTTCTATTTTTGAGTTTCCCAGATCGCACAGAGTCGTAGGGAAAAGAGCATAGGGAGAAATGAAAGGTATAGATCTGGTAATAAAAAAAGCTAAATAAACTGAAAACTGAAATAAACAGAGAGAAAATAACTGTAAACTGCAAATAAACATTGTATACCTCCAGATCTTAAAAATGACGTAGCTAGGGCTACCGAAAACCTTTTTGCGTGAAACGAAAGAGGTTCCTCACTGGAACAGATGCTCCCAACACAACAGAGCAGTCCTCTTGGCCTAAAAGTAGTCAGAAATAGTAGATCTAGGAAACGGTAGTCGGATGCAGTTCTACCAGCTTCAGATTTGGATCACCAACGGATGCGGACCTCAAATAACTCTGATACCATGTAGGAATTTACAGGGTAAGTTCCTTAGACAGAACACCAAAGGACACCACTTATAAACAGATCACAGATCAATACACCAATTTTGACGTGGTTAAAACCCTCAAAGAGGGAAATAATCCACGGCCTGAGCCAACGTGGCCACTTCAGGAAATTTATTAATAAAAGAATGAAAATTTACATAAGCTTCTCTCATAGATAGATTACCCTAAAAATGACCCTCCATGCTCTTTAAATAGAGATCATGGACCAATCTAGTGTTAAGGCATGGATCAAGTGTCGGTAATACCGAGGAGAGAATGAACTGTCAGATCACTACATATCGTGACCGTCAGATTGTAAGTTACAAAATGTACATAGTAAAGAAACACACTTTACCTAACTCTATACCTAACTCAATACTAGAGCAAGTTATACTTAACGATTTCCTATGTGTCGGAATATCCTAACAATGTAAGCATCAATTATGGCCAACCATGGCCTCCCAAGGATGAGAGGGTAACCAGTAAGCTTAGCCTTAGGCTAGAGGACTAGGAAATCTACAGGTTACTCCTAGGAGTCAATGGGGACCATCACATCTTCCACGATCCCCTAAGGGGTAACTGTGGAATGGTCTACAAGTTGCAAAACTGTTGTGGTCTTCCTCAATGACCCTTGGAGGTTAAGCTTGCGCATGGTTTCCTTGGTCATCACATTAATAGCAACCCCCAGGTTAACCAGAGTGTGTGGGACAATGGTACCATTGATGTGCACATCTACTATAGGGCTTCAAGGGTTTAAACATTTTGTACATATTACCTGCCCCAGCATTAAGTCAGACAACTACCGAATGACAGTAATGGTAGGTGCATCCCTTTTTCTTCTTCCTATATGCTTGAATAATTTCTCCTTGATCAACTTATTGTAAATGGGAACATCTTTTACTGCTTAGAGAAGCGGGATCTTTACACATAGATTTTTCAATTCTCCCAGAAGTTCAGTTTCTTCTAGGGTAGGCTGGAGTGGTTGGGCTAATCTCTAAGGAAAGGGTGGATTCACTTTAACATTTCTTTCCTCTCTTTCTTCCTTAACCTCCCCATGTGGAGAGGGAGGTTGGCTATCCAGGAGAATTCTCCCAGATCTTAGGTTGATATCTTGTATATCTACAACATATGTTGGGTATGATGTCTCTCCACTGTATACTTGTTGAACCTGCCTATTGTTCGGGTTCAGATTTGGATGGGAAGGCATCTAGGGATGCTTGGGTGAAGCAGAATGTAGCAGTTGTGGTTGGGTAGGTGGTGAAGGAAATAGAGCTGGAGAAATGTTGTATTGGGGCCTCTACCCCTAGTGTAGGGTATTCCACTGAGGTTGTGGTGGGATGTAAGGTTGAAATGATTGGATGGCTAGCTGGGAATAATATTGAGATGCATAGGACCAAGGAGGGGGTGTAGACGAGGAGGGATGAGCAGGGGGTCCCCAAGAATGTATAGTTGTGGTTTGGTTGGGGTTGTAATATGCATGGGATGACCCTTGCATACCCTACTAGTATGGTCTAGGCCCAGGAGGTCTCCTTTGGATGATGTATCAAAGTTGCTCAGTGACCTCTTCAACTCCTTGATATACAACTTTGAGTCTGAGTAAAGAAGGGCACTTGTCTATGGAGTGGTTTTCTTCACAGACTAAGCAAATCTCAACGTAGTTCAATCGACATTCGTTCCTAGGATGCCTCCTAATTCATCTAAGAAAAAACATGGCCAAGGCTCTCTCTTCTTCCTCTTGCTTCCTTTTGATGTTCATGGTTTCCAATTGCAAGGCAAGGGTTTGCAACATCTCAATTTCCAAATCTTCTCGTATATTTCCAATTTCACCCTTGATGGATGAGTTGGAAGATGATGTACTAGCCATAGGTTGACTACCCCTACCCTTTTTCCTGGATGTCCTAGAATGGTTTCTAAATATAGTCTTGATATCCTCATAGGGTAATTGGTAGATATCCCCTCCTGCTAGCAAATGTAAGGTATCCAGAAGATCCTCCCTTACTCCTCTGACCAGGACTAGCTTTAGTGACTCAGGGTCAAGTGTGTACCTGGCCCTTTTGTAACTCAGCTGGAATCTTTCTTCATAATCTTCTAAGGATTCATCCTGGCCAATGGTCATCGTGAAAATCTCTTCTATAGTATCCTTTGACCTAAAATAGTCCCTATATTTGTTGTTAATAGCGTGCTACATCTGAGCCCAAGTTGTGATGTTATCTCCAGGTAAACCCATGAACCAACACATTGCTGCATCCTTGAGGGTAGATGGAAATTTTTTCTCATCATTTGTATAGTCATAGGTTCGGCAAATAACAAAAATCTCAAGTAGGAAAGTGTCGATGTGCTCTATGGTCAGGCCATGGAAATGAGGTAGGGGAGAGGGGATTATATTCTTCATCTTAGTGTCCCCATTGGTTTCCCTGATCAGGAAGGCATCCTCAAATCTCTCTCTATTCCCTCTGTAATTTTTTTTTTCAGCCATCGGTTCAGTAGGAATGGGTTATTTTTCTTCTTTTTCCCCTATAGGTTCTTCAAATATGTCGGGTTTCTCACCTAAAGGTTCCTACAGTTCACAACCCCCGAAGAAAAGAGAAGGTTGTTTATTGGATGCAGTGGGGGTATTTGGCAAGAATTTCCCTAAATTGTCCTTACTCCTATGAGGCATGAAAGGAAATGTTTTTGGGTTCATTTTTGGAAGATTTTTTAAGCTAGAAAGTACTTTCCAGAAATGAAATTGTTGATTGAATGAAAAATACTAGTAGAAAGAAAAGTTACTTATTGAATTGAAATTCTACTTGTAGAATGGAAAAGAAATTAGATAATGATAAATGAAAGAAATGAAGCTACTAGATTACTTTTGTATAAATCAACTAATGGAAGAAAGTTGAAGACTAGAAATAGAAGAAAAGAAAGAAGTACTCACATTTTACTTAAACACCTCCCCGACAGTGATGCCAAAAAGTGATGAGCGTCAGTATTGCAACAAGGATGCTGCAACTCCTGGGCTACCAGCTTTACTTATCAACCCGAGTTTTGTCCAAACTTGGAGTTTACAGTGCTATATGCACAAGTATAAGTGAAGGTCCTCCATGTTGTCACTTGTTCATCTAGAAAGAGACCCAAGGGTTCCAAGCTAGACTTCTATAGAGTCAGAAGAAGCTTGATTCTTTAATGGAAGAAGAGCAAATCTATTCTAAGAGAACTACTCTACTGTAGTAATGAAGAAAACAACATTCAATTTTAAATAACACCATATCCTAATTAACCATTTAAATAACTATACTAAGAAAGATTACTAAATCAACACTAACCTAATTCTGCTATCTAAGTTATAGAAGTAAAGGGCATCAAACCAAACTAATGTTTAAGCAAGGAAACTAAACTAAGTTTGTTTTTGTGTTTTTGGTGTTTTGGTAAAATCAAGCATGCAAGGAGTCAAGTGGAAGAGAAAGCGAACATCGAAATCAGTGAAAGGAGGACGTAATGAAGTAGAAGTGCATAGGAATGATTGGATCGTTCGGGAACAGTATTAATGGGAGATAAGCGGCGAAGACCTTATCATAGAAGATTACGTGAATAGATGGATGAATAAGATTAATGAAATATGAATGGCACAGATATTATCGTAGGAGGCTAAGTGAAGAGATCAAAGAACAAGACTAATCAGAATATGAATGGCGGAGATTTTATTGCGTGTGATTTAGTGAATAGATGAATGAACAAGGTTAATGAAAGATGAGAGGCGGACATCTTATCACGAGGTGTTAAGGCAATAGATGGATGAGAAAGATTAATGGAAGATTGAGTGGTAGATACCTTATCGCGGGAGGTTAATTCCATAGATGGATGAGCAGGATTAATGGAAGATTGAGTCACGGAGATCTTATCGTGAGGTTTAAGTGAATTGATGGGTGAATCTGATTAAGTGGCGTGACGATAGAAGGAAAGAAAACGCGCAGAATGATGGAGCGGGTTTCCATAGGCGGTAAGCAGTTTCTCGTGCACCCTCAGGGTTGTAAGCAGAATTCCAAAATATTGCACAATTAGCCTAACTGGGTGACACGTAGCATGAGAAAACCACTTTTGTCGCGTACTCTTCGGTAGATATCGAACATGCAAGAATCCATGTGAGATTGCGTGATAACCGTCAGCTCAAGCTAGAGAGATCGACGATGGAGATTTGGAATACATAAAGTATTTTGATGACATGAAAACCATCGTACCAAGCTAGAAAGATCAACGGTGGAGATTTGGACAGCATAAAGTCAAGCGTTGAAATGAATCGAACAATGATTTTTCAGGTTTGTTGTGGATTGGAAGGTAAGTAGATCTATGGGTATAATTCGCTTAAGACATGATTTATTTGCTCGTGCTTAAGTATTTCATGCTGAAGGAAATGAGAATGCGAGTGAGATCCATTACGAAAAGAGAGTCATTGAAGGGAATAATGATGAAATGAACCAAGTACTGAATCAAGACAACAAACTCCAAATCTCATGCGATAACTAGAAATCTGAAACACAACCAATCTACTCTACATTGTTGAAATGAAAATGTAGCTACTTAAGCAAATGAACGATTAAACTATGGACATACGCTAGCATACATGTATAGTAAAGAGGACCCTTAGCTTCTAGGGATGGGCCCTAATCCAAGAGCTTCAGTCCTCTGAGTTAAATTGGTGCTGGCTCAAAACAAAACTCATTCTTATTAAAATAAAATGGATTACATCAAAATTTTTCGCAAGTCTTGCAACTCGAAAATAAAGTAGAGTTTGACAATTAAAAGTCTAAATAAGAACTGAATACTACTGAGTTCCTAGGCCTCTCTACTTATATGACTTAAATATGCAATGACTTTCTTAAAATTAGGGAGGCTCAACTCCCAAACTAGAGATAAACTCATGCTTTGACTTCCACTTACTCGGCTCCCTTCTAGTCCTCATTTGGTTGGTTGCACTCCGAGATGATGGAGGAATATTCGAATGGGGGCGTAGTAAATGAGGAGGATTTCCCTCCTATAATTCCTCTTCCTTGTCCCATTCGAGTTTTGACCAAGGTCTTTGCCAAAATTCCTTACTTTTATCCTTTAATCATGTGTTAAATGCACAATAGACCACAAAGCAAAATATCCAACTCTAACTCATCTCATAAACAAAATATAAACAAAAGCATGTAATAAGTTGTGAGAATTATTGGTTTGACTAAGCTAGGAGGTGAATTAAGGTCCATATAATTACCCAATGATGATGCTCATAAAGTGTATTTTAATTTACATATGGATAATAAGTAGTGTTATTTTAATTTCATATATAATCCAAATTAAAATGAAAAATAATGAAATTTTGTAATGAAGATTAATACTTGGATGAACAAAGGCATACAAAGGCCATAAAAATGTTTTTCAAAAGGCAATTCTCTATACATTTCCTCCAATGAAAATGCAAATGGGAAGAATAGAGTTGGTAAAAAATTGTAACCTGGAAAAGTTGAAAACTAAGCCCTTGAGTAGTCTTCAAAAGGAATATCCAACCAATCCACAAAACTAAACAAGGCAAGTAAAATCATAACATAACTTTTCCATAAGTGCTTAGTCTAACGAGCCCACAAAATATTCCAGAAAATAATTATTCAAAGGCACAATTATATGTTGGTGTTTGATAATATATGTTGTGTTAAAGTAACACATTTGTCTTGTCTTAATTTATAATGGTTATGAGCCTCATATACAATAGTAACAAAGAAGTGTATTCTTGTTGACCTGGGATGTATATATGCTACAAGTTGAGAGAACATTAATTCATAATGGTTATGAGCCTCATATACGACATTGAAAAAGAAGTATATTCTTGCTAACCTGGGATGTATATATGTTTCAAGCTGAGAGAAAAATAGAACCCAACAATAAAATACAAATAGAGATATAAAAATAGAGAATGAATACCACACTATTAAAAATGCTTGAACAACTGCATAGAAATGTAGATAATGAGTGTTTTCCACAATATTGGTTGTTACAGCATGTATATGGTATTTATGTTGGTTGTATGATTTATACAAGGATTAATATCAAGTGACCAAGAGGAGGTAATGCTAAAAAATGAGAATTACTATCTTTCCCTTCAGTGCTCACACCTCCATGTTGTAGATGCAACTCTGAGATGGTATAAAACCCCTGCTGGTAATGTACACAGCTGAATCAGGTATCCATGCTGCCCAGAAATGAAGTTAACGATACCTGCATATGTTCTCAGCCACCCAGAAGAAGTTCACACCCAACAACAAAGTTAACGGTCCCTACTTCTGATCTCATTCACCAAAAATAAATTCATACCCAACAAGAGCTACCATGACCTCCCATATAGTATTCTTCGAAGGTAAGAAGGTAATACCATAGAAATTAATCTTCTTCAAACTTGGGCTTCACCATTTTATTCCTCACTTGATATCCTCATGTAAGAAAGCCTAGTGCAGAAGCCATGACAACAATGCAAACCCCTCATAAATATCCTAATGATCTGATCTGAGACTTGTTCCAAGGATTTGATATCTTGATATTGGTAACATTCTTGAGAATCATTCTGGAAGAAAACCACAACATAATAATTATATTATGAACTATGAATATTCAAATTGACACAATCTGAAGAACCACAAGTCCACTAAAATTTGAGCCATCGACCAATGTATCCAAACCAATCCACATCTCTAAAATGAGTTCAGGTTTTGTTTGATACTCAAATTCATTTATTGCAGAGGTACAAACTTCATCAAATGTCTCGAGGCTGACAATTTAGATTCTTTTAAATTTATAAGTAAAGAGGTATTTTTGAACTAGGAAAACACCAAACACAATGTCAAAAACTAGCTTGAAAGGTTGAAAGAATGAAACAGAGCATACGTTCTGTGTGTAAAGAGAATCCCATTAAGGCGAACGAAACGAATTCGAAAAGCCTTATTAACCTCTAAAATATTTAGTTGTTTTCTCTTTGATATTGCTTTCCCTTATCTTTTATCGTTAATGGAAAGCCTCCCATCACCTCTCCCTCTTCCTGTCCCACCACCACCTTTTGTAGGGGTCTTCTTGGTTACCAATACTTCCATCTTAGGAAGAAACTAGGAATAATGTTGATGATTCTGTAGAAACACAAATCAAACTAAATCCTCAATAGATGAAAGAATTGAGCAAGAAAAATACTCTTAGCATAATATACTATGGAAGAATAAAGCCCAAATTAAAATTCGAATTTTTCATAAGCTATCAATGGGCATTTGAAAAATTAGCTCTAGTAATAATAAAATGGTAAATGCAAGACAATCAAGAATTTGTAAACCTCATGTACATTAATAAAATGTTTGATAGGGACAAAGATCCATCATCTCAGATTCATGCAGCAAACTGGTGTTCTTGCGAGTTAAATATTAACAATAATCTTCAAGAGACTAAAAATATAATACACTAAACGAACATACCACTGCCTACTTTAGCCCTTGAACACCTACATGAAGAGCCATACCAGATAAAAATTATATTCATTGTAATCAGATTTACTTCATAGAAAAATACGAATACCTTGTCAAATATAATAATCAAATTGTCCCTTGTTGTAGAGAATGGAATTTCAAATTCCAAGATTTGAAATTACTGATAGACTGCAACAAGTTCATCTCCCATGTATGTTGCCAGTATTGCAAGCTAGAAACCACAAACCAAAAAATGATACAATACAAGACGAAAAAGTTGTAGCTCAATGTTGGAAAATAGTTAGATACCAATATTATGATTTAATAGTATAGAGATAAATCAATTTTAGAATAGGGGCTGTAGTAATATAAAAATAATACGACCAATTACATCCCAAAGAAAATTACTACTTTAATTTTCTCACTTTGTTGGTAGATTCAGATAAACTAAGATAGATTAAAAAGAACACAACCACAAATTGAGATCAAAACTTGTGACGGGGATTTCCACTTGATGGCCAAAGTGAGGTAGTCTACACATAGTAGGTTACTGCAACTCAAAAAATCATGACCTAAAGATTCACATTCTCCATAAAGTTCCTTATAGCTCATTGTCTTTATGAGACACTAAAGAATGAGTTTAGCATTTGGGAGAACCCTACAAAGACTACTTTCTGAAAAAACCTGATTAATGTTTGAGGTTTTAGAAGGATTTTACAAGTATCGGGGTCAATTTTACAAGATTGATTATGTTAGTTATGTCACACAATCTGACTCCATCCACCATTTAGTATAACCTAGATCTTGTTATGGACTACTATTTATGGAGTAATCAGGCCTTACCAAATCCGAGATTTGAGGCTTTAAACTTAGAATGTATTTACCCAACTTATTATCTAAAACTCTAGTCACTACCCCACTTGCTGTAATAAAACATCCTATGTGATGATATCATAATTGAAAACACTCACAAGTGACTTGATAAACATTCTAATTGTAAATAATCCAAAAAGATTTGTAAGAAAAATTAGTACCCCCCTTAGAACCCTGCTTTTGGAGGATTCATCAATTATCAGAGTTATCAATTAGCTAGTGAAGTCTAGAGAAAATGAGATTTTGAATGGGAACATGTATAGGGGCATCCTCATGAATTTATCTTTTTACTAAGATAATGGGAGTGACCATTGTTATGGATGATAAATTTTTATGGTTGGGGATCAAAGCTGGAATGTACAAAAAAATGTCCATTTTAGGTTATGGTAGATATTATATATAACAAAGAAGTCAATCAACTATCAAAGGTAAAGTGTACTATCCAAATATTCCAGTCATGCCTTATCTTATTCCAGTATGTATTTCAGTTCTAGAACTAGAAGCAGAATATTACGTACAAACTTAGTACAAGCTTCCAAAAAAGCTAATGGTGCTGCCTTACCAAAAAGAGAAAAGTTTCTACTATTGAGGGTAGCTCCTTTCATATTTTTTTCTATTCTGAGTTGGTGAAGCTCGGGGCTCAAACATAATTCTATTCTTATTAGGTGCCAACATTCTTCCCATGGCTTGGGAATTATGCACCAGAAAGTGTTTGGGTTTTTTCTATGGACATCCAGATTTGTGTAATTGTGTTAGCAATCCAACCCCTCCTAAAATTTCTCTTGGATTCCCTACACATCTAATGAGCACCAGTATTGTAGAAAGAATGCTACAACTAATAGGGTTACCAACTTTACTTTATCAACCCGGGGTTCGTAGAAACTTGGAGGGGAAAGTGTTGTATACACAAGCAGATGTGATGGGTCCACTCTTTTTCACTGCTAATTTGGTGATAGACAACTATGGTTTCTCAAACTAGCCCTCTATTGATTTAAAAAAATCTTGATTACTAATGAGGAAATGGGAATTTTTCACTACTTGGGAGTATTGAAATATTGTCTACTGCAGTAAGGAAAAACTAAAATCAAATGCTTTAAACACACCACTAATTTAACTAATTTCTAAGAGAATTTGCTTCGAAATAATTCTAAGTTAACCTGTGCCTAATCCTAACTATCCTAGGCATGCACTCTAAAATTACCAAACATTCTACTATTGTGCATATGAATGAACACAATAACTCTTTTTCTTTTTGTCCTTTTTTTTATGAAATTGTGAATGCTAAACATTCTTGATGATGTGGGGTGGGTTAGAGGTGGTGGTGCAAGGTTGGATGGCTTGGGATGCAAGTAGGGGTCTTCTCCTATCCTTCAAGATGCTTTTTCCACAAATCGGCCTCAAAACAAGCCACTACAGGTCATCCTACAGGATGTCCTAATGCTTCCTACAAGATGTCCTAATGCTTCCTACAGGATGTCCTAATGCTCCTACAGGATCCCCTGTATTCCTACAAGATCTGGCTGAGAGAAATAAGAGTGATTTGGAAGGTGGTATAGGGTTTAGGGAAGGTGAATGGTGGAATAAATAAGGCAGGGGTGTGACTAGGACTTTTTCGAAGCTCAAAATAGAGTTTGTGAAATGGTTGGATTTTCTCAACAAACATATAAAGTTGTTCTTATCGGATGATAAATTGGTTGAGGGACTTAGTGGCTTTTGGTGATCATGGATGGATGAGGTTAAGCTGGGGTTGCTGGTTATGAGATCTTCCTACACTATTGAAACTCTTCAACTGCATCAATCACTAGCATTTATCCAAGAATCATGTCAGCAAAGAAAGTTTTTCAATCAACTTAAGAAAACAAAATTTCATTATCTAGTTGCCTAGTTCATGCATGGAAATACTTGTAGAATAATGTGAAACACTATGAGACCTAATACAAGGCTGGAGATATTAGAAATGAAAATTGAATCCTATTCTTGAAAACTGAAGAGATGCTGGCCTTAGTCGCAGAAAACCTTAAATTCCATAAGAAATCAGAATTTTGTCTTTTTGGGGATGCATAGGGGTTCTTTCCCCAAACCATGGTCCTTGAAGGGTGGAGTGAGGCTAAGTCCACCTTCTATCAGCGTTTTTGGTATTCCTTCATATTTCTAAGCTACTGCTAAAGAATCACACAAATGGAAGCAAACTAATCAAATTCACAACTACTTGCAATGAAACAATGCTAAAGCCAATTCAACCATTAATCTATGAAATCACCTAAGCATACAAGTACAAGAAGAGGAGCCTTTTATGCTAGGGTTGGGCCCTAACCCAGGAGCTTCAACCCTATGATCCAACTTAGTTCTAGATCAAGGAAATTCTCATTCTCATTATCATATCAGAAAAATTACTTAAGAATGTTTTTCCACAAAACTTGAACTCGAAAATGCTTAGTGCTCTTACATAAAAAATCACAATCCTAATGAGGGTCTAGGCCTCCTTATTTATACAACTAAACTCTCTAATGACTTCGTTAAATCTAGGGAGGCTTGACTCGCAAACTCAAGATGAACTAGAACTTAACTGTCACTGGATTGGCTGCCCATGGTATCCATGACTCAGCTTCTTGCAACTCCAAGCTAGTGTGATTTGATTGAGGAATATTCAAATGAGTGAGGATTAAATGAGGATGATCTATCTCTTGTAATATCTCCTCGTCTGATACAAGTTTATGCCCTTAATTAGCCAAAATTGCCACGATTTCCTCTCAAAAACCTGCAATCAATGCACATTAGACCACTAGACATAACATCTTACTTTTACTCATCTCATTAAGAAAATTATAGTTAAAATATATAAGGAATTATGAGAAGAGTTTATTTTAATAATCTTGGAGGTGTATTAAAGTCCATATAGTTATCCAATGATGAGGCTCATCATCACCCTCCTATTGAAGGTGTTGCTCATCCTCTGAGCAACTTAATCTATATCCATATACTTAATTGTTCTAGTGGCCTCCCTGGCATCCCATGCTTCTGATGTAGTTCCTTTTTCCTATGAATAAAATTTTGCCTTCCTCTCTATTTCTTCCCATTTCTTTCTTTCTTATTCTTCTTTCCTTCCTTCCAACATTCCTAAGAGCAGTGGTGGACTGAGTCTCAAGCCAATCCAATTGACTTGGAGTCTTTGTAGAGCTTGCTTGTATGTGGGTGTTTTGTTTAGTTCCTCTCTCATCCTCTGGGGAGAATGGTATTCTCTAATTTTAAAGATGTAAGGAAAGGTGTTCCATCTCCTTTGGCAAGCTTGCATGTTGTCATCTCCTAGCAATCTGAACATGTCTTCAAAGTGTGTCATTTCTTTCTCTTGTGCAGCAAGGTACCTAGGTGAAAGCATAGGATCATTTGCAATCAGGTTGTGGGTGCGGATGATAACCATTGGATTAGATTTCTCATCTCTTATCATGAGGGGTTTTATCTCTTCTCTTTCCATTACCTTTTTCATTTATGCTGCTCTTGCCTCCTCATGATTCATCCATGATGCTAAAGACATCAATTGCAAGTCCCCTAGTTTTGAATTTGGGTTCCACACATTCAAATATGTCAAAGGCCAAGTTGTGTAGGTAAAAATTAGACATTTTTTCTCTATCCTCCAAGGTGCCTTGATCACAAATATCAATGAATTGTCTATAGTCATGGAAGGGCATAGTGCCTCTCTATGCTAAAGTCTTAATTTGGAATTGTAACCATCATTCCTTGAGATACAAGTCATAAGACTTTGCTGGCATCCTACACTGGATTACCTCTAAGGATAAATTGGCCATAACTTCCAACTAACTTTCCCTTTCTTATAGTTGTTCCCTTAGCCATGCATTCTCTTCCTCCAACTGAGCTTTCATCATTGCCTCTTGGTCCCTTGTGTTGTTCAGTCCTCTGCCCATCTCCTTCAATTTCTCCTCCATGTGCCCTACATCCTCCACTCCTTCTGATTTGGCAATCTACATCCACCTGTGTGTCCTGGCCCTTTCCTTCTCAAGATCAAAGAATAAGGGGATAGAAAACTTCTGTGGGATGAACCTACCCCCTTCAATGAAATTGTAGTAAGAGTTGAGGTTGGGTTGTGGACTAGATTCTCTCAGTTTTAGGTCTTCCATTTTTGTTTCTTGCTAAGTGATACATTCGTGGTCCATTTTTTGAGTTTCCTGTAGGTTTAGCAGAGTTTCTTGTAGGATGGCCTCTACTTCCTGTATGTCTTTTTTTGCCTCCTATAGGAGACCTTTTCCCTTTGATGAGGCAGACCTTATGACAAGCCTCCTAACATAAGTGATGGGAGATCTGGGAGAGGCTTGTCCTGATGATCATCCTCCTTGATTTTTCTGAAGAGGAGCTACCTTTTATTGTTGCCTTGGTGAATATTTGATGACAATAGGAATTTTGGTGGGTGTTTGAGGTGTTCCTTGCCTGATCCTTGTTGTTTTTCTTGTTCTAAAGTACAATTTGGTTTGTCTATGTCTCTTCCGTTTTGACTTGATAGTTGTACTTAAGGCAGTAAGAGCAGATACTGCCTCTTTTTCAATGGGTTCTAGAGATACCCTTAGTGATTATTCCCCTTCTTTGCCTTGAACTGTAGACCTCTATTCTTCCTTCCCTTTTGTTTCCTTTTTTCCATTCTCCTTTTCATCCTTGTCTTTCTCTTTCTCTTCTTCCTATAGTTCCTCACTCTTCTCTTTTGTCTCTTCTCTTGTTTCTTCTTTTGTCTCTTCTTCATTTTCCTCTTCCTTTTCTTCATATTTTTCCTCCTCTATTTCCTCTTCATCTTCTCCCTCTATTTCTTCATCCCTCTCACTAGCAGTGGGGATTTTGTCATATTCAAGTGCTTGAATTTCTCCCTCTACCTGCATGTCTCTGAAATTTGTCCATGTAATAGGGAGTCTTAGGTTTTGTAGAGCATCTTCTAGGATTAGTTTGATCAACCCATGATGGGCTATCTGCTGATGTTTTCCATCCTTCACTTTGATGCTTATATCTATCAATGATTGAAGAAGAAAGTAGGGTATAGTTAACCTGTTTTGAGGAGGAGTGTCTACTTCAAATCTCAGTTATTGGAGGAGTCTGAAATGGTATCCATACACCACACTGTATCACCCTTCACATGATATATATCTAATGAGGTGGTAACTAACTTCATTCCAAGGGTATGGAAGGATTTCTCTTCTGACCCCATTTTTTTCCTCCATTGCCTCCTCCCCTTCCAAAAGTAATTTCTTCTTTGTAAGGGTGTTGTTTCCCTTATCTTCTTTTCTCCAAGGTAACCCTAAACAGATTGTGTTGATTCTGCTTATAACTTTAGGTGTGATTTCTACTAATAGGCCTTTCACCACAGCAGTGGCATGGGTCCTAGTAAGGGGTATGAGTGAGACAGAAAAGTCTCTGGCCACCTCACAATCATATCCTCTCATTCTTTCAAAGAAACCCATCCAATTGTGCCTTGGAAAAAAATTTACTACAAGAGGATACTGATGAATTCTTGTGTAGATTATCTTTCACATCCTGAAGATGAACCATCGTTGTTGGTTCAAAACGTCGATCGGAAGGAAATCTAATGCGATGTATCCAGAAGATAATCTACACATTGATGTAACTCGCAGAAACCTCAAAGACAAAATAATCACCCAATACAGAAGGGAGATGATGAATTATGATTATGTTTGTGGGTTCTCTCTTGTTAAAATGTCATCTTTCCTTGGTAATTTTGGAGGCTTGTATGGATATGATTCAAGAATCTAATGGGTGAGAGATATTTAAATGATGACTTTACAATATAATTATCCTAGACTGCAACTTCCCTTAACCAAATGGACAATTTTTTTTTTTTATTAACTGGAAAATATGGGAAGGTATAACACCTACCACACTAGTTACTGTCTTATGAGGACAACCTTTGATCTCTCCTCCCTTAATGCCCACTAATAATCCTGTAAATGACTTCTCTGTATCCTGTAGGATCATGTAGGTTTTCCTGTAGGATCATGTAGGTTCCTCTTCGTTGCAAAATGATCACTGTCTCCTATAGGTTCTTCTTCAAGAAGGCTGAGGAAATCCTCTTTTTGATGAATTGTAGAGATTTCTAATGCTCTTTTAGTGTGGGAATCAATGTTTTATTTCCTTATATGGATGTTCGTGTGGGAGGGTGTGCTAGCTGTCTAAGTATGAGCACCTCCTTTTGGACCATTGGTCCCACTATTAGTCCATCATTTCCCTCACCTCGTAATCATCTCCCACTTCGTTCCTACGTAAATTAACCTTTCTTGGGATTATATATTTTTTCTTATGATTTGACTGTTGCCACGTGTGGAGTGGTTTCATTGTTTTGTCCTTGTCGACTGGCCAAAGGTAGCTAAGTTAACTAGCCCCCTTTTCTTTTAAAACCAACTCTTACATAATCCTACATTTTTTATCATATTGTTATAAAAAGAAATCATGAGTAAGATGACATACCTATGGGTAGGATTCTTTGATGATGATGCTTGTTGGAGAATGATGTCCCTATGTTGTGTATTTCCTGCATATTTTTTTGTATTAACCTCTTTTGATGCTTGTTTCCTTTGATGTGCAGGCACTGGAGAGTGATGCTGATGATCCTGCTACTGTTGCTGAGCTCTGGAGGTGCTTCCTTGACCTTGGAATCTCCATGTTCAGGATGCCTACAACCCTGTGGAATTTCCTTTCTGGGATAGGATCCTACAGGATTTTCTATAGGAAACCTACAGGATGTCCTGTAGCTGCTTCTCCCCTGAACTTTCATTCCTTTTTTTCACTTTTGGAGCATGAGGATTGTTGACATGGGTAGAGAAGGGGTCTAGTGATTTGTAGGTGAAAGGTATAGCCTTCAAGTATTGTTCACTTGTCCTCTGTTCTCACCCTCTTCTATTTTTTTTTTTTTTCTTTGAAAGTTGTAAATGTTTTTAATTTACTTATTGGATGGATATAGGGTTAACATGGTAATGAGAAGCATGGTGATGAGGTGTTGGAGTAAAAATTTTATTTTTTGACATGGGCTGATCATCCCCTTGCTCTAGGGTAACTTTTCTTGGTATTGCCAAGCCACTCTAATTCCTACAGGAAACTCTTGTAGGTTTTCAAGGAATCCTTTAGGATTACAGGGAATCTTGTAGAAAACATAGAGGCTGTGTAAACTGAGCTGGAGGAGTTCATAAATGAAAATATTGATGGGATAATGAATAATATTGGATGGAGGAATGAAAATATGGATTGTGTTGGCCCTTATGTTCCTCTCAAGTTGCTTTGATCCTCCTCCTGCTGACATGCAAACAACATTTCCAAACTTTTTCTTTTCTCCCTTTTTTTTTTTGAAAACAACTAGTCTGCCTCCAAGAGGTTTTCATCCTAACTGCTTGGCTTGGGTGCCTCAAAAGAGGTTTTCACCCAGATACCATTTTATTTCTTCTCTTTTCAACACCATTGGGCCACCTCAAGAGGTTTTCAACCCAACAGTGGGACTCAGGTGCCTCATGGAGGTTTTCACCTGAGTCTCTCTCTCTCTCTCTTTTTTAAGGGACTTGATGGGGTAGAAGCTAATACTTGCTCCACCACCATCACTGTCTTGATGATGCCATGGATGAATTCTTGCTTTTTTAATGGCTTCTTGTAGACCTTCAATCTCTACCCATTGGCAAGTAAAGGGATAAGCTCTGCATCAATGGTTCTTACCTATACTGAACCATTATCATGACATTTTTCTATGACATAAGGCCCTAACCATCTAGTCCTTAATTTTCCTTTAAAATCCTTGTATCTAGAATCATAAAACAAAGCCCAATATCCTTCCTGACAATGTTTTTCCTTTATGTTCTTGTCATGCCAAATATTCCTTTGAACTTATGTCACCTCTGTGTGTATGAGGGCCTGCATTCTAAATTCATCTAACCCATTCAGCTAGAGCAATCTTTCTTATTGTGCCCTGGTGAGATCTAGATACAGTTGTGCTACCATTATTAAGGTGTTGTATTAAATTCAATGGACAACAGGGCCTTATTCCCATAGACCAACTCAGAAGGAGTGAATCCAGTGGTGGTCTTCTAGGTGGTATTATAGGCCCAAGTGGCCCCAACTAATCTATCTGCCCAATCCTTTCTGTTGTTGCTAGTCACTTTTGTCAGAATGCCTTCCAGTGCTCTGTTGATTACCTCCACTTGCCCATTATCTTGTGGGTGGTAAGGAGTGGATGTTCTATGCTTGATCTTGTGATGGCTTAACAAATTTTCAATCATGTGAGATGTAAATTGACTGCCTTGATCAGTGACCAGTTCTCTAGGGTACCCAAACTTATGTAATACATTGTCCCTTAAGAACTCTGCCACTTTCTCTTCTGTTGCTATTTTGATGGCCTTGGATTCAACCCACTTGGTTAAATAGTCAATGCACACGATGATGGATTGATTTTTCCTGGATGGAGGGTCAATGGGTATAATGAAATCTATGCCCCACTTGTCAAATGGCTCAAAAGTAAATTGAGGTTGTAGAGGAATTTCATCCCTTGGGGTAGGCTTCCCCATCCTTTGGCACTGATCACAATGACTAGTATACCTCCTCACATCCTGGTGAAGAGTGGGCCAGTAATAACCAGCTTGTACCACTTTGAATGGTGTCCTTTTGGCTAGAAAGTGACCTCGACAAGGCCCATCATGACAGGTTAGAAGGATGTCAAGGACTTTCTCCTCCCTGACACATCTTCCTAGAATTTGATCCGGGCCTACTTTGAAGAGGTTGCCCCGAATCTAAGTGAATGGGAGGCTCTTGCTCATAATCTTTCTCTTTTCTTTGGAGGACAAATTTGGTGGAAACTGTGTAGACACCAAGTAATTTACTATGTCAACAAACCATGGAGAGAGAAATGAAAGGGAAAATAAATATTCATATGGTAACTAATCATCAACCATTCCTTCCTCCCCTATAGGCAAAGTCAATCTGGTAAAAAAATCTGCAACAAAATTCTCCCTACTAGGCTTATCAATAATAGTTAAATCAAATTGTTGCAATAAAAGTAACCATCTAGTAATCCGGGAATTTACATGAGTTTTATTCATCAAGTATTTATTTGCACCATGGTCAGTATGTACAAATTTTTCATAACCTGTAATGTAATGCCTAAATTTATTCAATGAATGAACAACAACTAGGAGCTCCTTTTCAATCATTGTATAGTTTAGCTCAGCGTTTAATAGATTCTTACTAATGAAGTAAGTGGCATAAGGTAGATTGTCATCTATCTAGCTTAGAGATGCTCCTATGAATTTTTGAGAGGCATCAACATGTATATGAAAAGGAAGGGCCCAATTTGGGCCTCAGAGAATAGGTGTAGTGGTCAACTTGTCCTTTAGGGTGTCCAAGGCCTCTTAACATCTTTGTGACCATAAAAATTCAGAGTCTTTGGCCAATAACCCAATAAAGGATAAGCTAACTTATTGATGTCTTTTATAAATATCCTATAGCATCTAGCTAAACCTAGAAAACTTTTGACATCCCTTTTTTGTGGAGGTGGGACCCTTTGGATGATGGCTATATTATTTGGGTCCACCTACAGTCCTTTCTAGGATATTGAATGACCTAGAACAGTCCCTAGAGTCATCAAGAACTCACATTTTTCAGGACTAAGGGACAAGTTCATTTCAGTGCATTTGTTCAGCACCTTACCCAAGTTGGACAGAGCCTCCTCGAAATCAAACCCATAGGGTGCAAAATCATCCATATAAATCTCTATTGCATCATGGACTATCTTGACAAAGATACTCAAGACTACCCTTCGGAGAGTGGCAGGGTCATTGGATAGTCCAAAAGGAAGGACCCTATAGGAAAAGGTACCCAAAGGATAGGTGAAGGTGGTTTTATCCTAGTCTTCTGGGATGATCTGGATTTGATTGTACCTATTGAACCTATCTAGGAAAGAGAAAAGCATTTTCCCTACCAGGTCATCAAACACTTGGTCAATGAAAGGTAGAGGAAAATGTTCCTTCTTTGTTGCTTTGTTTAACTCTTTGTAATTGACACAAATCCTCCACTTCCCATTTTTATCTCGAACCAAAACCAAAAGAGAAACCCACTCACTATCCGAGATAGGGTAAACGAGTCCTGCATCCAACATCTTTTGCAGTTATTCTTTGACTATATCCTTGAGAGTTGGATTCATTCTCATTTGGGGTTCTGAGAGTGGTTTGCAACCTTCTTTGATGGTGATTACACACTGAGGGGTGTACTCCCTTCATTTATTTGTAACTCCAAGAAAAGGCATCCACATGCTCCCTTAGCATGTTGCACAACTCTTCTTCTTCGTGTACAGAAAGAGAGGGTTTGATTTTCAAAGTTCTCTTAGTGTTGAATTCTATTGTTTTGACACGAGTAGGGTCTAAATCAGCTAAGCATAGATCAATCTGATGGTTTCCCTTGGTTTTATTTACTACTTCCTATACGTACAAGGTGTTGGGAGTTGGATTTTGGAGTATGTGTTCAATCAAATCATCTTCATCTGGTTGTCCTCCTCCCATTGTAGTTTCTAGGGTATAGAGTTAGGTAGAGAAGACTTCATCTTCTTCCTCCTCTTCTAGCCATAAAGGTAAATTATGTTTTGAGGATGGCTGAGCAGGAGGCTACAAGACCAACTTCTTAGACAGATGCCCATTTTTGATAGTCATATATACAACCCTATAGCTGATATAGGCATCAATAGTGGATAACCAGGGTCTCCCAAGTATGAGAGGATAACCGTTAAGCTTGGCCTTAGGATAGAGAGCCAGGAAGTCTGTAGGGTACTCCCAGGAGTTGATGGAGACCATCACATCCTCAACAATTCCCTCATGGGCTATTTTGGAACAGTGTGAAAGCTGCAAGACTGTTGTGGTCTTTGTTAATGAACCCTAGAGATTGAGCTTGAGCATGGTGTCCTTAGTCATTACATTATTGGAAGCCCCAAGATCAATGAAGCTATGTGGGAAAATGGTGCCATTTATGTGCACATCTACTACAGGGATTCCATGGTCTAAATATTTTGGGAAAATTACCTACCCCAACATTAATTCAGATAACTATCCAATGACATTAATGGTATGGGTGTCTCTTTCTCACCTCTCTGGATGTTTGAAACACTTCTCTTTAATCAATTTGTTGTAAATAGGCACATCCTTAATGGATTAGAGAAGTGGATTTTTGACAAATAGATTTCTCAATTCACCCATAAGTTCATTTTCTTCTAGGGTAGGCTAGATTGGCTGAGTTAATCTTTCAGGAAAGGGTGGTGGATTCACTCTAGGCATACTTTCCTCTCTTTCATCCTCACTCTCCCTAGGTGGAGATGGAAGTTGGTTGTTCAAGAGTACTCTCCTACACCTTAGGTTGATTTCTTGAATCTCCATAGCATAAGCACGGTAGGATGTCTCTCCACTGTATACTTATTGTGCATGTCTATTGTTCAGGTTTGGATTTGGCTAGGCAGGCATCTCAGGTTCTTTATGTGGAGCAGGGTGTAAAATATGTGGTTGAGTAGGAGGTGAAGGAAATAAAGCTAGAGCATTGTTTTATGGGGGCCTCCACCCCTAGGTTGGTGCCTTCCATTGAGGTTGTGCTAGAGTATATGGCTGAAATGACTGGTTGGTTGGCTAGGAATGGTAATGAGGTGCGAAAGACCAAGTAGGAGGTGTACACAAGGAGGGATGAGCAGGGGGGCCTAAGAGGAACTAGATGTGCTCTGGTTAGGTTTGTAGTTTGCATAGGATGACCCTTGCATGCTCTTCTCATATGGTCGAGGCCCATGAGTTCTCCTTTGATTTATGTAGCAGAGTTTTTCAGTCACCCCTTCAGTTCCCTGATACACAACTTTTAGTTCAGGTAGAGAAGGGCACTTTCCTGTGGAGTGGTTTTCTTCATAGATCGAGAAGATTTCTATCAGTTTTAATGGACATTCATTCCTAGGGTGCCTCCTTCTACATCTAGGGTAGAAGATGGACAATGGTCTCTATTGGTAAGGTAAATCCCCTCTGCAGAAAGAGGCAATCCCACTAGCCTATCACAGAACTAGCCACAAACAAACCACGCTGCTACGCAAGTTCCTAGTTATGCATCAAAGGTGAATCAAGAAGACTAACCTGGAGTCCAACGCTATGATTGAAGCAGAGTTGATATCCTCGATCCCTTGCTCCAATAGATCATAACGAATACCTGCACATGAAAAGGACGAGGAAAATACCAACATAGAAACTACCAAGGCACAACTATATTTTAGTCAGAAAGGAAATAAATCAACATATCACCATGACAGATAATGAGATTGGAACTATAATAGCAGTCGCTCATCAATTAATAAACAAGAAAAGTTACAACCATTGTTCTGACGTCGACCCTTCTCCTGGCTGGGTGAGTAACTATATGTGTCTTGACATGCAACTCCTCTCTGGCAGCATAACCTCTCTAGCACTCATTAGCATTCTCTCCATGACCAATAATCATCACTACTATAACTCAATTACCAAATCACTAGCATAACACTAACACCAACACTCTCTCTTGCACTAGCACTAGCTTGTCCAATGCATAATGACAAGCTTATATAGATGGAGAAGGGAGGAGGATGCGATGAACCGGGACACCTTTTGTTGAATTAGCAAAAGCCATAAAGATGGATAAAGCTTGACAAAAGACTGATTTTCTATCCTTAGAAAAGCTCCATGTAATGAAGGAAACAACAGTCGGACGTGCATTAAGGCAAAAAGCATGACTAAATTTGGTTGGCGCGACCGTTGCTCTGAGACAGAGTGCCAATGGTTGCGCCCTCTTTTGAGGATCTCCATCATTGGCGCGGGTAGGATACTGTGGACTTGCGCCAATGGAAAAAGAGCACTTTTTAGGGATGATCTGCAGAAGGTGTCTTCAGGGAACATGGAGTACATACTCAGGGGAACATAATGCAAGTGTTTTTAGCCCTTGTCACTTCTTATAACTCCCGGAATGAGTCCTCCAAGGTACGACAAGAGGAGTAACAGGGATGGTGACAAATTACTGTGTAACAGATGCCCCCTAAAGCATGAAGTCCGAGAGGTGGAGAGGGGTGAAATGCTTTACAAGAACACACACATCAGAGCACAGAAGAGCACATATAGTTACTGCCGCCGAGGAACTGTATTAAGAGACATGACTGATAGTTCAATTACAAGATGTACGTGGTATGGTCGCAGCCATCCATAAGACAGTACATAAATAATCTAGATCCATAGTATGGACGTAGCCATCTGGTTAGGATCAATGATTTGACTCAGGTATGGTCGCAGCCATCCAATGAATGAGTCAAGTATTAAGAATCACGCCTGGATTACAACAGACACAATCCAGGGTCTTGCGCTCCATCTCAACCCGAACAAGAGTAGAAGTCCAAGCATGTGAATATATGAGCTGAAGTCAAACATGCATGAACATCGTCTGATTACCAGTCAATAATGGAGACTGTTAACAGACGCGAGAGGTACCACCAATAATGACAATGGCCCTCAAGGTACTATAGGTACAATCTACGGCGTGTGAATCAATGAGCTGAAGTCGAACACCCGTAGAATCATTCGATCGGAGGACAATGATGAAAACCTCACGTCGAACACGAAGAACCTGCCATTGAGGCATGCAGGCTCCAAGGCACCGGAAGGGAGTCTCTAGGTCAACTTCTTGGATAATGAGCTGAAGTCAACAGGGAGTGACCTTAATCGAAGGTGGGCCATAATGTTTCCCACATCATCGACACGAGACAGAGAGATAATGTCGTGAATCAAGATTATGCGAACTATCATAGGGAGGTTGTTTATTTGCAGAGGTCAACTTCTCTTGAACATATCGGCGGCACATTAACGGAATTGGCAGTATTTGACATCAATGTATCAAAGGTCATTATGACGAGGCAATGAGTGAATGAGAGGTCAAATAGGGTACCCAAATCCATGGAAGCAAGTGAAAGATATGAGATGAAATATCCCCACCCTGGACATGAAAGAAAAAAGTGCCATGTTCAAGAGCGACATATTGCCGTTACGGTAATAATTATGGTTCAAAAAAATTTTACTTTCCCCCACCATTTCTGGCGAGTACCCCAGTTATTTTTAACAAGCTTGATGGGGATAGCATATGCTTGTGTTGTGACAAAATCTGATGTCATTAAGTTTTAACGAGTCTGACAAAGGAAGAACTCGGCGTCTTTTCTTGTTTAGAGAGTTTGAAAAGACAGCAAAAAAGGAAACTCCAGGGATGTCCTTTTTCGTAAAGTTGTGTCTCTCGGGCCTGAAAAAGTATAAAATAATACCCGAAAGAACCACCCGATCATTACGATCGAGGAGTACTTTTCATGATTAGTGACTTCGACCTGAAAAAGTAAAAAAGCGGTCAAAACCACGTCGTTTCGTAACCACTAACGAGTTTGAAACGACAAAAACCCGGTAATCTTTTTATGTTTTAACGGTCGACAAAAAGAACTTAAAACGACCGCCCCTTATCACCATTTAACGAGTCAAGAGGAGCGACTCGGCAATCTTTTCCTCTTTAAATGGTCAAAAAAGAGCTGAAAGCGGACCTCCATTTTTATTTTCTTTAACGAGTCAAAAAGGGAAAAATACTCAGCAATCTTTTCATATTTTACGAGTCAGAAAAGAGCGTAAAGGCGACTCGTCCTGAAGGAACGAGTGGTATAAGGGATAGCAACTGGTTCCGGTAATGGTGGAACTTTACTTGAAACACGTAAAGGTTAAGAGGCTGGCTAACAAGACGACTCATCGTTGCGGTTCCTCAGGAAAGGAGAAACAACCAAGTGAAAGCGTATGATCGGCCAAAAAAGATGGTGGCGATGGAATGAAACAACCAAGGCTCATCTAGCACAATTTTAGCGGATAAAAGGCAATCACGGGATGTAACTGGGTTCATTTTTACACAAGCTTGAACCATGAAGAACTTTGCTTGGATTCGGTTTCATGTTTACACAAGCTTGAAACGAAAAAAAAACTATGCTTGGGTTCGGTTTCATGTTTACACAAGCTTGAAACGAAAAATTATGCTTGGGTTCGGTTTCATGTTTACACAAGCTTGAAATGAAAAACTATGCTTGTTAAAAGGAAAAAGAAAATTGTTGCATGCCCCCAGCATGATTATACCAATCGAGATACATGCCCTCTTCATGACATTCACGGAGTGGATGGAATGAAGGTTTACTTAGAAAGACTCGATCGGAGAATGCCCCCGGGCTTCAGTCACGTGCTTGGGCGAGCTTCTGTCATCAGAATGACGGGGTAGGTGCTGGGGCATTTCCTGTGGAAATAAGACCATTTAGGAATGGCAAATGGCTATATGTGAAGTGTGAACCGGGGAATGAAAGTTGGTCTACGACTTTGATCGTTCTGCCTTCATGCAGAAAACACATCACTCTGAAGAGTGAGGACACAATAGCACGTATGCGATAAATATAGTCTCGTCCAAGGAGTAAATTGTAATCTAACGGACCTTGGACTACCATGAGACCCATTTGGATAGTCTTCCCTTCTAACGTGATAGGTACATTGGGAAGAATTCCTAAAGGTCGAGTGATTTCTCGATGGAAACCTACAAGGCTTCTCATCTCGGGTAGAAGCAGTGGGGAACCAAGTGCTTCCCAAGCTGTTGAAGAAAGGATACTCACAGGAGATCCTTCATCAATAATTGTACCAGCCATAACCATGCGATAGACTTGAGCTATAATTCGAAATGGTATGGAGGCTGGTAACCGAGGATTGACTAGGTGATCCCAATTAAAGGAAACAACCAGGTTGCTCGGAGGTGGGACTGGATAGACAGCTGGATATGCCTCTAATGGACTTTCTTCCTATTGTGAAGAAATGAGAGGAATGCTCACTCGATCATTAACGTCTACGTCAATGAATAGAATTTGGACGGTGGGTTCGTCATTCTTGGCAGTGATAACATCATCTGAGGAGGTAACTTCTGAAGGCGAAACCGTGTCACTTGTAAGCCGGACCGTTTGACTGTTGTCTGGTTTGGATTCAGATGTAGGATCATCTAGGGGTGGAAGTTCTGAAAGCAAAACCGGGTCACTTGTAATCAGGACCGTTTGACTTTCGTCTGGTTTAGATTCAGATGTAAGAGCAGCTAAAGATTGAACTTCTGTAGGCAAAACCTTTTGAAAGACCGGGTTACTTGTAAGCTTGAACTGTGGACTTTCGGTTGGTTTGGACTCAGGGGGTTCGTCTTTGATGATCAAGTAGTGCGTAGATGATGAATATAAATCACTTGTTCCGACCAGGGACTGGTCTGGAACAGGTTGAGCAACATTCTTTCCGACCAGGTACTGGTCTGGAACAGGCTGAGCAACACCCTTTCCGACCAGGTACTAGTCTGGAACAGGCTGAGCACAGGTAGGTTCAGGAAGAGAAAGCTAGACCAAAGAGGAATCATGTTTGACCACTTGGTTAGCGGAGAGACGCTCTGCAGGTGTAACAAGACGCTCTGCAGCTGTGAAAAGACGCTGATATCCAGCGGGTAGTTGGGGTAAGGAATTCGACAGACTTGCCAAAAGACGAGAAGCTTCATCCATAAGTGGACAAAGGCGAAAGAGATGATTACCCTCACAAAGTTGACAAGGGAAACGAACCTTCCCTTTTCTGTTACCAACTAGTAAGGTGTCGTCAATTTGCGACAGCAAGGGACGAGTCGGGTCACGGGACCATATATCTAGGATCCTGGGAATGCCAGGACAATCAGAAAGAAAATGGTCCCCTTTGCATAATCGACAAGGAGACCGGAGCTTCCGCGGAGGAGCAGAAGGTGGTTCCACTTCTGATAGCTTCGTGGTAGATACGACCTTTCCCTTAGGAGACTTCTTCTTTTTGGTCTTCTTCTTCTTCTTCTTAGCCACCTGGTTAGTGAAATCCAAGGTTTCACCAGGCGAAGTAGAAGATGAGGACGCAACAATAGGCGAAGATGGGAAGGGGTCCACCTTAGAATCAACATGGTGTTGTTCGGGTGGAGGAGGTGGTGGTGGGACAGGAGTCATCACACTTGGGACCACCGAGTTTGAAAACAACCATACGTGTAAACTAATGGTCAACCCAGGCAAAGACAATGTTGCGATATACTGAACACCAACATTTCCAACAGAAGGAAATGGGCGAGGGTACCCATCAGGAGGAACACCTTGGCCGGTGGGCACCGAAAAGGCTGTCATTGAACGAGAATTAACCCTACTCAAGCTAACGCACGCAAAATCTAATTGGGTAATGTTATCGTGGCCAATAAATTTTTAAGACATTGAACTTAACCTTTTCATTTTTTGAGAGTCGAGAAAAGGGTAAAAGATGACTCTAGTATCCTTCGAATATTTAATGAGCACGAAGTGACAAGACGCTCACAGGCACCTTTTCGTTTAGGGAGTCCGAAAAGGATCAAAAGTGACTGCTTTGGAATTCTAGGTAGAGGGTGTGCCAAACTTTTCGCAAAACCACAGAACACTTTTTAGGGTACGGGTGGTCGATCTTCGTGAATGCTGTGTTCACTGCATTGTGAATCGTAGGGCGGCTGACACGGCTTCCTATGGATAAAGGCTTTATTCCTATAGGGGTCTCCCAATATATACTCGACGGTACGTGGGAGCACAGTCCGTATTGGCAGCTACCGTTTCACCGTCGAGGAATCACCCAACCACTCGACGATAAACTACCAGGTTTAACGACACCGGAACACGTCTCTAACCTAGACCTCTAGAGTGTTTGTGTTATGTTCCAATGCGTTGTTATGTTCATTGAGTTCATTTTAAGGTTTATCTTTGATTATGTTTCAGTTTTTTGGTCCTACCGTATGTGATATCTCGAAAACTTCTTACATGCAAACTATATGCCGGAATTAAATCAATTGATTTGATGAATTCTATCTACAGGAGGGTTGAGATCGTTTTCACAAATGAAATGATCACTTCAACAAAGAACAAAGATCCTAATGCAACTAATAACAAGAAACGAAATTTTGTCTTTTTCTTTTCAATAGCAACAAATAACAGTAAATGCTAACTACTATAATGCAAAAGATTTTTTGTTTTCCTTTCCTTTAAGATGGCATGATGCATGTAAACAAATTCTAAGAGATATGCACAATCCAAGTTCAGTCAATGAAATAGAACCAACTCTAAAACACAAAATGAACCATGCAAGCAAGGAAAAACACAAAAACTAGTGAACTTCAAAGAGGCTAGAAGTGAAGTATTCAGAGTATAGAAGATCAAGCTTCAACAAAGCATTGGATAGGTGTAGAACAATCAACAAGCTGACTGGATGATCAAGAGACCGAAACTTCCCACAGAAGGCTAGACATGCAAAGTCACTGGAAATAAGCAAACAGCTGAGGGATACAGGCTAAGACCAGTCAAGTAGAGGTTCAACACAGTTCCAGAGGCTGAAAGAGATATATAAAGAGACTGAATGAGCTTTCTACCCACACACAGGCAAAATTTACAGAGCTGGCGCGACTGTCAGCCTGCAACTTACGCTACCACAGAATTGGCGCGAGTTACTTTTGAACAACATGCGCCAACTGGCACGACTGTCAGAGAAATAACCGCGCCAATTAAGCTTGCCAACTAAAAAGATAAAAGATACGACCTCAGGTCGGGTTGACAGTGATCAGATGGGTCAAATAGTAAAGAATCAACTCAAAACTGACTCAGGAAGCTCATGCACTCAAGCAAGCAGAAGAAAATTAACATGCAAGACAGAAATCAAAGAGTTACTCCCCAGCGGAGTCGCCAATTTGTTGGTAAGGTAAATCCCCTCTGCGGACAGAGGCGATCCCACTAGCCTATCACAGAACTAGCCACAAACAAACCACGCTGCTACGCAAGTTCCTAGTTATGCATCAAAGGTGAATCAAGAAGACTAACCTGGAGTCCAACGCTATGATTGAAGCAGAGTTGATATCCTCGATCCCTTGCTCCAACAGATCATAACGAATACCTGCACATGCAAAGGAAGAGACAAATACCAACATAGAAACTACCAAGGCACAACTATATTTCAGTCAGAAAGGAAATAAATCAACATATCACCATGACAGATAATGAGATTGGAACTATAATAGCAGTCGCTCATCAATTAATAAACAGGAAAAGTTACAACCATTGTTCTGACGTCGACCCTTCTCCTGGCTGGGTGAGTAACTATATGTGTCTTGACATGCAACTCCTCTCCGGTAGCATAACCTCTCTAGCACTCATTAGCATTCTCTCCATGACCAATAATCATCACTACTATAACTCAATTACCAAATCACTAGCATAACACTAACACCAACACTCTCTCTTGCACTAGCACTAGCTTGTCCAATGCATAATGACAAGCTTATATAGATGGAGAAGGGAGGAGGATGCGATGAACCGGGACACCTTTTGTGGAATTAGCAAAAGCCATAAAGATGGATAAAGCTCGACAAAAGACTGATTTTCTATCCTCAGAAAAGCTCCATGTAATGAAGGAAACAACAGTCGGACGTGCATTAAGGCAAAAAGCATGACTAAATTTGGTTGGCGCGACCGTTGCTCTGAGACAGAGCACCAATGGTCGCGCCCTGTTTTGAGGATCTCCATCATTGGCGTGGGTAGGATACTGTGGACTTGCGCCAATGGAAAAGAGTACTTTTTAGGGATGATCTGCAGAAGGTGTCTTCAGGGAACATGGAGTACATACTCAGGGGAATATAATGCAAGTGTTTTTAGCCCTTGTCACTTCTTATAACTCCCGGAATGAGTCCTCCAAGGTACGACAAGAGGAGTAACAGGGATGGTGACAAATTACTGTGTAACACTCTCTCTGCTTCCTCTCGCTTCCTCTTGATGTGCATAGTGTCCATCTGTAGGGCAAGGGTTTGCAAAATTTCACTCTTGAAACCTGCAAACATATTTCCAATTTCATCTTTTATGGATGTCTTGGAAGAGGATAAGCTGGCCATTGCTTGACTACCCCCCCCTTTTCCTAGCTAGGTACCTAGAATGGTTCTTAAAGACAATCTTGATATCTTCATAGGGTAGCTAGTAGATGTCCCCTCCTGCTAGTAGGTTTAGGGTATCCAGAAGATCTTCCCTTATGCCCTAGAGCAGGAATAGCTTCAGTGACCTAGGATCAAGTGTGCACCTAGCCATTTTGTAGCTAAGCTAGAATCTCTCTTCATAATCCTCTAAGGATTCATCATTCCCCAAGGTCATCTTCAAAATTTCCTCCTTAGTGTCTTTGGACCTGCAGTAGTCTTGATACTTGTTGTTGAAGGCTTGTTGCATCTGATCCTACATGGTGATGCTATCCTCTGGTAAACCCATGAACCCGCGCAGAGCTGCATCCTTGAGAGTGGATAGGAATAATTTCAACTTCTAATCATTAGTGGTGTAATCCTAAGTTTTGCATATGATATTGAACTCAAACAAGAAAGTATCTGGATCTTCTGAGGTCATGCCATGGAAATGAGGAAGAGTAGAGGGGCTTATGTTTTTCATCTCGGTATCCCCATTAGTTTCTCTGATGGGAAAAGCACCCTCAATTCTTTCTCTATGACCTCTGTCATTTCTATTTTCAGCCATTAGGTATGTTGGAATGGATTCTCCTTCTTCTTCTCCCCTTGTAGGCTCTTCAAAAATAATTGGTTGTTTGCCTAAGAGGTCCTCCAATTCAGAGCCACTAAAGAAGAGGGAAGGTTGGCTGTTTGAAGTGGTTGGGGTGTTTGGTAGAAATTTTCCTAAGTTATCCCTATTCCTACGAGGCATGAAAGAAGTGTTATTGTTTTCTTTTGTGTTTTTTTTAAGCTTTGAGACTAATTGCATAATTAAAATAACAAACTAAATGGAAACTAATTGCTGAATGAAATCTCACTTGCAGAATGGAAAATAAAGAAAATCAATTTACAATTACTTTGGTAGAAATGAAGCTAATAGAATAATGTTAGAGATAAGAAATGGAAGAAAGAAAGAAAAAATCACATATTATTCAGACTTCTCCCCGGCAACAGTGCAAAAAAGTGATGAGCACCAGTATTGAAGCAAGAATGCTGCAACTCCTGGGGCTATCATCTTTACTTTATTAACTTCGGGTTCGTACAAACTTGGAGGTGACAGTGTTGTATACACAAGAAAATGCACTGGGTCAACTCTTTTTCACTACTGAGCTAGCGATAAACCACTATGGTTTCTCAAACCACCCTTCTATTGATTTATAAGAATCTTGATTACTAATGAGGAAAGGGGAATTTTGCACTACTTGGGAGTATTGAAATAGTGTCTGCTGCAGTAAGGAAAGACTGAAATCAAATTCTTTAAATAGATCACTCATTTCACTAATTTCAAAGAGATTTTTCTTCAAAATAATTCTTAGTTAACATGTCTATAATACTAACTATCCTAGGCATGCACTTTGAAATAACCAAACATTCCATTGTTGTGCATATGAATGAACAAAATAACTCTTTTCCTTTTTCTCCCTTTTTTTGTGAAATTGTGAATGTTAAATCTTCTTGGTGATGTGGCAGGTGGGTTAGAGATGGTGGTGCAAGGTTGGATGGCTTGGCAGGCAAGTAGGGGTCTTCTTGTATCCTTTAGGATGCTTTTCCATAAATTAGCCTCAAAACAGGCCACTACAGGTCATCCTACAGGATGTCCTAATGCTCCTACATGATCCCCTATATTCCTATAGGATCGGGCTGAGAGAAATACGAGTGATTTGGAAGGTGGTATAGGGCTTAGGGAAGGTGAATGGTCGAATAAATAATGCAGGGGAGTGGCTAGAACTTTTTTGGAGCTCAAAACAGAGTTTGTGAGATGGTTGGATTTGCTCAACAAACCTGGAAAGTTGTTCTTATGGTATTATGAATTGGCTGAGGGAATTTTTTAGTCAATTTAGTATGTCCTAAATTGGTACATTAATTATCAATCCAGGAGTCATAAACTGATGAAGTGTGGCGCACTATATGTGCAAGGCAACCTCTTTCTTACTTTTTATTGTTTTCAATTTTTATTTTGTTTTGGGGGTTTGATCTTCATATGTCTCTTAATGTGAATGGAAATCCTATCCCTGAGTTTTAAGAATACTCTAGAAAGCAAGTATGGATATATATTTTAAGTCAATTTTGTCCTTTATGATGACTTCCAGAACTTAACACTTCAAAATGTCTCAAAAGAGTCTAGTAATGAAATTGATACTTTGAACAAGAATGTAAATGTGCAGCTAAACAAGAATGTAAATGTGTAGCTACTTGAATCAAACCAATGATGAACTACTGATCATGAAATCTCTTTCTTTGCTTCTCATCTAAATACAGAAATAAAAGTTAAGCTATTGCACTCAAACAAATTAAAAATTGCAAACTAATAAAAGTAAAATCAATTCATTTCATTTATAGTCTGATAGCTCGCCAGGTAGTCTTTTCGGGGTTAAGCTATGGCTTTGGAGATAACGTCAATAATATGAGGAATTGATGTCTACTTGTAGAAAAATAAAACTAAAATCAAATCACATCATTCATAGTCCGATAGCTCACCAAGTAGTCTTTTCAGGGTTAAGCTATTGCTCTCGAGATAACGTCAATGACATGAGGAATTGATATCTAATTGTAGAAAAAGAAAGCTAAAATCAAATCACATCATTCATAGTCCTATAGCTCGCCAAGTAGTCTTCTCAGGGTTAAGCTATGGCTCTAGAGATAACGTCAATGATATGATGAATTTGATATCTAATTGTAGAAAAATGAAGCTAAAATCAAATCACATCATTCATAGTCTGATAGCTCACCAAGTAGTCTTTTTGGGGTTAAGCTATGGCTCTGGAGATAACGTCAATGATATGAGGAATTTGATATCTAAACTAAATAACAAAGCAAATGATTAAAACTGAAATCAAAGCATAACTGAAATTGAAAATCTAAGAAAAGAAAAGTCAGCAGAGAGGCTAATCTCGTGTCACTAGTTATTGTAAAAATTGTATGAAAATGCCCAGGACTAGCCTATCCTGAAACACACACTGATAAGTGTTAGTAGCAATATATGATGCTTGAAAAACAATGTACAAGAATGTAATGTTCACATCATAACTAACTTATGAAATATACACAGGTTAACAAATTATGAAATATGTGCAATGGAAATAAGGTAATAACACCTAAAAACTTTACAAAAATAATGAAAACAAAACCTCAACCAACAGGGGCCCTCTACACAGCCCTGGTCAACATGCTATCAGTCTGGAATTATGCTCACACAATCATGTAAAACAAAGTCTTGTTATATTGAAAAACAGAGGAAGACTCCTCTCGTTACAATAGCAGGACCAGTTCAGGACACAATACAATGACTAACAACAAAGTGATATCAAAAACTAACTCTACATGTGTTTGCAAATGCATTATTTATAAGGTAAATTACATAACTATTTCCTTATGAAACACCTTCAATAAAGGACACGTAAAAAGATAGCATCCGTAAGTTTAGCATGATGGTTGCCAAGATCATTCAATCTGTCAAAAGATGGTTGTTGGATTTGTGTCGTCGAGGCAGTCTAGAACTGTCAAAATCAACCCATGGATCTAGAAATGGTCTAGGACCCTTCACATGTTTGAAAACAGAGACCTGTTTTCCGTAGAACTCTTCGTTTAACCACCTTTTGACTAGGGGCTTCCTTTGCGAATTTGGCTGAACCAATAGGACCTGATCCATGTCCAGATCATTCCTGAACTGCCCACATGCCTCATTTTTCTTGATGACACCTGTAACCTAGAGATCAACGAAAACAGCTACGAAAAGTTGAATCAGCTGCAAAAAGTGGTTGTATTCCACAGCGAATGAGAAAAATCTAATTCAAGTAGCAAACACAAAAAAATAGTTAGAAAACCACTTAAATTCTCCTTTAGAGTCAATATGCAATGATATTTGATAGCTTATGAGGTACTGGTGAGGGGAAAAAGCCTAGGAAAATGTGTAGGAGAGATGTAGTTTTAGCACTCAACAGGACTTAGTGGCTTTTGGTGATCATGGATGGTTGAGGTTAGGTTGGGGTTACTGGTCATGAGATCTTCCTGCACTATTCAAACTCTTGCACTGCATCAATCACTGGAATTTATCCATGAATCATGTTAAACAAGAAATATTTTCAATCAACGTAAGAGAACATAATTTCATTATCTAGTTGCCTAGTTCATGCATGGAAATACTTGTAGAATAATGTGAAACACTATGAGATATATTACAAGACTGGAGATATCATAAATGAAAATTGAATCCTATTCTTGAAAACTGAAAATATGTTGGCTTAAGTAGCAGAAAACCCTAAATTCCATAAGAAATCAGAATTCCATCTTTTTAGGGTTGCATAGGAGTTCTTTCCTCAAACCATGGTCCCTGAAGGGGGGAGGGAGTCCAAATACACCTTCTATCATCCTTTTTGGTATTCCTTTACCTTTCTAAGCTACTTCTAAAGCAATGTACAAATGGAAGCAAACTAATAAAAGTCAGAACTACTTGTAATGAAACAATGCTAAAACCAATTCAACCATTAATCTATGAAATCACCTAAGAATACAAGTACAAGAAGAGGAGCCTTTGCTTCTAGGTTTGGGCCCTAAGCCAAGAGCTTCAACTGTCTGAGTCAAATCAGTGTTGGATCAAGGAAATGCTCATTCTCATTATCATATCAGGAAAATTACATAACAATGGTTTTCCAGAAAACTTGAACTCAAAAACACTTAGTGCTCTTACATAAAAAATCCCAATCCTAATGATGCTCTAGGACAAGTTATTTATACAACTGAATTCTCCAATGAATTCTTAAATATAGGGAGGCTTAGCTACAAAACACAAGATGAACTGGATCTTAACTATCACTAGCTCGGCTGCCCATGATCTCCATTACTCGACTGCTTGCAACTCCGAGCTAGTGTGATTTGATTGAGGAATATTCGAATGAGTGAGATTAAATGAGGAGGATCTATCTCCTATAATATATCCTCCTTATCTCATTCGAGATTCTACCCTTAATTAGCCAAAATTACCATGATTTTCTCTCAAAAACCTGCAATCAATGCACATTAGACCACTAGACATAACATCTTACTTTTACACATCTCATTAAGCAAAATATGGTTAAAATATGTCAGGAATTGTGAGAAGAGTTGACTTTAATAAGCTTGGAGGTGTATTAAGGTCCATATAGTTACCCAATGATGAGGCTCATCAACATCCTGAAATCCTTTTTAACAGTGAAATAATGCAAAAAAACTACAAGATATGTGACCATTCTTTAGCCAAGAAGCGACTGTATCTTCTACATTTTTTAACAACTTTTGCTAAGGATTTTTTTTTTTAATCTAGCAGAGAGCACAAATTTATCCATTGAAGCACCCTCATCCTCAATGTAGGTTGGGATGTTCCCAAAATGAAGCATACACAGCTCAAAATCTTGCACGATTGAAGGCCATGTTCATAATTTATTTCAATAGACTAATTGAAGAAGGCTGCAATTACAGTCAAATAAGATTCTAACAGAAAATGAAATGTCTGGAAAAATGTCATAGATTGGAAAGAATCCCAATCTAAGAAGCATCCCTATCAAAAATGTAATGTATTGTAAAGCTTCTCTCCAACATAATATTGACTTAAAGGTCTAAGAAGATAATATTTCTCCACCAGTCCTGGATAAGGACCATAGCTAAGATCGAAATTCCTACTCCCTGATATGAAACCCTAACTCATCCTACAAGAATATTTCCCTAAGTTTTGAGCATGTGTTCATACGTTCATGGTTTCAAAATTTATCATTGCGTAAATATGAATAAGTGTTTTAAGTGTTTCATTTGCCAGTCTTTTGAAAGTGAAAACATGGAAAAGTTTATAAATAGTTTTAGGGTTAGGGTATATAGTGTAAAGAAAATTATAAAACTAAAAAGATGGGCCAAACCCTTAATTTCTCCAAAGAAAAGATTTTTCATCCCCAATTTCCCATAAATGCTAATAATTTGTGGCAAAGGATGGGTAAAATGCATAAATTAATGCTAAAACCCTCCACAGAACCCTGAATTAAAACTCTGGAACGCAATTTCCAGCTCAAAATTTGAAATATAATGCTGAAAATTTGTAAGAATTTTGCCTTGGGAATTAAAGGTATATTTTTCCAGCCATTTTCAGTAGATAATTAAGGTTTATCTGGAACTATAATGTTATTTCGAGGGAAATGAGTCTTCTTCTAAGCCTCTCAATTTTTTCACTAAAAACCTCTAGGATTTAGAGCTTCAAGGTTTTCCTCCTTATCCTCGGCCTATAGTTTCCCGACATATACTATTAAAAGTGGCTGGTCATAAAGGGGTTGAGGATGGGATAAAATTAAACATGCCTTTCCCTTATACTAATCGCCATAAAGCAAAAGCCCTAATTTTGAGCATTGTTCACAACCCAGTGTGGATAGTGGCTTTCTGGAACCTATTCACTTATTCACTACTGAGAAACCTAAAAGACAAAGTGCTTTAGATTAGGTCGTGAACAGTGCGGCGAATGGAAAATTGTAGGAGGGAGAATAAATTAGTATTACAATCACTGGTATGCAAAACCTCAGAAAAACTGCCATTTTCATTGCTATTCATGGGCTATAGAGAGTGCATTCAATAGAACCTAAAAAATATGAGATTCATTGAAAAAATTGCATGCAACAAAGATTCGAATTACATATACCTAAAGGGATTTAGCGCTCCATTGTATTTGCTACATTTATACTGAACACGGAACCTAAAAAGTATGAGATTCATTGAGAAAATTGTATGCAACAAAGATTTGCATTACATTTACCTAAATTTCTTTAGCACTCAACTGTCCATGAGCTTGTAAAATAAGATCCTTTGGTGGGAATTATTCCTCCCCATCCTTGAAAAGTTGTAGAGTGAGCTCTTATATGGAGAGACCTATTCAGAATGCTTGAAATTGGAGTAAAATCGGAAGACGAAAGAGGTGGTGAGGGTGCCAGGCTACAAAATCTCTACTAAATGTTGAAAGTTTATATGAGAATTCTGAGCTCTTCTCCCTGTAATTCTTGTCCTCCATGTTCAGTACAATAAATTTCACTAAAAATTCAAACGAACTCTCCTAAAAATCTGAAAAATGGTGCGCATATATGTCACGTGAAGAGTAGAAATGTGGCCTAAAAAATATTTGCACAGATGTCAGATGGACATGAAAAGTGTAGATGGTCGATTGATTGAAAATAAGACCTATCGACCTAGTTAAGAAGGTCACTTAGGTGGCGTAAAAAATCTATGCACAGATGTCAGATGGACATGAAAAGTGTAGACAATTGACTGATTCAAAAGAAGGCCTATCGACCTAATTAATGAGTGGGACACTTTATGTTACCCATCGGATTTAACCAAGTGCATTATCAAGAGGTGGTATATATTGTTTCACCTATTAATGGATGGATAACTCCATATATATGGTTACCCAGAGCAAACCAAAGAAGAAACTTATCATATTAAAGACATACAAGAGAGTGCATGGTATGAGGTAACATGCAAAGGGAGCACCATGTTTCATCATATTAAAGCATACAAGGGAGTGCATGGTCTAAGGTGACATACAAAGGGAGCACCATATTTTGAAGCGGAGGAAGGGTACAGGATACATGAGATGGTGAGTTGGTGAGTGACCACCCAGGTCAAGTGTGTGACTAGGAAATTTGTTGCGTAAGGGATTGCATGGGTGGAAATATTTGATGGCACCACTGAGAGTTGTGACAAATGATGATGTATATATGGTTGGTCATCCTATGCCACCCATGCTTAATTATGTCTCGATGTAACCATCTTATGAGTAGTGAGCTCTGCATTGTAACACTTTGTAAAAATTTACCAAAGTGTTAGGTTCGTTGGCCCAACAAATCATATACAAAATTAATTGTGTTCCATACTTGTTGCATATTACATATTCATGTGCTTGTTGAAATAAGAGTGGAGATATAGTTTGAATTTAATGTTCAGAAAACATAATTGAAATAAAAGAATAGTGAAGGCATAGATTGAAATTAGTACTATGGACTCGGTTTGTTCTCTTAGTAGGAAAGGTTGTAATACCATACAGTGAGAGGATGACAAAATGTAATGATATGTATGAGTCCTCATGTGGCGTGACCTTTCGTATTAGAGAAAGTTCATTGAGCACATGGTGTAGCCATGAAGAAAGAAGGGGTAGAACATGATTGGAGGTTGAGAGCATGTAATTTCTAGTTGATATGGGTATAATTAGGTAAGGTGAATATTTGGTTTAGTGGAATAGATAATAGAAAATCAAGATAGAAAATTTTAAGGATGGAAATTTATCTTAAAATTTAGAAATTGTGGCAAATCTTACTAGTCCCCCATATGAAAATTATAAAATGTTTGGTGATATTTTTGTAAGAATATCAAAATTTCTAATTATTTAATATAATATCTACTAATATTTGGCTATTATCAAGGAAAAATAATCTTATCTTATAAAACCCTAGAGAATAGTTTCTAGAGAAATGGAAATTAGCAAAACTTTTATTTATATAAAACATGGAAAATTAGTCCATCTACGAATATTACCGCCTAAAATTTTCACTAGAGTTGGGCACCTTATTGCAATGCAAGGTAGCAACAAAAGGTGTGACCTTTGGAGAAAAAAAAGATTGGAACCATATAGAATTTTTGAAGTAGCAAAAACAAGGTATGCTCACTTGTGAATCTTGCTATCATTCATTCAATGTGACACATAGGGGATGGAATGGTCATTCAAGTGTGTGGAGGATTATTATTTTTGTTTGTACAAAATAAAAACATATGCACATAATGTATTTCATCGACACGATCAATAATGGGATGAAGGTTCAAGGATTCATGGGTATGGATGCATTGAATAACTTCCTATGGACCAAGTTACCTATGAAGCTTGGTATTAAAGTAACTCAAGGTAATGCATCCGTGAATGTGGTGAATTATAAGCTAAAAGAAATAACATGAGTTTCCTCTGTGATCCATGTATATTATAACACACCCCCTACTATCCTTAGCCCCTACTAAAGAAGAGAGAGGGCAACTACTATACTAACCCAACCACTAAAGGGTTATGGATTTGAGCATATATATATATATATATAACATTACTCACTAATTACAACTTATAATGTGGAGCACATGGGTTCCTCTACTACCACCTTACCCTGGGAGTAAAAGCCCTAGGGAGTTCCCTTTGCAAGCATTCAAAAAGGTTCAGGGTATCTCCCCCCTTTGACAAAAGAGGGGTTACATGGATGGTCCCATTACCTTCTCCCTCCTAACATCATTGTGTGGCATGGTGTAGGCCATTTTTCAGCTGCCAAATCACCCCAAGAGTTTAATCTTGGAAGTTATCCTTTGTGCTCATCCAAAATGATCTGGGGTACCCTACACTGACATCATCGACTTTATATAGATGGCCCAACCACTCTCCCACTCCTACTATTATCTTCATGGGGCACAGGTCCCCCTCATTTGACGCTACATCACTCCTAGCGTTAAATCCTGGAGGTTTTCATTATGTACTCAAAACAAAATTGTAAGGGTTTGGGGAGTGGGATGGATATCCTTCCATTAACTAACAACCACTCTTTTCTATCAAACATATTTGTTTCAAGACATATAGTATCTTGAAGTTCAAGTGTAACATTCCTTTAGAAATCTATGGGGTGATGTCATCCTACCGTGACATCACAGGTGTAAAGAACTCAGTTCTTGGGGTCCTCTGGGCAACATCATCCCCAATTAAAAATATTGGATCCTTCCACCTATGCTTCGCCTAAAAACTCCTAGGTACTATACCTATATGGTCATCCAACAACGTTAATTCAATGAGGAGATCAACGAGCCTAATCACATCGCTCTTTGCTCCAGTCATGGCACCTGACCACATGGGTGGATGAGTCTCAAGCTTGAATTCCTTTGGACTCGGGGTTCTCCCATTCTCACCCATTCAACGACTATTAATATATTGGAATATATAGAGTCCTTGCCCATGATTACAGATCCATAACATGTGTTCATGGCTTCTCTAAGTTATTCATCTTGCACTTTTGCACTACCATCGCCCAACTCACCTTGTGGGCTCTGTATATATATACATATATCAAACGAACTCCATCATGGAATTTTCCATTGTGTTAGGCCCCTATAATAATAGTGTTTTCCTGATTACTATTGTCATTGTAGCCTTTATTTTTATTATTGTGCCCCTATTATCCCCATATTGTTATTATTGTGCCCCATAGAAGCCCACTATTGTTATTGTTGTGCCCTTATATTATTATTGTTATGTCAACTTTGATTATATTGTGACCCCTTAGACTCCTATATATAAAAAGGAGGTTTTTCAATTTGTAGCATCCAATAATTTTTCATTTGTGGAATGTAAAAGAGGTTTCCCCCTCGAAGAGGATGATTTTGAAGGCATTTATCTATCTTTTCTTCTATTCTATAAGCTGGTTGAATAGAATTTGGTATGAGAGGTTTGGATTCTAGGGTTTCACTGCTCCATATAGACATATTTGGGCATTTCAACCCCGATCTCATATGTCAATAAACTAGGCCTCTTTAACCCCTAAAAGTGTTGTTTCATACCCCAAAAGATCATGGTCAACTGATTACGTCATTCCCCAAAAGTTCCACCTAAAAAACCATCCAGAACTGGCCTGAAGTAGACCATACTGACTGCTCCACTATCAGGGTGCAATGCATACTGACTTCTACAATAGCCAGGTGCAACGCATACAGATGAGGCCTTCTGTAGGGTGTGATGAGCGAGGATGGAAAAATTTCTGAGACAGTTTGCTAAGTGGATGCTCATGGAATCTTCTAGAAGCTTCTCCTATGACACTTGCCTCTCTGAATTCGCCCAGAGATGAGTGAGAGATCCAAGAAATATCCAAGTGGAACCAAATGTGTCAAGTGGAATGAAAGTAATGAAAACCCAGAAATGACTCACACCCTTGCACACATCTATAAATGGATCCATCATCTAAGAGATGCAGGGGCTGGAATATTGTGAATTGCAAGGAAGCGCTGATAGTTTAGTTTGTATTTGAGAAAGAGCATTGTATTGTTGGGTGATCTTGCTATTTCATGAGGTGAAGAGGGCTTTGATGTTGGCAAGATGATTCTAGATCAGACAACTGGGTTGTAATTCTCCCTTCTGTTTTAATAAAGTTCTTCAAGTTTTCTTCCATATAACTATGGAATTGTGAATGTTATTATTTGTGAATGCCATTATATGTCCATTATATTTCTGATTCTGTAATTATTATGATATAATAGATCAATATGCTTTGACGACTGTTTGTTACTATGTTTCTATAGGTACTCTCCAAGCGGGATAAGTATGTAGAGGAGTTGCAAGCTCTGTCAAGGGGGAGAGAGATCAAGCAAGGAGTTGAGCTGAAGATCCAGGTTGGTTCCTTTGTCTTTCTCTTATCTGTTATACATATAAGAAATCACAAATTACTTTAAATGTTTGTTTATAGTGCAGCTACCAAACCTAAAGGGCTAGTCACTCGAAAAGACACTAGCTTTCCCAGAAACACTCCATTGGGGAATTTTAGCTATAATGTTTTTTTTGTGACTTTTCAGAAGTTAAAAAAACCATTTGAACCAAAATCACTCTAAACCTCAGGGCAGAATTTCAGATCTTGTCTCGCTATAATTTCGGAGATATGATCCAAGGAATTTAGGGTTTTTGTAGGATCCTGAATTATATCTCAAACATGTGACCTGGGGAAAATCGTCATAATTTTATTTCTGAGCATCATATTGAAATTTCATAAGAAGTTATAGAAAGAGGAAGTCATGTAGTTTTCTTTGTATCAGTTTTAGGTACCAGGGTCGAACACGTGATACATGGAACTTCGTACAATTTTTCTCTACTGAACCAGTATATAATTAGGTCAAGATGGGAGATTTGCAATAACTCTTACTTAGAGAATCCAATATTGATCAAACTTGTGGGGTTGGAAAGAGGACTCATAGGGCTACTATAGTACATAATTTCATACTTTGGAGATCTGAAATTACAGAGATACAAGAAATTCAATATCGAACTCCTACAAAGTGAAGAAAGGTGTGTAGTTTTTTAAAAAAAATTCATAAGTTTGTTTTGAACAATTAGTTTGAAGGAATTCAAAGGAAATAGTGAAGGATTATTATCATTAATTGGTGCCCCGAAGAAAGAAAATGGAAACACCTAGTAAGAAACCTGAAATCTCTAACATGACTCATGAAGAAGAGGAAGAAATGGAACATGATATATCAAAATTACGAGACCAAGTGCAACAAAATTCACTCTCACAAAAAGTAATAGAAGCTAAGATGGATAGTTTAAAGAAAGGCATGGAATCTAAGATGGCTAGTGTGGAAGTTATGATGAACGGTTTAAAGAAAGGCATGGAAGCTAAGATGGATGGTATAGAAGAAAAATTAAAGGCAACATGGAAGATTTGAAG